>OY856413.1:1162405984-1162898484 GCA_963693085.1 Alisma plantago-aquatica | reverse complement strand
ACCGACACCTATGTGGGCGACGCTAAAAGCCCAACCGTTACGCGTCAGTTCAAAAACCGACGCCAAAACCCTTCGCGCGCCACCGAAAACGTGCCAGTAGGGGACTATCAGTGTCGGTTATTAGATAAGAAACCGACGCCATATACCTTCGCTCCACAGAAAGGGTGCCATCTGGGGCACTATCAGCGTCGGTTTATTAATGATAACCGACGCCATCTCACCCGCTGCCACAGTCGTGCTGGCCAGCACGACCGTGTTGTCTGGCCCGCTTCCACGGCCGTGCTGGTTAGCACGGCCGTGGTGTCTGGCCCGCTGCCACGACCGTGATGTTAAGGAAATAGACGTCGGTTACGAGTAAGGAAACCGACACTGTAACTATGTAGCGTCAGTTTTGTACAAATAACCGACACCTATTATTTTTTTTCCTGCAATCCGCAGACCTGCTGTGGATGGTTGTAGGATGAGAAACCTGCAGTGCTACCCCTTCTCTTGTCAACTTTTTGGTGTTGCTGATCAAGTGCCTCAAGTGCTTCAGATGGTACATGTGCATCATCAACCTAAAATTTGACAAAATAAACACATTTACAAGATATAACTATAAATGGACATATAGATATAAATATATGATATATTTTTAAAACTTACATTGTGAGGTGGCGCATTGATGTCCTCACCCTCACAGTAATCATCAGCACGGTCATCAGGAGAATGCTCAGCCATCTGAAAATTCACATTCACATTGTAAAGTTCACATTGTAAAATAATTCAAATTGTAAAGCTCACATTGTAAAGTTCACATTCATATTGTAAAGTAATTCACATTGTAAAGTTCACATTGTAAAGTTCACATTCACATTGTAAAGTAATTCACATTTTAAAGTAATTCACATTGTAAAGTTCACATTCAGAAAAATTAAACATATAAAAAAATATAAACATGCCTCTAATATTGCAATTTTTTATCAATTAACAATCCTTCATTGTGATCTTCGCGCACATACAAGTCATCATTAGCTTCAATATTTGTTGGTGTTGGCAACCCAACTGAGAATGGACTAGAGTCATCATACTTATCATAGTATTGTTCTTCATCTATAGGATCTTCAATGAACTGTCTTTTACCATGAAGAACAACCGACCATTTATCATTTGCAGGATCATCGATATAAAATACTTGTTTCTCCTGTGATGCCAATATGAATGGTTCACCCTTATCGCCAATCTTTTCAAAGTTCATAAAGTGAAACCCAATTCATCCACTATAACTCCTTTGGTGTTATCAACCCAATTACATTTGAAGAGCGGAATTCTAAAATCTATGTAGTCAAACTCCCATATGTCTTCAATGACACCGTAATATGACATTTTACCTTCACGTGGACTCTTATCCTTTGTACTTGCAAAAAACATAGTCGATGCTTGAAGGGTGACCCCACTGTTTTGGACGACACTCTTATCATCTTGGCTCTTTGTGTAATATGTGAATCCATTAATGTCATACCCTTCATAAGACATAAAATTCAATTTTGGTTTAAGGCGAGGCATTTGATAGTTTCAATAATATCATCTGGTGTTTGAGATAGTTGATGTAAGACTTTATCTTCAAACCACTTAATAAATGTCTTGTTATGCTCTCTAGCAAGCCACATTGTATTGGCTCGAGGATATTGTCTCTTGATGAAATTGGTATGTTCCTCGATATAAACGTTCACTTCATCCATGTTGTGTAAAATATACAAGTGACCTTGTTCCAACTGCTCACGGCTGATTACTTTCACATGTGATCCCAAAATTCCTTTGCCAAATTGCTCGTCAATATTCTTGTCATTATCAGGAGTGTCATTACCATTGAGAAAGTCATTGCAAAAATCCATAACCTCTCTCACCACATAACCCTCAATAATACTCCCTTCATGCCGATAACGGTTTTGAACATCACTTTTATAAACGCTCATGTATCATTCAAAGGGATACATCCAATGCAAGAAAACTAGTCCCAACATTTTCACTTCCCTAGTCAAGTGGACAACAAGATGTACCATGATATCAAAGAACGAAGGAGGAAAATACATCTCAAGCCGACATAGGGTAACAACCGCTTCTCTTTGCAATTTATCGAGAGTATCAGGGTCAATAACTTTGTTGCACAGACTGTTGAAAAAGAAACAAAGTCTGGTGATTGCAAACCTTACATGCTTCAGCAATATAGATCTAATTGCCACAGGCAATATTTGTTGCATTAGAGTGTGACAATCATGAGATTTAAGACCGATCAACTTCAGATATTTCATTGATACCAATCTACGGATGTTGGATGAGTAACCATGTGGCACCTTAACATTTACCAAACATTCACAAAAAGCTTTCTTCTCCTTTCTAGACAATGTGTAACAAGCAGGAGGTAAGTATGTTCTCTGATTTTCCATTTCACGAAATTCTGTTAATTCTGACCTTATTCCCATTTCACGTAGGTCCGGTATGGATTTTATCCCATCTTTAGTCTTACCTGGTATATTCAACAAAGTACCAATGACACTATTACAAACACTTTTCTCAACGTGCATGACATCGATACAATGCCTGACCGTCAAAGAACTCCAATAAGGAAGATCCCAAAATATTGACTTCTTCTTGAATAAAGATTTGTCACTCTGTGTGGCCATAGTACATTGTGATCTCTTACCAAATTAATTGACAAAGTCTTTTACTCTTTCATAAACAACCTCCCCTGGTTTAGGTTTAGGTGCACTCTGTTCCTCATTCAATCCATTGAATGCTTTGCGCTTCCTATGATACAGATGGAATTTTGTAAGAAATCTTCAATGACCGAGATATACAGTCTTACCGCCATGTTTTAGTCTTGTTCAATCAGTGTTCTCTTCACATATAGGACACACTTTAGCTCCTTTGACACTATATCCAGACAAATTCCCATATGCTGGAAAGCCATTAATAGTGCAAAACAACATAGCATGCAAACGAAATGTCTCTCTTCGTGAAGCATCATAGGTCATTACACCTTCACCCCAGAGTTTCTTTAAGTCATCAATCATAGGTTCAATATAAACATCGATGTCATTTCCAGGTTGTTTAGGGCCCGATATCAACAACGACAACATTACATACTTATTTTTCATACACAGCCAGGGAGGAAGATTGTATATAACAAGCATGACTGGCCAAGTGCTATGTTGGCTGCTCAATGTCCCGTACTGATTCATCCCATCTGTACAAAGCCCAAGTCTTAGATTCCTGACCTCTTCACCAAATTCAGGGTACAATAGATCAATCTTCTTCCACTGTGGGGAATCAGACGCATGTCGTAGGATCCCATCATTATTTTTCTTAACATCTGCATGCCACCTCAAATTTTTTGCATCTATCAGATTGGAAAACAAGCGTTGAAACTGTGATATTTTAGGTAGATACCACATCACCTTGGCATGAGAACCAGTTTTGGATCCCCCGAAGTCGTCAATTTATACCGTGACGCACCACATTTTGGACAATCTTTCAAATCTACATAGTCCTTTTGAAATAATACACAATCATTCAGGCATGCGTGTATCTTCTTGGCATCCATTCCCATTGGGCACAATAATTTCTTTACCTGGTATGTTGAGATTGGCAGCTCGTTTCCTTCAGGAAGCATTTCTTTCAACAAAGACAACAATGACGTGAAGCTTTTGTCGCTCCATCTATTGTTAGCTTTCAGCTTATACAATATCAACACAGCGCTAAGCTTCGTAAACTTAGTACAACCTGTGTATAACGATATCTCAGCATCATGCACAATGTCTAAAAATGGGAGGTGGATCGGTGTGCTCTACCCCACAACTATCCAACATCGCATCAACGACGTCTACTGGAACTGGTTCATTCACATCTACGTCATCATAGGCAATTTCTTCTTCCACACAAGCACTGCTATCGACATCTACTGGTTTCGGGTTTGAAATCTCTCCATACCAGTGCCATTCTGTATAGCCTTGTACAATCCCATTGCACATGACATGACTTTTGATTTCGTTACCAGTGCTGACTTTCAAGTTGTTACCGCAATGCCTACATGGACAATAGAACCTATCTCCAGGTTGTTTCCTATGTTCCTCGGCAAATCTAATAAACTGGTCAAGACCAGATATAAACTCTGGGGTGCAGCGATTGTGAATGGACATCCATAATCTATCCATTCTATGATCAAAGAGAAAACAAGCTATATATTACAACAAGATTAGGGTCTAGGGTTAACAGATTAGAGTTTATGCATGGTTAAAACTTTAGGCCAACAAATACATGTGCTCTAATTCTTATATATAATAAATGTGTACCACATATCCCATTCTTGAACACCTAATCTCACTAGTAAGTGTATAATGTGTATTGGGTTTTCAAGAAAATTTCGGCAGTATTTCTCCGCTGTTCTCTAAGTACATATGTACTTAGAGAAAAAACGGGGAAATGCTGCCGAAAGTTTCTTGAAAACCCAATACACATTATACACTTACATCCTAAGTGAGATTAGGTGTTCAAGAACAGTCCCAAACTGGGGACTATCCAAGATTTACTCCTGGACGGGTTTCTAGGCCAACACATACATGTGTTGTCATTCTTATACCTACAATCCTAGTTTCATCATTCATATCCTAAGTTTTGTGTAACATCATTTAATCATGATTGTCAGTAAATAATAAACAGTAAATAAACCATGATTCCATATATCAAAGATTTGAATCAAAATGGAGCCTAATGGAACATTGGGAGAGTGAGAATATTATACCTCACTTGAAGGCTGAAGAAGAAATATATGCAAATTAACTTAAAGTCAACAACACCTTCAACAACACAAATACACGGTTCAATTCTGTTATAATGTATTAATTAGGGTCACATAATCAATTTAGAAATAGAAGACTCACATGTGACCCTAAACTCTAAACACAAATATATGCAAGCACAAAATAACACAAAATAGTAAATACACAAATATATACACATAATTGAGCATTATAGCACAAAATCAGCCACCACGGCCGTGCTACCAACACGGTCGTGCTGCCCAGCACGGCCGTGCCAACCTGCAATTTCACAACATGGTGGAGAAGAGGAAGAAAAGGTTATACCTGCAGGAGCAGCGAGCAGGAAAGAGGGAGGCGGCAGCAGCGAGCGAGAGGGTGGGTTTCCGGAGCAGCAAGCAACAAACGGGCGGCAGTGGTGAGCGGGCGACCAGGAGCAGAGACCTAGCAGGAGAGGAGAGGAGCAGACGGGCGATCAAAGCAGCCACCGGCGGGGGGCGGCAGCGAGGAGAGGAGAGGAGAGGAGCAGCGAGCGGCGGCGGCACCAGTAGAGAAGCAATCGAGCGGCGGCGACACCAGCAGAGAAGAAATCGTCGGACCTAGCTAGTTACGCGAACTGAAGAATCAGGAATGAAACAGAGAAAGGAGAAGAGTCCCTCACGCGGGTGCAGTTAAGTTAAACTTAAGCGTCGGTTCTTTAAAAAACCGACGCTAAAACATAACAACGTCGGTCACTAAGAAAAAACCGACGCCATAGGGGTGTAAAAATTTTGGCGCGGACAGCGCGGGTAAACAAATCGGCGTCGGTTTTGGGAATATAACGGACGATAAAAATGTCCCGCGCGAAAAAGTTTTAGTCGTCGGTTATTTATTTAATAACCGAAGCTCTTAGTTAAATTTTGGATCTGATTTTTTTCGTTGGATAAATTGGATTTGACAGATGATTTTAGGCGTCGGTTGTTTATTCTCGAACCGACGCTAAATAGAAAGCGATACCCGTGTATGGCCACTCCTATACAATATATGTCGGTTTGTGTTTTAAACCGACGATGTAAGTTTTAGGCGTCGGTTCTTAGTTAATAACCGACACATGGAAAGTGACTTCATAAGCCATTTATGTAGCAGTGATGCATGCGCCTTTTCCCCTATCTCTCGTGATTGTATTGTATTTGCTATTCCCACATAAGCTTTGTTGTAGTCATGCAATATGCCATCTACCTTGTTGGATTGAACCATAAGTCCCAACATCTTTTTTCCCCTATCTCTCGTGATTGTATTGTATTTGCTATTCCCACATAAGTTTTGTTGTAGTCATGCAATATGCCATCTACCTCGTTGGATTGAACCATAAGTCATGAAATTAATTTGATCTCTCTAATGGATACCAGGTCTGCTCTCCCTTCAGCCAAAGAGCTCCCTCTCCAACAGACAACTCTCATATACTGATCAATGATGGAAAGGAGGCTTATACTTTGTTCGACAAAGTGACCGAATATATGGTGGAGAGCAGCGATTTGCAATCATGGGCAGTGGGGTATATCTGTATCAACTATTTTCCAGTTTGACAAAAGCTCTCACTTTACATTATTTTCCTTCGCCACGGACTTTACGGAGTGCTCATTTCTCACCGTGAGGTTCTTGTTGAGTAATTGACAATATGAGCAAGCATTTTCATAAAAAAGCTGCATTTTATAAACTGAATAACTACAACATGTCTTCTATACCAGGTTGCTCTTTCATATGCCCACATGATATATACCTAAGGAGGAACTAGATTTAGTCATTCTTCCTGTATTCTCCCGTTCTCAGCTTGAAATCTCCAATCAGTTACACACATACATATGTATGCGGAAGCTGGATTGGAAGTTTACCACTAGCAACTTTTTTTTAATATCACCAGCTACTCGTATATGAGTATGTAGATCAGCAGAAGCCAATGATCCAACAAAAGACATATGGTGTTGGCTAATTTACATTCCGGAAATCCCATTGGGGTACAAATCGCTTTGGAGCTAAACAATACACCAAGAAGCTAGAATAATAAGAAAGGGGTCATTGATGGGGATAGAATCAATAATCCTATAAAAAAGGGGAACTTTGCAGCCTGCTTTTTAGTTTTTTCAGCTGCTTGGGTTGTTATATTTTTTTTTTCGGTTTTTTTTTCTTTCCAAGGTCTTTATTTTTCTGTGCTTTATCTCTTAGCTTATCGCTTATCTTTATCATGCATATCCTGCCACGTAATGCCAACATCTCTATTTTTTAAATCTGGATATTCATGCTACCTTTTGTGTACTCATGTTACCGTAAAAAAGTATATGTACTCATATTATAGTATAGAGTTTCTCTATGATAGTAGGGTTGTATGCAATTTATTTCTTTTTAGGTGGTTTAGTTCTATATAGTTGTTCTGAGTGATTCTTTTTCTGTAATTGATCTTTAAGTTACGGTTTATTGCACCAACCAAAAGAGGATGTACTTAACTGCAATAGAAGCACCATATTTTGGTGTTATATTCATCGGCTCAGTATGTGCGCACGTTCTAGCACCTTGCATGTATGCTAACTGTTACAGTTAGTTTGTATTTTTTAGCAGTTGTGAGTGTGATATTTAGTCAAGTTTGTCTCTATCTTTTATGAGTTGGGAGGAACTCAATTGGTTGTTAATCGAGATGTCCTTTCTTAATGGATTGTATATAAATTATTGTGTACAACGGTGTTTAATAATCATGAGTTCGACGAAAAAAATCAATTTTAAGTTTTGCGGGAGTCAATTGTCTTCTAATAGAATAAGTTTAATAGTGAGTTACAAGAAAATTATTGTAAGGCAATGAAACGTAATTTATGAGCCCGGTGAAAAAATTATATCTGATTTAAATTTTAGTAGCCTGGGTAATAGTATACAATGGAAAAAGGAGTCAGTTGTCTTGATCGAATGTATGTGTATCTATTTTATCATATTGGTTGTAACTCATCACTCTAAGTAGTATGCGTTTTCGAACAACCTATCTTCCCACATTTTTTTAATTTTTTTCAGCCATCTATTTTTGGCTCCTACATTGTTTTTTTTTAAATTGTTAGGGCTACTCGAACAACTTTCTTCCACAACATTTTAAAGAAAAATGGTGACAACTTTAATTGGAGTGTTTACATACTTAACATAGCTACATAAAAATAATGTGATGTGAACTATAAATGAACCTCTACCAAACGTCACATTGACCAGATATATATGGAAAATCAATGTGTCAGTGAATGCAACTTATACACAAGCGACTTGCTTCTAATTTTTTTCTTTCAAAGTACCTATAAGTACTATTTAAGAAGCCAAATTTTTGAATTCTTTTTTCTTATAACAATAGTGACATATTATGGTTTTAGTACGTTTTTAAATTAGTTTTGCTTTTGTAACTTTATTCCACTGAGTTTCTTTATTTTTAGCTATTTTCTTCAATTAAAATAAAGAAACCAACGAGTCTTCAAAGAACTTCAGTGCATGAATTTATTCGCTCAAGGGTTGATAGTTGTTATCTGTACAACTTATCTGGTTTTTTTCCAACAAAAGCAGTGATAGATGTTTTGGAACAGGTGCGGTTTTAACATCTTGATTCATATGATTTTTATTACTCAAATGATTACAAACTTTTGCTGGGAATGAATAATTACAAACTTAACTACACATAAAAAATGTTCTGAATTGACATAGTTTTTTAAGTTTAGGGAACCTATACCATATAATGTCATAGTATCTAGGACCATATATGCGGTGACAAAAACTGACATGTTTCAAACAATTTACTTCTTTTTTTACAAATATGTGAAGACAAAATATAAATAGCCGATTTTTTGATACTTTTTCCACACAACGACCGTATATGTTCAATTTGTATAACATGTAACTACTTTAAATTTTGGATTCAAAAATTAAGAACAAATGTTGTACAATTTTAATGTTAATTTGAACATCGCGTGCTTAGCACGTGTTATCTGCAAGTAACAAGAAAAACGACTGGCACCTTTGAAAAAGAAAAAAAA
Source organism: Alisma plantago-aquatica (assembly GCA_963693085.1). Classification (NCBI taxonomy): domain Eukaryota; kingdom Viridiplantae; phylum Streptophyta; class Magnoliopsida; order Alismatales; family Alismataceae; genus Alisma; species Alisma plantago-aquatica. The sequence continues at coordinate 1,162,889,657 of OY856413.1, read as the reverse complement.
TGCTCATTATTGCCTGCTAAAAGGAGTCGGGAGTTTGTAAGCTTTTGCAAGTATCTCACAAGGTAAAGAAGTACTTGAACCTGCGGCAATTTTCAGAATAACTCAAGATGAAACAGAGAGATAGGCAATACAAAACTTACAACACAAGGGTATAAATATGTATATCAGTTCCACACTTAAATTGCTTTCAAGTTTCTACCTATATGGTCAGAAAACTGTAACTTTTAGCATCGCGGATTCCTTTCTTCTTCCATTACATATATTGCTCAAGATAACAATCTTTTCATCGGCACTGTTCGAAATAATCTTCCACCGCGTAAGGTTTGGAATGCCTCTAAAGTATTCCCTTTAGTGATGCAAAAACTCCAGCATATCCTTTGTTACATGAGACCGTCATCTGTGTAGAACTCCCAAAACATATCCCAGATGGTCCGCAGTGACGATATAAAAGCACCACTCCAGCGCTATCCTGCATCCAATAAAAGTCAACTGGTTTGGTTTGCGGGCTGTTAGGCTCATGTCACTAACACTGCCGCCGGTGAAGAAGCACCACCTCTAGCCTGCATCCAGCAGACCAACTCCTCCCTGGTGGTCACAAACTGCCCGCCGCTCTCCACATCCTGACGGAACGGAGCACCCAGTTGCTCCACATGAGCAGCAAACGCTGTGGAAAGGCCATTGTTAGAGAACTTCTGGCTCCCAGTACTAGTACATACAGAGAACACCCGCGGCAAGCAACCACTCTCATCCCTAACCTTCCCATCCAGATCCGACACCCAAGCTTCAAATGCAGTGTAAGCTGCACCAACAGAGAGAGACCTGAGGTTCAAAGACCACTCATCTCCTACCTCACCGTGCAGGTTAGGGTAAAGACCATAGACGACACCCAAGGAGAACAGTTCCTGAGCTCTGTGTGACGGGAAGTTCTGGGTCCGGCAGACGTCGATGAAACAGTTGCAGATGGGTCTCCTGGACTGTGAATCAGCTTCATTCAGAATAACTCGAAATTCTTCTTTAATGACATCGAAGCTTGCATCGTCAGTGATGAGCAGCTGTATGAAGTTCACAAACCGTGGACCGGCTTTCTCCAGACAAGCCACCACCTTATCCATCTCACCTTCTTCTCTGCACGCCGAGATGACAGAGAGCAAACAACAGCGCAACCGATCATCGGGTCTTATCCCACGCTCCATTGCCACATCAAACACTTTCACCGCATCATCCACCCTCCCAGCTTTACCAAAACATTGTATCAAGCACGTACACGTCATCACGTTAGGCTCGACTCCACTCCCCAGCATCTCCTGGAACACCTGCATCGCTTTATCACCTCTACCCGCTGTCGCATAGATATTGACCATAGCAGTGTAGCTCCAGCTATCAGGGCGGAGGCTCTTCTCCTCCTCCTTCGCCGCCTTCATATCCGCAAACAGCTCTTCGGCCTGTACCTCAAGCCCAAGATCCGCGCACATGCTCAGCAGCGTGTTGTAGAGGATGAAATCAGCAGGCCATTTATTCGCCTTCATCCTCTCCCATAGCTCCAGCGCGTCCCTACTCCACCTCGCCTTCCCGTAAATTTTAATCAACGCCGTCAGCGTCTTCTCATTGGGGGACAATCCCGACGCAACCATTTCCTCGAACAGCTTCCGCGCAACACCTGGCTTCCCTGCTTTCCCCATCGCCTCGAGGAGGGTGTTGTAGACAACTAAGTTGGGTGAGACGCCTAGGTTGCTCATCTCCGACAGCACGTACTTAATCCCTTCGTAATCACCTGTCTCTCCGAACATCTTCCCCAGGACGGCGAATGCCACCGGGTCGGGTGTCCACCCGCTGGAACGGCCGCGCTCGAAGAGCGCCATGGCGTCGCCGACCTTACCGAGCTTAGCGTACACGTCGAGGATGGCCGAGTAGGTGACCTCGTCGGGCATCATCCCGGTCTCGTACATCATCTCGAACCATGATATCGCCGCATCGAACCGGCGCAGGCGCTTGCAGGCGGTGATGACGGTAGAGTAGGTGATGTTGTCGAGGGACGTTCCTGACTCGACCATCTCTGAGGCCAGGCGGTCCACGAGGTCGTACCGCTTGCCGAGGCGGAGGGACTTCATGGCGACGTTGTAGAAGATGGTCTCTATGGGGAAGAACTCACCCGCTTTAAGCCACTGGAAGAACCGATACGCCTTGTGCCAGGGTCGGAGGCCGTTGAGGAGGAACAAGGCGGTGTCTCGGCTAGGTGGCTCAGGGAGGGCCTCATTGAGGGTGGCGGAGAAAGTGGCGAAGGTTGAGGTGTCGTCCACGTCTTCCGGTAGGTGGAGTGAGGAAATTTTGTGGGAGAGGATGGAGAGCAGTTTTAGGTCAGGGGATGATGATGGGGAGGAGCGAGGTTGGCGCTGTAAGGAGAGGGCTTTCCGGCGGGGTCGGGAGGGGTTGACCCAAGTGGACTTGGATTTGCGGGAAGGATGAAGCTGGGGTTGGTTGGAGTGGTCAGCTTCTTGGGGACGGTGTTCTTTCAGAATCGTGAGCGAAAGCGGGCGGAGCTGGTCGGCGAGTGACGGGGTCGGCGGCGATGCTTGCTGCGGCTGGGGAGCGCCGGAGGTCGCTGTGATGGGCTTGGAGGATGTGGAGTGACAGGTGACGAGGGTTGCTCGGGGGGAAGAGGTAGTGTATAGTGGTAGGAAGAGAAGGGGTTGGGCCATGGGGAATGATGTGCAGTTTGCGGAGCCGACGACGTCGGCGAAGAGGGAAGGCACTGCCGGGCTAGGGGAAGAAAAAGCCATCGAGAATGGCAAGTGCGAGGGGATAAGGTGAGGAAGACGGGTTTTGGTGCCAGATATCCAGCAACCAACTAGCATGTGTCGAGCACGTGACACGGAATATTAAGTTCAGGGACATAATTCATTTCAGGGGTCATATTGGTATTCAGCTCTTCCACCTCCTTAAGCAACCCAGCCAGTTAGCACTTACCACTCGGGGCTGCTTGCTTGCTCGGGCGACAACGGGCCAACACCACCGTCGTCAGCCATGGAAGCTCCGGAGGTTGCAGCCCTCGCTCGCAACTATGCCGTGATGGTCAGAATCCAAGGCCCGGTAAGTGCCCCAGTCCCAGCCGAAACGAAACAAATCACCTCTAACAATCCCGCCGTCGTCTTCCTTTGACTCCATTTCTGTTTCCCCATCACTCTTGCCGTTCTGTCGCAGGACCCAAAGGGGCTCAAGATGCGGAGGCAGGCGTTCCACCTCCATCGGTACTGCCAGATACTGCTGTTTTTATGGGTTTTCCGAGTATCCCTTTTCACCCTTTTGACTTCCATAGGGACGGAACGACGACCCTCTCCGCCTCCGGTCTCTTGCTGCAAAACTCCCTGACCGATTCTCTTCCGCTTCTTGAGCAACTCCGGCAGGAAGAGGGCGTCGAAAGGTTGCAGCTAGGTGCTGTTGTGGTGACCACGGCGTCCATTGTGGAGCCGTTTCTGCCGTCTCGGGGAAGTGAGGCGGTAACGAAGGTTTGGGAAACTGAGACAAAATATTCGAATTGTTATATACAATTGAAACTTGAAACTAAGAAATCCAGCAAAGTTTTATTTTGCTTGTGTTGCCTATAACAGTGATTGTGGTGGACACTTTCTTTTGGCAGGTTTTCAGACCTGAAATGATTCCCGGGGCTCATATAGATGTTCTCACTGATCGGGTACGTTTTCAGCTTGTTGCTACACCCTTGCACCCATAATATATATATATATATATATATATAGAGAGAGAGAGAGAGAGTCAGGCTAGAATACACTCGAGTGTATCCGGAGCGGAATACACTCAAGTAGTTTTTGATGATGCAATATTTTTTTTGAAAATCTAATCCGTTGATCTTCTTAAACATCTTGTGAACAACTCATACGCAAAATTTGAGCACATTTGGATATGTATAACTCATGTTATGAAGACCACAAAAATTATGCATTTCAAATTAGTTTCGCGCGTCGATTTTGTTGCCCTTGGATGAGTGACTTACACTCATCCAAATGGGCTCAAAATTTGTATGTAGCCTAGTTATAGTATGACGGTGAAGATCAACGGTTTACATTTTGCAAAAAATAGTCTTGATATGCAAACACACTTGAGTGTATTCGTGCGATCCGTACACTCGAGTGTATTCTAGCCTGACTCTATATATATATATATATATATATATATATATATATATATATATATAGAGAGAGAGAGAGAGAGAGAGAGAGAGAGAGTCATGCTAGAATACACTCGAGTGTATCCGGAGCGGAATACACTCTAGTTTTTCATGATGCAATATTTTTTTCAAAAATCTAATCCGTTGATCTTCTTAAACGTCTCGTGAACAGCACATATGCAAAATTTGAGCACATTTGGATATGTATAGGTCATGTTATGAAGACCGCAAAAATTATGCATTTCAAATTAGTTTCGCGCGTCGATTTTGTTGTCCTTGGATGAGTGACTTACACTCATCCAAATGGGCTCAAAATTTGTATGCAGCCTAGTTATAGTATGACGGTGAAGATCAACGGTTTACATTTTGTAAAAAATAGTCTTGATATGCAAACACACTTGAGTGTATTCGTGCGATCCGTACACTCGAGTGTATTCTAGCCTGACTCTATATATATATATATATAGAGTCAGGCTAGAATACACTCGAGTTATATATAGAGTCGGGCTAGAATACACTCGAGTGTACGGATCGCACGAATACACTCAAGTGTGTTTGCATATCAAGACTATTTTTTACAAAATGTAAACCGTTGATCTTCATCGTCATACTATAACTAGGCTACATACAAATTTTGAGCCCATTTGGATGAGTGTAAGTCACTCATCCAAGGACAACAAAATCGACGCGCGAAACTAATTTGAAATGCATAATTTTTGCGGTCTTCATAACATGACCTATACATATCCAAATGTGCTCAAATTTTGCGTATGTGTTGTTCACGAGACGTTTAAGAAGATCAACGGATTAGATTTTAAAAAAAAATATTGCATCATGAAAAACTACTTGAGTGTATTCCGCTCCGGATACACTCGAGTGTATTCTAGCCTGACTCTCTCTCTCTCTCTATATATATATATATATATATATCCATTACGAGGGGTCCGTTGGTTCTTGGTTGTACAAGAGAAACATACATGTATGACCCTGAACTATTATGTATAATTCCTGAACTAAAACCAACAATTTGCTTTTTATTTACCCGTGCAGGGAGAGATGGGGACACTCGGCAGTGAATCTAGCTCAAGCCACGACAGTTGGAGAGGAGCTAAGCTGCTAGCCCTGGTATCGATTCTATACCTGAAAGCTTTTGACTATATCTCTACTTTGACCTATCCACATGTTCATAATTGCATCTTCTCTCCTACTTGGATATTTAAATAACTTAACTCAACCATTTGTATTCGAAATGTTTTTACCATTGTGAACTCACAGATCTTGCCATTTTTTCATTAGGTTGATGTGGCTACTGCCTCGTCCGTGCTTGGTTCCCTTCTGAGCAATAATGGGTCACTGGATAATGGCTCTTGGGACATTGGTTGGTCTTTACCTCCTTCAAACAATGAGAATAACCCTTCTAATGACGTGCCAAGTAATGAGGTCAGCTATCATTCTTGACTCGCTTATCCTACCCAAGAATGTTACTTGTCTAGTAATATAGATTATTGAGATAATTATAATATTTACAAAACCTCTCTTTGTATAGGATAAAAGAGGAAGACTAATTACTGAGGTAAGTAATTGAGATAAAACTAAAAAGAGGAAAAATAGTAGACAACAGAAAGCATAATAAGACATAACACAAAGCACTAAATATGTTGACACTCCCCCTCAAGCTGGAGCGTAGATGTCTTGCATGCCTAGCTTTCCCACCATGAATGTAAATCTTGTCTTAAGAAGCGGCTTTGTGAAAATATCTGCAAGTTGATCCTCATTTTTGACGTAAGGAGTAGAGATGCGCCTGGACATAATTGACTCCCTTACAAAATGATTGTCCACCTTGACATGTTTGGTGCGCTCATGAAATGTAGGATTGCTTAGATGCTTTTTTGTCACTATTTATTGGAATAGGTTCATATCACAAATATCAAATTCTTTTAGAAGACCTTAAACTCACATTAATTCACAAGTCCAACTGCAAAAGTGATATCAGCTCTGGTGACATCTAAGTTGATTAGTTTACCAACCAGTGTTCTAAATTGCTTGTTGTCATGATATGGAGGAGAAGAGTCATCGTCCCAATTTGTGTTGGGATCAAGAGGAATACTTGCTGGTTTGGCTCCTAACATGCGAGTTTTTGCAAGAGATCAAGCACACATTTGCATTGAGATAGACAAACCCCAGAAGAAGAAAAATGTGAGACCTCAATTCTCAGGAAATATTAGAGTTTGCCTAGATCTTTAGTGATATAGTGGTTTCCATATAATCCTTGGTTACCTTGAATACAATCATGATCACTACCAGATGAATGATATCATTTACGTACACAACTAGAATCACAAACCCAAAATAAGCCTTCTTTATGAAAACCGAATGATCACACTGAGAGTGTTTAAATTTAAATTTGACTAATATTTGACTTAATTTGTCAAACCATGCTCTCGGGCTTTGTTTAGACCATAAACTGCTTTTTGGTCGGAAAAGCTTAGAACACTCCCCTAGAGCAACAAAGCCAGGAGGTTGCTGTAGATAGACTTACTCATTCAGATAGCCATACAAGAGAACAAAATCCTCACATCCAGTTGAACTAAGGTCTAATCGTGATTGATCACAACAAAATTAAGAACACAAGCAAAGTTAAGGCGGGCAACAGGAGAGAAGGTCTCAAAGTAATCAACTCCATAGGTCTGAGTATATTCTTTGATGACAAGGCTAGCTATTGGTCTTTCAACTGTACCATTTGGTTGGTACTTAACAGTGAATACCATCGACATCTGATTGGTGAGCAGTGAGTAGGAGAATCAATCAAATCCCAGGTATGTTGATCAGTAAGGGTGGACATTTCAGCTTCCATCGCCTGACAATGTGCAAGATTTTCAGAGCTTGAGCTGCAATTTTAGGAACAAAGATTGTAGAAACTACAGAAGTGAAGTGCGTATATCGTATGCCAAGGTTAGCATTAGAATCGAATTGCTTATAGAACGTAAAGTATAGAACGAATTGCTTTTCGCAAACCAACCGACAAATCCAAGTTAGAAGTTATCGAAGTTGTGTTTTGATCTGGCAACGGAGGGAAAGAGGATTGGTCGACTGAGGGGCCATGGAGGGAGTTACGAATTTGCTATGACATTAATATACCTTAAGGGCCTGAGATTGAATTCTAGGGACTATCATGTGATTTAGCCTCAATAGAAATAGGTAATGGGGTATCAATCAAGAGATTAGTAGTCAACGAAGAGTCTATCTCGGAGAAGTAAGGTGTGTTTTAAAAAAAACCAGATCCGCACTCACAAATCACTGTTTGGCAGTGGGGTCATAGTACTTGTACCCTTTCTAAGTTCTGGAGTAAGCCAAGAAAATACATTTAGTAGAGCACGAGTCAATCTTTGTCAATCCATAGACGAAGATTTCGAACAGAGCAGGTTTTATCAAAAAATTCTTGGGAGGAAAAAATTGGTGCATCTAGATACAGATGACAGTTTGGTACTTGGTTGTTCAACACAGTATAGGCATATGGTTTATCAGAAAGCAAGCTGTGGAAACAACTTCTAGCCAAAAAGTCATAGGTACATAATTAAGAAGTAGAATTGTCCGAGCTACTTCCAGAAGGTGAGGTTTTCTCCTTTTAGGGTCTGACTGGTTTGGTGTAATTTGGCCTGAAAACATTGGAAGTCAAGTTCCCTTTTAAGTTATACCTGATTGGTTTGTTGAAAGTCCGGAACTTAAGTTCCGTAATTTTCCCTGGAATTCCGAAGATATATATACCCTTCCCAAAACGAGTTTCGTAGGAAAGCAGCCGGAAAACAAATTCCGTTCGCAGCCATGTCTCGCCCGCTTTCTTCCTCCTCTCGTCCGACAATGACTCCACAAGGCAAGCGACTGCAAGAGGCGACAGTCCTGCTACCACCTACACACCTGGAAGCGTTCTGGTAGCTGCTCACAATGCTGGTCGCAGATCCAGCCTTTCCGCCCAGCAAGCCATCTCCAACTAGCATGAAGTGGCGGCAGGTGTATCTCCGTTTTTAGCAATAGGCTTGATTATTCCCAACCAGAAAACGACTTCCTTTCCCAGCGGAGTCGCGCTCCCATCTTGCCCGCTTGGCTACTCGGACAAAATGAGCGACCGGAAAACGAGGAAGACGGACAGCCATGGCCGTCGTCTACCCTATATTTGATGCTTGACCTGTGATAATCAGAGGTTGTTGCTCGCCATTAGGTCTGGTTTCGTAGGTACCAGACTTGATTTTCTTGTTTTCGTCAAAGAAGCATTAGTCCTTCACGTTCTAGGTTATCTTCAGTCTGCCGGCGCCTAGTCACGAGAGCGCTTCTCGTACCTGGCCGGACAAGAATCTCACGGTCTCATGCGATTTAGGAACAAAAGTTCGCCGGTTGAGGACACAAATGTTCACCCCCTATTCTCATTGACGGACCAACTTCTCCTATTGAAACGCGAATATTGTAATCCTTCTTTTGTGCGAAAAGGTTGGCCTACTTGACATTGTTTTATTTTAATTAGTTTTCCATGGAGTTTGAACGGATGTTTATACTTGTACTTGTTAATTTTCATCTCTTCGTCCCGGCTCCGTTCTTGATTTTAGCTTTATATAATATAATAGCTACAAATACTTCATCACTAGTACAGAGGTATGAATGATTTTGATGGTGATTTTTCGTTAATGATTCATCTCATTCATTGGCATTGTTACGATGGCCTCTATCTAAGAATATTGTTGATTAGAAAAAAATGTTTTCAGATTTTGCATCTATAATTACAACAAACCAATCATCTGGAACTCATTTTTCCGGAAAACTCAAGTTTCAAACCAATCACCTGGAAATCATTTTCCAGGAACTCAATTTCAATTCTAAGAAAATGAATTCCAGGAAAATTACAGTTACACCAAACCAGTCAGACCCTTAGTGACACCATTTTGATGTGATGCGTAGGAGCAGGGGGTTTGATGAAGAGTGTCCATACGTATACAAAAACTACTAATATAATGTTGCACAAATTCAAGGTCATTATCAATACTAAAGATTTTAATGGGCTTAGCGAATTGTGTTTTAATTTCAGCAAAGAAGGTAGTAATTGTATCCAAGATATGTGTGTGATCCTGGAGCAAAAACAACCAAATAGCTCTAGAAATCATCTCTTATCTAACAAAAATATTGAAATCCTGATAGATTTGTCACAAAGCACATACCCCCATATATCAACATGGACGACATCAAACAAGGATTTAGAGGAAATACTCTTTTTGCGAGGAAAAACATAACGAGTTTGTTTGCCAAGTTGGCATGCTTCACACTGAAAAAAAAACTATCATATACGGTAAGAAGTAAACATTTCAACTTTGTAGTAGATGGATGTACAAGACGATAGTGCCACTATGGTCTAGGGAGAGAAGAAGATAGCAAAGTAGTGGTGCCATCATGTGGTGTATCAAGATTATATAAACAAAAAACATAACGAGTTTGTTTGCCAAGTTGGCATACTTCACACTAGAAAAAAAACTATCATATACAGTAAGAAGTAAACATTTCAACTTTGTAGTAGATGGATGTACAAGACGATAGTGCCACTATGGTCTAGGGAGAGAAAAAGATAGCAAAGTAGTGGTGCCATCATGTGGTGTATCAAGATTATATAAACCATCTGATTCCTCATGATCTAAACAAATCCTCATCTTCGTGTGGAGATCCTAAAAGACAACCATCGGGGCCAAAAGTAATAGAGTTATGGAGATTTTTAGCAGTTTTGCTAACAAAACGAAGAGTTAAAGGAAATCTTGGAACATAGAGAGCAAATTTGAGAATAGATCGGTAGGCGTTCAAACATTCTCAATGCCATGCATTGCGGATTGAGAGCCATTAGCCATTGTGATAAGAGGGACAACAAATGTTTTAGTAATGCTAGAAAATAGGCGGGATTCCTAAAAGATATGAGACGAGTCACTAGCATTTGATTTTGAAAATCGCCGATTAATCGGCCGATTATTCCCTCGATCGGCCGATTAATCGGTCCTGGACCGATTATAGGCCGATTATTCATAATCGGAGCGGTAGACCCCCAAAAAGGAATATTCGGCCGATTTTCTGAACAGTGCACTACGGTATACATTGCATTCAACTTCAATTCATCAATAATTATATACCCTTAACCCTGGACTAAAGACCTGTACTAAGTATTACCCACTCCTGCTACGTAATACACTACCTATACTAAGATAAACCCCACTTCCATAGCGGTTTAAGATTTAGCTAGGTACATTAATGATAACTCTAAGTATTTCTTTCACAGCCATAAGCACTCTCCCGAGGCGCGATATAAGCTATGTAAACTGTTTGCATTTCCAGCCCCTAATCTCTCTCCCGAAGCAATTAGTGGTCTAAAATTCGGTTGTGGTGATCAAGCACAAACAATGCGATAAGAAACTACGGATTCACGTCCAGAATCTTAAGGAATATATTATCAATTCAAGAAAGTCAAATACAAAGCAACATCGGGCTATTCCCGGATCTTAAGGAATATGAGGATTAGTCCCGCATGATTTCTACCATCGTATAAAGAGATGAAGAGGGAGAAAATGAGCGAAAAATTAGAAAAACTAATGAAAACCCTCAGAGAATCAGTCTCGACGATTCCCTCTGGTAGACACCTCGATCCGCACCGTTCTGGCTGTAAATACGCCTTCCAAAAGTTCCAGGAGCATCCGGTTCGTAGCTATCTCCTTCGTCTCCTCTAGCGGCTTCGTGCTCCGTTGTAACGAGATAGAACGTGATGTATGTCTTTGGTCGAACTCCCCCTAGATCATAAGTTGGACTCGAACTGTTGTCAAATCGCAACCATTGGATCGATTATAGTTTTTAATCTACATGATCGTGCAAAGTCGATACCACCAACTGGATGTCGGTGGCACCGGGTTGTCAATTGACTCAAAACCCTTGATAAGTGTTGGTACTACTGATGAGTATGTCGATAGTATCGAGTTAATTTCTGTGAATTCTGACTTGATCTGGGTACAAAAGTCGGACCACTGACTAGAGTGTTGGTAGCACAGAAGTATTTAATTCCACTACTTATGCCTTTTGGGCAAGGAAGTTGGTAGCACCGACTCCTCTCCTCGGGAGCATTGATCGCATCTCGGTAGCACTGAGTCCTGTCTCGGTAGCACCGAGATTTCCAGAATTCCCTCTTGGATTTTGTATAATGTTGATACCACCGACTTATATGTTGTTGCCGCTAAAGTGTATTGAAAGTGCTCGAATTGCCTGAAACATGGGAAAAATAATATAAGTCTGAATAAAAAGGTTATTTTTCAACATAATTCTTGAAATACTTAATTGTTGATGCAATAGTGTTTCACAAGCTAATAGTGATAAACAATGCATAAATATATCTCTAGGTGATCAATTATGCTTTAAATGCATAGAAAAATAGCCTGTGAAAAGCGACTAAAACTCAGTGCATCAAAATCTCCTAAGGTTGAATGTTGCTCGCCTCGAGCAACACTACCTTTGGATCTGTTTGAAATAAGTCAGCAAGACGACAAATAATCTCAAATACCCCCTCCTAACATTTCAAACCGGTCTTTACTAACCCCTGAACAAATAACTACTTAGAAGTGACCAAAAATATTCATTTAAGATGTCCATCCTTAGATCAATGAAACACTATCAATAGAGCAGTTAACATCATAGTCAATAGGGTATACACTTGATTCACCATGTGATTCCCTATCTAAGTTGCTCTAATCTACCTACAAAACTATGTTGGTAGCAGTTCCTCGTATCAAAATGAATGAGGGGATCAATCATTTATGTGGTCTACCATAAAGAGCAATGGGTGGAAAGAAAGTAGGTGGCTATGAACAAGAATCACAAGTAACATCCAAATTATTATGTGAAAACAAAATATGATGAACTTACAAAATGAAGAGAATGAAAAATGTATGAATCCTAATGCCTCATGTCACGGTGGAATGATGAATGCACGGAATGTCTCATCCATGAGTTGTGGGTGAAAGAATGCATTACATGTAAATTGTTTTCACCTTCTTCATGAAGAAACTTCAGATTGTATCCAAGGCATCCTTTTGTCTCTCTTTACCTGATTTTTTTTCTACCCTTATTTCTACATTATTTATGATGTATGCTCGGGCTTTCTCCAACATATATCATTGTTTTTTTTCTTTTTTTTTTGTTGGGAGCGATATGTTCACTTTAATTTTTGGAGGAAGCTACAAATATAAATGTTGCAAAATATGCAAAAAATGGTGCAAAAAGGAAGATGCACTCTACATGAAATTTGACTAATTGTTATACACCTCTATATTTTTTCTTTTTTCTAACTAATGCATTATAAAAAAAACTAATTATCATGCTACCTATTATGCTATGCAATGTAGTCAAGAGGAAACAATTTGGATTACTTGATCATCTTGTGGTGGTGGATGAAATGTCATGAAAGGTGGGTGGAATCACTTGATTGAGAGACAATGCCTTTCTTAACTATCTTATGTCCCTCTCCTATCAACTTGTATACATGGTAGCCTTAGGGTTTCTTCCTAACGATCTGATTTTGAGGCTTGTTACTTGTTTGGTTGTTTGGGCTCATCATACATGTTAATATATATGTTCTGTTATTTTACATTATATTTGGACTTCTTTGTAATTGTCACATTACTATAAATATAAGGGTGCACACATTGTGCAACCCTAAGCTCTCCAAATCTCATTGTCTTTCACATGGTATCAGAGTGGGTCGATCCACCTTAAACCTAATCCCTCTCTCTATCCACCAACCCTAGCCGCCGCCACACTCCGAAATCTCCTTTTTTCCGCCACTATAGTGCTGCTACAGTAGCGTCGCCGCTACAGTAACACCGTCCACCCCTCTGCAGTCCTCCATCCACCTCTAATCCCCTAATAACCTCCATCCTTGTGGCCTAATCCACCATAGGCCCTCCGTCTAGCTCCGTTTCTCTTTCTGAAATCTCCGGACAGCCTCGGTAACTTTTCAGTTCTAGCACGTTGACGGCGTAACGGGCTTCATCCTCTCTGTCTGCCTGCGCCTCTTGGTGGAGTGACTGATCCTCCATGTTGGCGTAGGTTTTTTCTCTTCATCTGCTGCCCCTACGTGGGTTTTTTTTTAAGATCCATGCGTGGATCTTCTACCTTCTACTACTAGTCCATGTGTTAGACTTCTGCCTTTGACTGCTGACTACTACTGCTGAGCCTGCTCTGTGCCTGCTGCTGCCTACCTGGATCCGTAGGCAGCCTTCTACTGCCTGTGCCTGACTGTTGCTGCCTGCCTGTAACTCTATGTCTACATCTGTTTCTTCCTGATGGCGTCTACTCATGAAGATATGCGACGTCAGGTGACAACTGTGAAGCTGGATGGGCGAAACTACCAGCACTGGGTGTGCTCTATGCAGATATATGTTAAATCACAAGAAAAAATGTCGCACTTGACGCGAGATCCACCACCCGTGCCTCCTGCAACAGCTGATTCGAAGGATGTGAAAGCCTATGATGATTGGGTGAAGGACGACTCCACAGTCATGACATGGATTCTGAATAGTAGTGAGACCAAGATTAGCGTCACCTTATTATACCTGCAAACGGCGGAGCATATGTGGGATCAGCTTGCCAGCACTTATTCACACAGTCAGAATCCCAAGAAGGTGTTTGACATCAACAAGCAGCTTAGCCGCATGCATTTCTCTGGATCTGATCTGACGGATTACTTTTCTGCTTTCAAGGGACTGTGGGGGGAATTGGAAGCCTACCATCCCTTGTCTACTGATTTGGCTACTATGCAACGACAGCGACAGGAGTTGCAAGTAGTCCAGTTCCTTTGTGGCCTACCTGATTCCTATGCAGGGGTGGTCGATCAGATTCTCGCTAGTGATCCGCTGCCTACTCTACAGACTGCCTTTCAGAGACTACATCGCTTGCCTGCATCGTCATCTGAGACTCCTACTGATACAGGGGATTCGACTGCTTTTGTTGCGATGTCTGGTCGTGGCCGTGGCCTTGGACACGGTTGCTCATATGATGCTCGTCCTCCTCTTGGTGTTGGCCGGGGGAGGAATTCTTCAGGTCGTGGAGCATCCTCTGGACCTACTACTGCTACTGCTCGTCCTCAGACTGGCCAACGCTTCTGCAACTTCTGTGGTCGGTCTAATCATGTTGAAGACAAGTGCTGGGAAAAATACGGCAAACCAGCTTGGGCCATTGCGGCCACTGATGCTACTACATCTTCTGAGACGTCTACCCAGCCTGATGCCCCAGATACTTCTACTGCTGACTTCATTCGTGTCGAGGTTGAGCGCTTGTTACTGGAGCGTACTGGCTCTTCGTCTACTGCCACCACCACGGGAGCACATGTTGCGACATACTCTGGTTGTGACACTGCCTTCCTTTCTGCACCATCCTCTACTACTGGTAATACGAAATGGGTCATAGATTCGGGCGCATCTTCTCATATTTCTGGGAATCGGTCATTGTTCAGAAAATTATCTAGACCGACTACTAATTCCTCTGTTATGCTCGCTGATGGCTCCAAGTCTACCGTTTCCGGAATTGGAGACATTGTGTATGATATTGTGCTAAAACCTGCTCTATATGTGCCTCATTTTTCGTTGAATTTATTATTTGTTAGCAAAACTTTGCGGAACTTGAACTGTAGCCTGACTTTAGTACCTGGTTCATGTGTTTTTCAAGACCTTCGCACGAGGATGAAGATTGGTGGGGGCATGAAGGCTCTGATGGCTTGTACTACCTGGACTATCTAAAAAAAGTGGACAATGTGGCTCTGGCTTCTGCAGTATCTTCGTCAGTATCGGCTCTACAATGGCATTACAGACTTGGACACCCATCATCTGAGAAATTGCACCATGTTGTACCTGATGTAGGAACAAATGTGTTTCAATGTGAATTGTGTCAGTTAGGCAAACAGATTAGGGTTGTTTATCCTAAACATTCTCAGATTAGCAGTAAAAATGTTTTTGATCTTGTTCATGCTGATGTATGGGGCCCTTGTCATGTCCCTAGTCTATCTGGAAACAAATATTTTATTCTATTCATTGATGATTTTTCTCGAGCCACATGGTTATTTCTTTTGAAGAGTAGATCTGAAGTATTGTCCACTATTAAATTCTTTTTTGCTGAGATGAAAACACAATATTCTATGCCTATTAAATTTTTTAGAATGGATAATGCACTTGAATTTGTTCAAAAAGATGTTGAGTTGTTTTGTAAATCAATTGGCACTATCCACCAGACTTCGTGTGCATACACACCTCAGTAAAATGGCATTGCAGAAAGAAAGAATAGACACTTACTAGAGGTTGCCAGAACTAATATGTTGCATGCTAATGTACCTCGGGGATTCTAGCCAGAAGCCATCTTGACTGCTTGTTTTCTAATAAATCGGATGCCTTCTTCGGTAATTGGAAATAAAATACCTGTGCAAATTCGGAATCCTAATAAACCTTTATTTACTGTACCCCCTCGCATTTTTGGCTCTACATGCTTTGTAAAGTTGCTTGGCCCAATGCATGATAAACTATCTCCACGTGCTGAATAATGTATTTTTTTGGGGTACTCTCGTACACAGAAAGGGTACAGATGCTATAACCCAACTACCAAGAGATGGTTCACTAGCAGTGATGTTGTCTTTTTTTAGGGTACACCATACTACTCTACTCAAGGAGATAGTCTTCAGTCTGAGCTTATTACTTCTCCACTACCTATTACTAGTGGTTGTGTTTCTGATGCCACTACTTCTGTACAACTGACACCTCCTCTAATTGTTTATCAGCGCAGGAACAGAGCTCAACCTACACAAGATCCCCCCCAACCAAGCCAATCTTCTCCTCCAGAAGGTTCTGCATCACCTGAGGTAATATCTGACCTTGATGTGCCTATTGCTCTTAGGAAGGGCACTCGTTCCTATACTATTCACAATATTGCTAACTATGTATCAACTGATCATTTAAGTGTTCATGTTAGCAACTTTGTCACTGCTTTATCTGTTGTTGCCATCCCAAAGACTGTACATGATGCCCTGCAAAGTACAGCTTGGACGACTGCTATGAAGGAAGAAATGTTTGCTCTTTCTGACAGACAAACTTGGGAGTTGGTGGATCCACCTCCTCAGTGTAAGCCTGTAGGCTGCAGATGGGTGTATGCTGTCAAGTATCAACCATATGGTACTGTAGAACGTCTGAAGGCACGTCTTGTTTTTAAAGGTTATACACAGACCTATGGTATTGACTACTTTGAAACTTTTTCACCTGTTGCCCGTCTTAATTCTGTCAGAGTTCTCTTATATGTTGTTGTTAATCTTGACTGACCTCTAGTACAACTAGATGTTAAAAATGCTTTCTTATATGGCGATCTGCAAGAGGAGGTCTATATGGAGCAACCTCCCGGATTTGTTGCTCAGGGGGAGTCACATAAAGTTTGCAGGCTAAAGAAGTCAATTTATGGGCTCAAACAGAGTCCTCGTGCCTGGTTTGATAAATTGAGCAATATTTTGATTGACTTTGGTTTTCTGAGATCTCAGGTGGATCATTTTGTCTTTACTAAGAAGACTTCTGCTGGTATTGTGATTCTGATTGTGTATGTGGATGATATTATACTTTCTGGGCAGTGACTCTATTGCTATTCAGGCTACTAAAGCTCATCTGCAAACACTTTGCTACTAAAGATTTGGGTAAACTGCGGTATTTTCTGGGCATAGAGGTATCTAGAACTTCTAATGCTCTTGTGCTATCTCAGAGAAAATATGTCTTAGATCTTCTGCAGGAGACTGGTATGCTTGGAGCTAGACCTGCTGATACTCCTCTGGATCCCAATGTCAATTGGGATGATGAGTCTTCTCCACTCTTTGCTGATAAAAAAAAATACAGGAGGCTGATCGGTAAAACGATATATCTGACTGTGACTAGAGCTGACATAGCTACTGCTGTGGGTCTTCTTAGCAGGTATTTAGATAACCCAGACAGTGTCACTGGGATGCACTCTGTCATATTCTGCGATATCTAAAAAAGTCTCCTAGCAAGGGACTTCACTATAGGAAAAATGTACACTGTTTTCTTGAGGGTTATTCTGATGCTGACTATGCAAGGAGCAAAATTGACAGGAAATCAACTTCTGGCTATTGTACCTATGTTGGAGGTAATCTAGTCACATGGAGAAGCAAGAAACAAAATGTGGTTGCCAGATCTAGTGCTGAAGCTGAATATAGGGCCATGGCCCATACTGCCTGTGAGCTCCTGTGGGTGTGCTCTCTCCTAAAAGACTTTGGGGTTGAGTCCTCTTCTGCTATACCCATGCACTGCGATAATAAAGTTGCTATCTTCATTGCAAACAATCATGTTTATCATGAGCGCACCAAGCATATCGAGGTTGACTGTCATTTCATTCGGGAATCTATCCTGACTGGCAAAATTTACACTCCTTTTACTCGCTCTGAAGACCAGGTTGCTGATATCTTCACCAAGTTGCTGGCTAAGAAGCAGTTCTGCACACTTGTGGACAAGTTGGGCATGATTGACATCTATGCTCCAACTTGAGGGGGGGTGTTAATATATATGTTCTATTATTTTTATTTTGTTATTTTACATTATATTTGGACTTCTTTGTAATTGTCACATTACTATAAATATAAGGGTGCACACATTGTGCAACCCTAAGCTCTCCAAATCTAATTGTCTTTCACAATACACAAATCTTGGATAAATTAAGATTTTTATTCATATTAAGTGTCCTCAAGCTGACTAACCCAAAAACTTCCTCCGGTTGGTGTTGCCTTAGACTTTGCAAAATAAGCTTATAAAGACGTGATCATTGTAAATTTTTATAATTCATTGTGAACGCACGAAACACATTCTTTTTGGTGATGGAAGAATCATGATAACTAAGTTCCACAATTACACTAGATAAATTGTGGATCCTACTATTTGAAAATTAAAGGAAAAAAAAAAATAGGATAAAGTCGTTCCAACACCCCCCAAGCTTGAACTTGACTATGTCCTCATAGTCAAAACTCAAACCACGAGGTGGAAGTGGTGGTACCATGTGCTCACTAGGACGGCGGTGGGTGGAAAGTTCTCGGCGGCATATGTGGATCAAGCTCTGCAACTGTCTCTGTTCTTCTGTGTCAGTGCCACCGACTTGTGTGTCGGTGGTATTGAGATATGACATCTTTTGTCCTTCTTTGAGATGTATGAGTCGGTACCACCGACAGATGTCTCGGTGGTATCCAGTGCCACCGACTTCTGTGTCGGTGGTATTGAGATATGACGTCTTTTGTCCTTCTTTGAGATGTATGAGTCAGTACCACCGACAGATGTCTCGGTGGTATCCACAATCTTTTCTTATCGTTTTGCAAATTTTCTTGAAAACTGTCGACTGATTCGGCTCTCGGTGGTACCGACTTTTTGTAGACTCTTCATGCACAATCTGTTAAGGATTCGGTGCCACTGAATATCGTGTCAATAGTACTGATATTTACTCTGCTTACACATCACAGAAACAAGACACCTTTTTTAGACTTATTAAAAATCTAACAAGACAAATGCTAAATATAACTAATAAAAATCCCCAAACAAGTAAATGACAGAAATGGAAATGGGTTGCCTCCCATAAGCGTCCTTATTTAATGTCCTAGGTTCGACATTGTGGTTTTCTTCAGCACGGGTTGTCACAGACTCACATGATGGTTGTGAAGACTCATTTGGTGTCTAAACTCCACTCTATCGTCATCAATCCCAAACGTCAAGTAGCCTCTACCCATGGTAATGATCACATCGGCCGTAGCTTGGAACAACCTTCCTAACATCTCAGATCCTCGTATCTCGTGTATATCCATAACCACGAAATCGACATAATAGATGAATTTATCGACTCTGACTAAAATATCCTTGTCCCGTGTGTCCTCGCAATTGATCTGTCCGCCAATTGGATTGTCATGGACGTCTTCATTGGTTTCTTCAATCCCACCTTCCTAAAGGTAGAGAGAGGCATGAGAGTTATGCTTGCCCCAAAGTCACATTGTGCTTGCTAGAAATGTTTGTTGTTTATGGAACAAGGGATGTATCTTTTATCCTTCTTTTCTTGTTGATGATATCCTTCAAGAATCTTCCATATGCAGGGATCTGTTTTATCGCCTCAACGAGTGGGATGTTGATGTGGAGCTTTTGGAAGATGTTTAGGAACTTCTTCAATTGTTCCCCTTTCTCGGCTTCAGACTATCTGGGAATGGTACATGTGGCTTCTCTGCTCGCTTATGAGGAGGAATGTATGGCACATTAGGGATCTCCTCTAAGCTTGCATCAACGTCACCCCCTAGGATAGAATTTGGCACGTCTCATGTAGATGGAGTGACATGTGGCTGCTCCTTTTGAATTTTTGGTGCTTCCTTGTTGATTATGACCGCCCCACTACGAAGTAGAACCTTCACATGCTCTTGTTACAAGAGCACCACCTTTTCTGGAACTAGGGGTGTGGACACAACCATTGTGGAAACTTGCAAAACCGGTGTAGATGGGGTGTCATTGCTGCTTATTGCAGACATTGTGTTAACTGAGGTGCATGTGTAAGGATAATGCACCGACGTTCTACATCCTCCTGGTCTTTTGTACACGTTGCGGGGAAATAGAACTTTTGACACACCCAATCCGGCTCTGGAGTGTGTTGCTCTGGTGACTCCTCAGTAACCTGCTATGTTTTCTTAAAAAATAGAGACAAATTACTTGATGATGTTGCTGAGTTGTCTCTGTGTTCCCAGGAAATCCCTACTGAATGGGCTTCTTTATGGATGTCATCTCTGTTAATAGCTAGGAGATATGATTTTCAATGTTGTGGATTTGAGCTCCTTGATTTTGTTGCACCCATTTAGTCTGATCCTATAAGGCCTCATTTTGACTCACTAGTCTGCCTAGCATGTCTTCAATCTTGTCTATCTTACTAGCATAGTCACAATATAGACTTTTTGAAAAACGCGTTTAAAATGCGAATTTTTCCTAGACGAATCAAACGGACGAATAATTCCCAATTTAAGCAATCACAATATATTACGTTCTATTCCCGTATTATTCATGAATTATGCGTTTGACGTTTTCTTCCCGTTTTATACTTTTTTCATGTACTGTCTAATTTTATACTATTTAAGACTCTTAACTTAATTTGAGTGTATATATATGTGTGTGTGTATATGTAAATACAAACACACATACATGTGTATGTATCATGTATGTATGTGTGTTATACATGTATGCAATAGATGTATAGATATGTACTTATATATTGTGCAATATATGTATATGTGTGTGTGTAAATCCTCCAATCTTTTTTCGAATTTTTCCCAAATCATTGATCGTATTTTTATTGTTACCCGAATTTCCCACAATTCCCGTATCCCAAAATTTTCAGCTCGACGAAAATATCTCAAATATTGAATTTGTGACTATACTAGGACCCCTATCATGTTGATATTGCTGATGTGAATACATGCACTCCTCTTCACCTCCAGATGAGGTGTCGGCTTTGTGGTCCAGCTTCCTTGTGAGCCTCTCCATCTGAGCCTTAAGTTTTATGATCTCTTTTAATTCCATAGCACTCTTGATTGTTGTTGTTGCTTCTCTTTCCTCACCGCAGGACTTATTCTTGGTCATTTTCTTCAAGATCTCATGACACCTGGTAGCCTTATTGTTCAAGAAGAAACTCGTGCTTGCACTGTTAAGACTAGTATGTTCCCCTTTGTTGAGACCATAGTAGATTGCTTCACATGTCCATACAGGTTAATTCTTTTTTGATGAGGGACCTTCCTGAGCATGTTCTGAAATCTCTCTCAGGCCTCTGAGTACGACTCATCTACATGTTGCTTGAAGTTATGAATCTTCCCCACTAGTTCATTTGTCTTCTTTGGCGAGAAATATCGCTCAAATCATCTGGTCCCAAGTATCTATCGATTCTGGCTGGAGACTAAAGAACCATGCCTTAGCTTTATTTGATAGGGAATAAGATAACAACTTCATGTATATGACAGTGGTTGGCAGCCTAGCCTAACTTCAGCATGTCACTGCTCTCCACGAAACTATTTATGTGCGCCATCAGGTCCTCCATACTATGGCCGTGGAATGACTGAGATTTGATTAGTGCCACTAGTCCAGAATCTATCTTGTAGTTGTCCATATTGACTGCTTCTCGGATGATTGGCCCTGGTTGTGTTGTGGCTAAAGATGCTTTAATCTTCTCCCAAACCATCTGTTCCTCAGACTCTACC
The DNA here is from genome assembly GCA_963693085.1 of Alisma plantago-aquatica. NCBI lineage: Eukaryota > Viridiplantae > Streptophyta > Magnoliopsida > Alismatales > Alismataceae > Alisma > Alisma plantago-aquatica. The sequence goes on along the minus strand of OY856413.1, from coordinate 1,162,868,178 downwards.
TCAACATGTTCTTCATTGTTCCCAGTCATATCTATTGTCTATGGTGGTTGAGTTTGGATGAGCTTCTTAGCTGAAGCCCCAAACTCCCTCGCCTTACGAAAAATCTCCTCTTGGCATGTACCGTTGGAGTAGATTATTCGTAATCCGTGGTTTGAGTATGAACCATGCACTAGTACCTAAAATTCAAACCTCTATCAAGTATTGCCTTCTCCCTCTATGTAATACATTACCTATACTAAGACAAACCTCGCATTGCCTTCTCCCTTTGTGGTTTAAGAATTAACTAGGTGCATTAATGATAACTCTATGTCATTTTTCACAGTCGTAAGCCCTCTTTCGATGTGCGATATACGTTGTGTAAACCTATAGGATTTCGAACCCTTGATCCCTCTGAAGTAATTAGTGGTCAATATTGGTTGTGGTGGTCAAGAACAATCAATGCGATAAGAAACTATAGATTTACGTCTAGAATTAAAGGAAATATATTATTAATTAATGAAAGTCAAATAGAAAACAATACCAGGATACTCCTGCATGCTAAGGAATATGAGGATTAACCCCGCGTGTGATTTCTACCATTGTACAAAGAGAGGAAGAGGGAGAAAACGAGCTAAACATTAGAAAAATCAATGAAAACCCTCAGAGAAGCAGTCTCGACGATCCCCTCTGGTAGACACCTCGATCCATAGCAATCTGGCTGCAAGTATGTCTTCCAGACAAATTTGATCTCTGGGTACAAAAGTCGCTCCCATCGACTAGTGTCGGTGGCTCATAAGCATTTAATTCCGCCACATGGTGTGTCGGTGGAAACTTGATTTTTATGCCTTCGACATCTTACACGACGTGTTGATTTTTTGACACGACGTGTTGGTGGAAGTCTGTTTCACATCGCTAATATCTGACACGGCTAGGGATGAGCATCGGGTCGGGCCGGCCCGATCCAACCCGTGACCCAGCCCGCATAACCTGATCCAGACCCGAACCCGGTTTATAATATGGGTGGGCCGGGCCTAAAATTTAAACCCATATTTTATTTGAGCCGGGTATGGGCGGAGGTAAACCCAGGCCCAAAAACCCGAATACCCAGATTAGATTTTATGTACATTATAGATGTATACATCTATCTTTGTCTTGAAAGAAAAACATACAGATTTCTTGATGCAATATGTAGTCTGTATCCAATCAATGGCAATATAGAAAATCTGTAATCAATCAACATGATTAGTGAATTGATACTAGTAAGATAATTATCATTGACATAGATAGACATACTTGATTTCATTGTTTTGATCTCACTCTGTCCACATGTAGGGGACAAATGATCTTTTGCTCAATGCATAGTAGATTTTGCTCATTTTTTTTCTCATATGCCCACATGTAGGAGAGAAATGATCTCTTACCCTTCCAAAACCCATTTCGTTATATATACATATAGGATGAGAAGCAAAAAGCCACAACATCATAGATTCCACTGATTTTTTAACATGTATGAGAAAATGATTTGTTGCTCTTTCAATATCCATTCATTGTTGTAGGGGATCATACAACTAAGGTGTACATATTCCGGCTACATTTATCACAAAATATATATATTGTTTTGAAGGTTGATCACAAAATACATATCATACTAGTTTAGTTTCCATGTTAGCAAGTTGGATCTAGTAAAATTTGATAAGTTCATTTGATGTTATTTGGGCAAACCCGAATCCGGCCCAAAACCCAGCATTCTTATATGGGCCGGGTATGGGCTGACATTTCTCATTTTTATCCGGGCCCGAACCCGGCCCGTGGCCCACTTTAAAATATGGGTTTGGGTTTGGGACGGGCAAAACCCGGTATAACCCGGCCCGATGCTCATCCCTAGACACAGCGTGTCAAACCTCCACACAATGTGTCAGCAATTTACATGGTGTGTTAGAATCATGGAACATGACTTCGACAGGTGTGGACATGGAAGTTTGTGGAAATGTCGAGGATTTTTACAACCAAACTTCGATGCAACTTCGACAAAAATTAAGCTAAAAATAGTCATTTTGTGATGAAAATCGACAGATTTCATCAAATCTACCTAAAAAACACAATATATGTTTACATATAGCTATCCATACAGGTTTACATATGTAGATAAATGCACACTTACATACAGCCGTCTCTGAACTACTACTAAGTTTGTGACACTAAACAAACTACATAAAAATAGTGTAAAATATATGGTAGATTTAGCAGAGAGAGGGTTGGTCTATTACTATTAGCTTAGAATAGTAAAAGATAACATCAAAATCATCTTACCTCAAGCTCCAACACTTTTTCCCCTCACACAGCCAACTCCACAAAATACTAGAAGAATGTCGCCAACTTCGACGACTTCGATAAATGTCGAGGACATTGTGGAATTTTTGTATGGACTTGGGTCAACTTCGCCGACATATGGGGAAATGTCGACAACTTCGACGAAATGTCGAGGATATTGTGAAATAAGCATGGTTACATGGATTCAACGTCGCCGACCGTCGACATCGACATTATCGGCGAAATTCCGCCCCATGTCGACGACATTTAGTACTATGGTTAGAATCTCTACACAACGTGTTGTTGGCAGTCTGTCTCAATTTCTGTAAATTCACTCTATATGATACGATCTTACTATGGGAGACAAAAGGCCAGTGAATTCTGCTACAATTCTCTACAATGATCAATCACAAATAAATTTTGTAAAGCTCGACTTAAAGAATTATCTTCTCTGGATGAATGTCATCTATATTGTTCTTGAATCTCGAGAAAAGGTTGATATTATTGAGTCAGAACCTTCTGTTGAAGTGACAGATGACTCCACATGGAAGAAACATTTTGGTCCGGTAGAATCCTGGTTCTGGAACAACATGGAGCCCTAGGTTGCATATAAGTTCATGTTCTATTCCACGACCAAACAAATATAGGAAGTTGCAAAGAACCACGAGAAGAATGCTCTTTGTGTCTACACTGTCTATGATCGCCTCTTTGTTGAAAGACAAGATAGTCACTCTCTGGAGGATTGTTTTGGTGTCATACAGTCTATCTCTCAAGAACTGAGTTTCTACTAGCCACTAAAACCAGTGATTAGATGAAATACAAAGACCACCTAGTAACAACTAGATTTTTGTTGGGGTTAAATCATGTATATGTTTCGGCCAAAAGTGTCATTCTTGCTACAGATAAATTGCCAATCCTTGAGGAGGTGTTTGTGAGGGTCCAACGGCTTTTTTGAGTCTGTCTCTATCACTACATGAGGACAAATCTAAAAAAATCATGCCTCTCTTGCTGCTGCCACCAAGGGCACCGGACGAGGTGTTGAATGATGACAAGGCACTAAGATAAGAGAGAAATGTACTTTATGTGGGAAACTTGGCATACATAGGATAAGTGCTATTCTAAGCATGGTCAACCCCCCGTTGGTGTTGCAAATTATACGACAACTACCTCAAAAGCATCTACATCCGGAGCTTCTAGATAGACACAATCTAATATTGCTATCTACGAGTATGATTGTCTTCTTCAGGCCATTCAAAAAGAATCTCTTGGTTCCCTCATCAATCTTGTCTCAAATGCAGGTAGCCAAGGGACATCACACATTGCATCCCACCCATATTCTACATGGTCGGTAGATTCAGGGGCCTGAGGCATATGAAGGGTAACAGATCTGTGCTTCTTCCTCCCATTCATATATCCCGCATTCATCTGTGACTCTAGCTGATGGATCAATCAGATGTGTGCATGCTTGTAGATCTGTACGTGCTTCACCTTCTTTGATTATGTAGTCTCTACATTATGTACTAGATTTTCTTTTTAATCTAATGTTTATTGGTAAGTTGGTTGATTCTTTGAAATGCTTAGTGATATTAGGATCTTCCTTCTTTATGTTACAGGATCCCAGGAGCTGGAAGGCGATTGGTAGAGATCTAGGAAAAGGTGATCTCTACTTCTTTGAGGGTGATTTCCCAGCTCGCAAGGATCCTTCCACGACATCTATCATCCTCAACTGCTCTCCCTTACAATGGCATTGTCGCTATGGACACCCTTCCTTGTAGAGTATTCAGAAGTTTGTTCCCAAATCATCAGTAAAGTCTTTCGAGTGTCAGTCTTATCAACTGGACAAACATCATCGTGTTTCATTTCCTATTTGTACTATAAAACGCTCTAAGCGCCCTATTGATCTTATTCATAATGATGCTTAGGGTCCCATTAAGGAGTCAAGTTACAATTACTTCTGTTATTTCATTTCCTTTATTGATGATTTCTCATATGTGACTTGAGTATACTTAAGTCTTGAGATGAGGTTTTGTCTGATATCCAAACCTTTTGTCAATTAATAAAAGTTCAGTTTGATGCTCATATAAATTCTTCGTACTGACAATGCTTTAGAGTATGTTCAAAAGGTTGTCTCTAATTTCTGTGATTTTATTGGCATAATTCACCAAACAACTTGTCCTCATACACCTCAACAAAATGGGGTTGTTGAGCGCAAAAATCATCATGCACTTGATGTAGCTTATACACCATGTTGCAAATTTCTATGCCAAAGAAGTTTTAGTCTAATGCTCTTCTCACTTCTTGTTTCTTGATTACTCGCTAGCCATCTTCTGTGTTGCATCGGGCCAACCCCTTTTCTCATGTACGACGAAACGGGCAAACTTTCCTTGTTCCCCTCCATGTCTTTGGTTGCACTGCGTTTGTTCATATCAAGGAATAAGGTATCCGATTTCGATACCGTTTCGACAGCACAGAAACCGAAATTTATGGAAATTTCGACAAAAATTTCGATAAATGCAATTGTGCCCGTTTCAACGCCAAAATGAACGAATTAATTTATGAAATTTTACAGGCGTGATCTCTACACCTAAGTGCATTGTTTTATGCAATAAAATTTTATGTGGGGGTAGGTTAGGGAGGGGTCCTTCATGTGGGAGGTAAGGGAACTGTCCTGTTTATTGAGGATTTCGATGAAGGATTTCGATGACAAAATGTAGGAATTAAGTTATGTAATTTTGCAGTTATGAGCTATATACATGCGTGTACTTATTTGTGCTATAACATCACATATTCGATATGTAGGGCGTCCCTCACACATTTTACTTGGGTTGATAGTTTGTTGTTGATATTGACTCGACAGTCAACCATTTCATTGGCCCTAAGAACATTAATGCAATGTTTCCAAGTAAAATCATTATTTTTTGGTGTATTTGGCTTCCTAGGACCCTCATTGTCTAATAAACTACCACTAGGATACATGTTGTCCGCATTGAAGAAAATAAAATATAGCATAAAGCATGCATCGTATTAGTATTTGATAATTTTTTTTTGATGACCCAGGGACGCCGTTGGGCTGCGCCCGACGCCTACCTGGGGGGCCCCGAATAGCGTGTAAACCCGAGAACCCGTTTAAGCCAGATCAGAGGTCGGCTGACCTAACACGCTCAATTCATTTCTGAGAGTGTTGCAGCTGGGTTTCGAACCCGTGACCCTTTGTTAGGGGCCCCCGAGCCTCAACCAGTGCGCCAACTCTCGACGACAGTATTTGATAATTTGAGTAGCAAATATTAGGGAATGCAGCGTAATTATGATATATTATAGGTATATGCTATGCATGAGTAATAAATGTTGAAATAACCCCAATCCCCCTTTAGTCCTATTCAAAAAACAACAATAACATAAAGGATTGCAATTATCGAAACTTCCATCGAAATTTCCATCGAAATTTTTCAATTTGTGTACAAAAAACCTCGAAATTGGCGAAATTCATCGAAACCGTCGAAATTTTTGTCGAAATTTCGATAAATGCAATCTTGTTGCCAGTTTCGATTGAAATCGGTATAGTCGCATGTTTCGTTACCAGATGCGACCAAAGTCGGTATTTTGGGGCGAAATTTCAGTGATTTCGCCGAAACCTCATTCCTTGGTTCATATGTTTGATACATGTGCAGACAAGTTGTCTCCTTGCGCATCTGCACTGCCTTTTTGGGATACTCTTCCACACAAAAGGGGTGCAAATGTTATTTTCCTCGTCTTTGTTGTATGTTTGTGTCAATTGACATTACTTTTCATGAGTCCACTTCGTCCTCTAGTGACTCTGTTTAGTGTGAGGGGGAGCACATGAGAGTGACAGAGAGCGAGAGCCACTAGTCCTTGTGTCATGTGATGAGAGTGTGTTAGATACCACTCCTATTATACCACCACCACCACCACCTCCACCTCCACCTATTCAACCTTTTTCACTGGTTTACACCAGGCGAGCATGACATCACTCAGAAGATGTAGCAACATTAGTCTCGTAGATTGACTCGTCATTGTTGGATACTCCTGAGGTACATGTTCATAGTGAGAATTCTCTTGATGCTTCTGTTTCAGACTTAAACCTTTAAGTTGCGACTCATAACGGTGTTCGGTCTTGCACCGTACAACATCTTATCTCTATTTTTTGTTGCTTATCTCATCTGTCATCAACATCATACGTTTTTGCTCTTTAGTTAGATTCCACAACTATTTCTCACTCATATGTAGAAGTTGCCCGACATGACGGCTGGGTACAAGCCATGGATAGTGAGATGGAAGCTCTTTACGAGAACTCCACCTAGGACTTGGTGGATCTTCCTCCTGGGAAGTATGTTGTAGGCTGTCATTGGGTGTATATTGTCAAACCAAAACTAGATGGATCTATTGACCACCTGAAGACTCGATTGGTGGCCAAAGGATACACTCACACACATGGAGTAGACTTCTTGGATACTTTTTCTCATATTGCTCGACTCAATTCTTTACGGATCCTTATTTTTTTTGCTACTCATTATGATTGGTCTCTTCTCCAACTGGATGTCAAAAATGTGTTTCTTCATGGTGATCTTCTTGAAGAGGTGTACATGGCACAATCTCCTATGTATGTTGCTCAGGGGAGTATCAGAAAGTGTGCAAACTAAATAAATTTTTGTATGGCCTGAAGCAATCACCATGTGCTTGGTTTGATAAATTTAGTAAGCTTTGAATATATGTAGCTGTACCTAATTAATTTCCTGAAGAAGAAAAAAAGCATACCAGTCAAATCTTCCTTTCGTGCAACTCAAATGGTTTATGCTGGTTCCATATGCTTCATCTTCACAAGTTATATTTCAAAAATGGAAAACAAATGGAAATCCTGCAGCACTCAAGCTGACTAAATAGCATGTGAATCACATTGCTCATATTATCCCTGGAGTTTCACCCATACAGAATGAACTTCTAAGTGAAAAAAGTGTGCGCAGCATTAGAAAACCTGAGAAGGGAACAATTATCTCTTCAAAACTGGCCTATGTCCTCACTTCACAGACATGTGATAGCTTAGCAGAATATTAACTGTTAAGACTTGAGTTATTATGTATGTGGGCCCAAGTATACTTGGCCATGTTATTTTCCACACTAACAATCTGAGAGCTATTTGTATATTCATTCAGATGACGATTAGTTAACGATTAAACAATTAAGATCTCGACATGGGGATTTAGCATCAAAATTGAAAGGAATTGAACTCTACAAATGTACTCCTAGAAAACAGAGTTCCTGATGTTAAATATACACATCGGAAGAAAAATGTGGGTCATCCCATCTTGAGTAACTTCAGGTTGGATATTATTTTGAAGGTACAAATGTTATGGCTATACATATTTCTGTCCGTCTTTAAAATGAAGTTTTAATGTGTTTAATGTAATAGATCTCATGTTGTCCAACTCTTCCGGCCTTATGTAATAGATCTCATGTTATCCAAGTCTTCCTCGGAATATATGTCGTGATGGATGTTGCTTCTGAACTTGATCCACAATGGATTTCTTCTGATGAAAATTGTATAATTTACAGGGTCCTCCCGTACTTCTTCTGAAGGATATTTCACAAATACGAATTGCTTTTCTGGAAGTTTCAAAAGTTGATATCAAGGTACTTGTTTTTTTGTTGTATTATTTGTTGGGCATGTGAAACCTTGACCTGCACATTGATTACCGAAGCCGCACTAGATGGCTATGACATAGAAACATGCATATATTAGGTTCAACAACAGGTGGATTATGCGCTTGGTTTTTCTTCTCAACTTCTATTTTCAGCACTCGTTTAGTACAGGGCCAGTCTAGTTAAGATACTTTCTTCATTGCAGGATATACCAAATATTAATGTATCACTACCACATATTGGTGATTCTGTTCTAGCAATGGGCTCGCCTTTTGGAATCCTGTCGCCGTCACACTTCTTTAACACGTAAGCGTTCATTTTATGGACAAGATTTATACTCTTATGTATCCCGCAAACTATTCTCTACATTTAGATGCATGCTGCACAGACAAATCCTCTTCTGCTTACCGAGTAGCTCATCAGGTGGTCAACTATTCTGATACCTTAATTATGCAAAGTTATTATCGTCTTTGTTGAGAGGAGGGGAGGTCTCTTTGGCACTAGGTTAGATAAGGCACCCCTCCATCTTATTGATTGATGGAAAACGATATGAGTGAGGAAGATCCCCTTATGTAGGGTTTTGTGTTATTGCTTGATAGAAAGGTGGCAGTCACCCTTTCCTATAAATAGGAGGAGGGAAACATACAGACACTTAGACAAACCCTAATGGGCCAATGGACAATTGGGCCCATGTTACAAAAGACTAAATGACTTGAGTAAATAGACACTCTAATGCTGATTATAAAGCTTCAGGTTGGATCCATTTCCACGTGATCCATCTTACTCCAACCTGATTCTTTTTCTTTTCTTTCTTTGTTTCTTCCTGGTTATACCTTGTTTTTTGCTCTCATGGTGCCATAGTAACTTATTGTAGCACCTTTGATACTAAGGAGGCCATCAACTGCTTGTTGCCAGGATCTGGGTGCTACCAGGCCCCTCTCCAGTCTATGGTTGGGTGCTTAGGAGATTTCGAGAGATAGGCAGAAAACTGCCATCCTCATCTCCCCTAAACCAAAGTGCGAGTGGGAGGGTATGTCGACCATGAGGCCAGCTCCTAAAGGGGTGTGGGATCCTTCCCCGTCACCTCCATGCCTTGCCTTTAGAAGGTAGGTTACATGGAGATGCACAAGCTTCTTGCGTCAGACGTTGCAGTGTAGCAGCAACCGTTTCTCCCCCCCCCCCCAAATTGGCTTCAAGGCCAATCTTCATTTGGTGCGGCCACTTCCCCCGGCATGCTTATGCCTTTCTCTTCCTTCCTTTGATTCCTTCAGCCAAAGTAGGCAATATTGTGCTACAAACAAAAGTTGCATGTATTCTTCCTTGGATTTAGTGTGAAGTCTTCTATACCATCCTACCCAAAGTGTTTCTCTTGTTTCGGTCTATGGAACGTGCATCATCAGCCATCATGATGCACAATGTGGAGTATAACACCAAGATGGCCAAGATCGAGACCATCTAGGAGACTTGATCGTCAAGTTTGTTCGCTTTTTAAACAACCAAATAACAGACATTTGCATCACATCAGTGCAAAACATCAATCCCCAAACCCAACATGATCATAGTTGAAGACTGATGTCCCCAACTTTTATATCACTAGAGATCTAGAACTTGTTTACAATTGGATGCACATAATTGATGCATTTTACTATTGGAACCAACTTCAAGAAGATAGATGCCTTCAGTACGCCAAGGCCAAGTTGTAAGGAACCTCAGTGGCTGGGTGGAAGTGACTTTGCAAGGTCCGCCGCATCCATACATGGGTCGATTAAAGAGTGAATATGGAGTCATTCTTCATCTTCATCAACGAAAACAAACAACCTCGTTAGTTGTCTGATATGGTGTAAGAGTCAGACTCGGTCGATGAACATACATGCAAATTTATGACCTTTGTCTATAAGGCAAAGGTCAGTTGGGACGAGACTGCCTTGATCATGATATACCGACAAGACCTTATATCAGTGATCACCATACCACTAGTTGCTTCTTGCATCTAGAATAGGCACAACATGATCTATGTGGCAACCTAGATTGAGCATGAGCAGAAGCGTTGTGCTTCTGGAAAGAGCCTATGTAGTTGAGGGATCATCCTACTCTCAATCAATCTGCTAGCACCATGATTGCCATTTTAAGATCACCCTCAAATACAGAGTAAATATTCAACAAGGTTCTTTGCTTCTCCCGTAAATGCTATTGACATTGCTCCAATCAATGCCCTAGTCATGTAGTGACAATCACTCTTCATTCAAGAAGAGAGATTACAAGGAGTATCAGAGCTCCCTCCCGATGAGTTAAGTCAAAATGAAGTGGATGTTGACGACCAAAACTTGTTTTGGACATTACTTTTTATCACCAGGAGCTCCGGATAGATGACATCTAGTCTCTTCTTCTCAATGGTCGAGTGTATTGGGCAGTGTGCAAGGTTGTAAAATGCGTGAGGCGTAACGAGGCGTTTTTGTCTCAGTGAGGCGAGGTGTAAGACTCAAAATGTGTGATGCAATCATAAAAAATAAATTTATACATGTATTTACACATGTATTTGTCAAATAATAAAAGAAGGCAAATCATTGTATTAGATAGGAGAAACCCTGCTCCTATAAATAGGAGAACAGGGAAGCATACAGACTTAACTAAACCCTAATGGGCAAAGACACAGTGTGGCCCATATTACAAGGACAATATAAATAACTAATAAACGGACTCTCTAACACTCCCCCTCAAGCTGAAGTTGGGAGAATCCCAAATCAGCTTGCAGACAGAGAGTCAAACAAGAAAACAAATAGACAGAAATAAAAAGATAAACCAAGCCCATACAAGAAATTGCTCCCCCTCAATATTACAATAAAGCACACAAATACTCATACACTCCCCCTCAAGTAGATACTCCTAGCAAACAGGTAGGTGGTAGAAGCTTCTCGATCATCTGGAGCATAAATTAGAAGAATCACAATCATCTGGAGCAAAAGATAGAATAGCTGATAGGCACCAAGGTCTTCATCAAAGTAGTCGTCGTAGTAGCCAGAGAGTGTTGGATCACAAAGTCCAGAGAGTGTTGGATCACAGTAGCAGTAGTAGTCAACGTACAAATAAAGTACGTACGGGTCAACGTGCGAAGCAGAGCACGGACGAGCCAGAAAGTGCTGGCACACAGAAGCAAAAGTCGACGTGCAAATAAGGCACGGGCATGCCAGAGAGTGTTGGTGCACAGCAGTAGAGAGTCGACGACGTAGGCAGATAGAAGACCATTGTACAAAGTAGCAAGCAAATAAATAACTCCAGTATGCAATGTAGACGAAGCTCCATGTAAAGTCACAGCAAAAGTCTTCATCATCTTCCCTCTTCATAAAATATTCATCACAATAGTGGGCGTCAAAGTCCAGAGAGTGCTGGTTCACAGATTCTAGAGAGTGTTGGTCCACAGTAGAAAGTCAACGTGCAAAATAAAGCACAGACAGATAGATAGCAGCAAGTAAAATGTGCTAACCATAGCACAAGCAGCAACAATGATGTCCTAATATGTAACTTCATAGTAACAGTGGAGGTAGATGATGAATAAGCAATAATAGCAGCAGAAAGCACCACATTGTTGCAAAACTATCATGTAGTATATATAGCACGAGATCCATAGAACAATAGTAAAACGTGGCATGAAGATGCACATAGCAGCATAACGAAATTCTTCATTTCTTCTTCCTTCATCTCTCCTCGCATCTCATCTCTTCATCTTTTCCTCTCTTCTATTTCTCCCCCTCACACCAACCACAGAGAAGATCAAGGGGTGAACAAACACAAGTTCCATTAGATTCAGGGAATGAAACAAAAAGAGGTGCAAGTGGTGTAAAAACCTCACACATAATCAATATGTAGACCATGGTGCGCAGATTATCCAAGGAGGCAGCCATCTTAGCAGTATAGCAGCAATAGCACTAGAGCAATAACGGAGACATAAATAAATGGCACCAGTAGCAGCAGCAAAAAGGTAAATTGCAGCAATGCAATTGCAGCAGCAGTAGAGGGCTTAAAGGCCAAAGTATTTCAAACCAGTAGCAGAAAAGGAGAGCACTCACCAAGGAAAACGTCAAGGAAAAAATATTGTACAGTAGACACGTTGCTACAGTACTAGCGGCAGCATAGAGGTTAGAAAATGAAACTCCATCTCATTCCATAGAGATCTGATTGTTTGGCAGCTAGGATAGGAGATGTTCAAGACATAGACGACCCAAATGGAGCAGGTCCTAAGGAGAGACAACACCTTAGTAGGCCGTAATGGAGCCGGAGATCAGGAGCATGGACAGACTTGTACAGACTGCCAAAAGAATATGCAATAACTCCTTCTCCAAGGCATGCGGAAGACTCTCACCCTCTCCTAGAAGCCGCTAAGGGGTTGAGGAAGAGAAGGGGGGCACTGGAGGCAGGCAAAAAACCATGAAGGAGAGGGTTGGATGCTCCCAAAATCCCGTCGTGTTACAGTAGTGTACAGTAGCAATATGCCGGAATTGAAGGAATAGGAAACCATGCGCAACAACATGTGAAAGGGAGCATCAACAGCAGCAAAAAGGAGATGGAACAATAGAATTTATGGAATGAAAGAGTGGACAAGGCATGCGGGCGGCCAAGGAAGAAGAAGGGGTGGCCGCCCGTCGGCTGTAGCTCTCTCTTTTCTCCCTTTTACTTGACGGCTAAGGTTTTGGATCTCTGCTCTGATACCATGTCAAATAATAAAAGAAGGCAAATCATTGTATTAGATAGGAGAAACCCTGCTCCTATAAATAGGAGAACAGGGAAGCATACAGACTTAACTAAACCCTAATGGGCCAAGACACAGTGTGGCCCATATTACAAGGACAATATAAATAACTAATAAACGGACTCTCTAACAGTATTTATGTGTTACGTATATGAATGTGTGTGTTAAAATATAAAAGAGATTGCTTGAATAAGAATAGATTGTGATACAATGACTGGCGGCCTCTCCTTTATATAGAGAGGAGAGACGCCCTATTACTTAGGACCCAAGTAATCTAAACTAGACGGGCCGGAATATAAAGGCCCACTAAACTAATTAGCCTATTTAACTAATAGACTAATATAGACACTTTAACACTCCCCCTCAAGCTGGAGCATGGGTGAAACACATGTCCAAGCTTGGAGAGTTACAGGACTCGATAAAAAGAAATGATAACTGAAAGATAAATATCACTCCCATACAAAATATGTTACTCCCCCTGAAATAATATTCCCCCTGAATCATATGGTGATGATGACTCTGCAGGCTGAAGATACTCGAGCTTTGAAGAAGGTCTTCCTTGAAGTGCATCTGGAATGAGGACATCTGAAGAATGGACCTGATACTACAGCAATTCGCCACTGGAATACGTGCTTAACGCGGCACGAACGCGGACGGACGATCTGCTGCTTGATACGATGCAGGAACCATAAAACTCTGACGCATGAACCTTGGGGGCTTGACGGGAAAGGAGATCATCCATCAAGGAAGGTCCCAAGTAGATCAACAACAGGTGATGTCGATACAGCAGATGCGGCTCGGAGAAGACGTGATGAAGCAGCTCGGCGAAGATAAAACTCTGAGCTTCTGAAGAAGCACCCATCTGTCTCATGTGAATGCAACTGAAGGAATACACCATCAACACCTGACGTACATAACGCGGTACGAACGCGGATACGGTGTCGACGCTGGATCTTCACTGCTGGCTCAAGTAGAGAACTGGTGTGCTGAATGATGTGAAGCTTCATGAAGATAGCCTGAAATATATAATCTGAATACATATATCATCATCTCATCTCATCTCATACTCTCTCTCATACATTCTCTCATATATTCTCATGCTCACTCTCTCTTCTCATCTCTTTCTGTCCTCTCTATCCCCCCTGCACACCAAATACGACAAGAGTGAGTGTTTGGTGTGGAGAACTGGATATATGACCCCCCCCGTAATGTGGAAAAGGGATGCTCACATAATATGGGTGGGTGGGAAAGAAAAGGGCTGAAAAGGGAAAAATATGTGAAATGGAGATGGGTAATATGTGGAGAATGAAACCGATAGCCAAAGAGAGTATACTAAATGGGTCAACATGAGATCCGGGTAGAAAAATAAATGGATCTAGTCCCGACCCGAAAAGGGGGTCAAAATAGGATCCGATTAGCAAAAGATAGAACCGATTAAGGATCCGAATAGAGACAGGGAGAGTGATCGCCTACTGTAGATGGTGGCAGTAGCATGATGACGCACAACGCAGCAGCAACTTGCGGATGAAGATCGTCGGGATGATGATGAAGTGGAGCAGCAGCTTGCGGATGATGGCTGGATATGACGTTCGGCTGATGAAGCACTTTGTCGCAACATAGGAGATGACAAAGGGTCTCCTGCGTGACTCTGGAGATATTGCACGCCAAGAGGATGCATGCGGAGCCAAGGCGGAGCCTCTCCACGAGCGACGACAAAGGCTGATCTGGGAACGATATGAGATGGAACGTCGGGTGACGAGTGCGACCGTCGGCTGGGGATACGGTTGCTGGTATGAGACAACAACGCTGTAGCACACGGATACATATACAACGACGGAGATAATGCTTTTGCGGATGGCGGATGACGATGGTTATTGCAGCAGTGGTGGCGCGGCTGTTTTTCTTGGCGGCGATGGAGACTGTCCATAATGGCTGCTTGCTGATAGGTGGCAAAAGATGGCCAATAGGTGGCTGATGTGCGGAGTGGCTGCTGTGCGGGCGACACCGGCTGGTGCGGTTGTTGGCGGCGGCGCCGGCAGCTTCTGATGGAGGCGGCGGCTGGTGCTGCTGCCGGCAGCGGTGGTTGTTGGCTGCCAGTTGCCAGCGGCGGCGGCTGGGTGATGGGGCAGCGAGACTGATGGCGCCGGGAAAGAGATAGGAGCAGTGATCGTTGAAAAAGAATGAATGAATATGAAAGGGGATAAGCCACGGAGGCGGGGATATGCCTAGCGGGCAGCCGGCCAAGCCATGGCGACGGCGACGGCCGCCCGCAGGCGGGCACTCGCCCTTGGCTGCTCTCTCGAAGAGGCGGCGGCCGGCAGCTAGGGTAGTTGTGTGCGCCGAAGAGGAGAGAGGGAACCGGGCGGCGCTAGGGTTCTCTCAAGATCTAACCCGCTCTGATACCATGTTAAAATATAAAAGAGATTGCTTGAATAAGAATAGATTGTGATACAATGACTGACGGCCTCTCCTTTATATAGAGAGGAGAGACGCCCTATTACTTAGGACCCAAGTAATCTAAACTAGACGGGCCGGAATATAAAGGCCCACTAAACTAATTAGCCTATTTAACTAATAGACTAATATAGACACTTTAACAGTGTGTATAACAAAAATAAATATATACAAGCACTGAAATATGAAATATGAAATATGAAATAGAAATTAATTCTCAAACTTAATAATGATAATAGAGACTAAAGACCCACCATAATACAAAAAATTATATGTTAAAAAATAACGAGATATCAATTCTTTATACTACTAGAATAAACGATGTAGATAGAAAAACGAAAGGAGACATAATTTCAAATTAGTAGGAACGAGGAACCATAATTAGTTAACAATGATATGAAATTTATCGACATAGTGAATAAGAAGGTAGCAAAGAGAGAAATTTAACAATGAAGATTGAAAGATGTCACTTGAGAAGTGATGCTTAAATGTTTAGTAATGAAAATAAATATTAACTACAAGAAATTTGATTTTTTAAGAAAGTGTTTATATTAATCTTAAAAGTAGACAATTTGGTGGTTAACATAAGACGTTATCATCCAGAATTGAGGCGTGCGCCTCAGCTAAGCCTAAGAGCCTCAATGCTTTGAGGCGGGCCTCAGAAATTGTGAGGCGTAAGCCTCAGTCCAGGATAGTGAGGCGTAAGCCTCGAGGCGCATTTGGGATAGCCTTGCTAAGAGGTGTAAGCCTCGAGAGCCTCAAGGCGGTTTTTTTTATTACCATGGGCACTCCAATGTGTAAGCTCGGATGGCCTTGTCATTGCTATGACCATTTAAGAGCATAATCTACATACCAAGCTGCACCCAACCCCATATTACGCTGTGGTGTATTGATGACACATCTTGACCAATGATGTGCATGACGTGTCTTATTACTTTCTCATGTCAGGGTGTCTTTGAGGATACTATCTGCTATGAAGTTCTACTTTTTCAACATTGCATGTATCCTTTTGGGACGATACATAACATGACGACTTCACCAACACCTGCTCCTTACATATTCCGAGTAGCCTCTTATGTGTGACAAACCCAGTCACTTGCACCACTTCAGTGCACTCTATGCGATACGCCACCTTGTGTGACAAGAACCAGTTGGTCAAGTTGCCACCTAACTTGCCAATGGCTCGTCTTTCTCATCCAGAGGGAGCTGAGGTAGGAAAAGTTGCACATCTAGTTCACTTTCAAGCTCAGAATCCCCAAGAGAGCCCGATTAGCAACCTTTAACTATTCTTGTTAATTTGATCAGTTCATGCAAGTTTTAAAGTCCGAGGAGTTTTATTTAAGGTTTTATCAATTAGTTTTTTGCAGCTAGCCAAGTCTAGGGTTTAAGTTTGAGTTTCCATAAATTTCTAGATTGGGTTATTTTCGAGCAGAGTTGTCTATTATTTAATTATTTGAAGTAGGTGCTGCTTGTTTTCTAGGAACATACCCCGTCATAAGACATTAGACCTTTTGCACTGTAGACTGGATATATTTGTGTAAAATTGTTCTAGGATACAATATTTGCTTTCTATATTGACAGAAGGACGTTCTCTGAATCACCTCTTTTTTTCCAGACTGGTTCTGGTGGCTTTGACCCATATGTAGCTTTGCTACTGTTGTATTGATGTTTGGTCTTCTTTTGTTGTTAAAGTTAGGATTTACACATCATGTCCTCATAGGAGCTCACAATGCATTCGGTGGGATTTTATTTCCACGCCCTCTTCTCTGGTTCACTAACAAACATGAAGGTTGACCAACTAGACTGGGCCAGCATTCGTGATGTGTTAAATAATGTCTTTATATATTTTGTTTGTTATTTTCCTTTTCTATATGGACCTTTATGTAATTGCTCCACTTATATATATGGGGTACACACATTGTGTAACCCTACGGGTTCTCAATTTGTTGTGTCATGGTACCAAAGTAGGCGTAACCCTTGGACGCCGCCCCTCTCTCTGTCCCTCTCCTTCTTCCCCTCCCTCCCTTCCCTTCTCTCTCTCACCCGTCGGCCGGTCCCCCCCCCACGCCCCGCCGCTCGGATGGCGTAGCCGCAGCCGACAGCACTGCCGCCGTCGGCGCTCCCCGGTCTCCGCGTCGCCTTCACCTCGTAGCCGCCGCCGCCTCCTAGTCGCCCAACCACCCGGGCGTCTGTGTGAGCCTCCTCCGACTCCGTCTACTGCCTGCCCGTGTCGACCTTTGAGCCGTCGGGTCCCTTACTGCGCCTCGGCATAGTCCGTATATAACTGGTCCACCCAGTTTTTTCTCATGTGCCTGCTTTCGCCTAGCGCGAGGACCTAGGCGGCCATCTACTATTTGTACCTGCCTCCTACTGCTGGACTTGGTGTTGTTTGTCTGTCATGGCCTCCTCACATGACGATCATCGCTGTCTGATTACTACTGTCAAGCTGGATGGGCGCAACTACCAGTACTGGGTTTGTTCCATGGAGATTTATGCTAAATCTCAGGGCAAACATTCACACCTGACGCGCGATCCACCTCCCGCTTCTGCTTCTACTGCCGAGTCCAAGGACATCAAGGCCTATGATGATTGGGTCCAAGATGATTCGATTGTGATGACATGGATTCTCAACAGTAGAAAAACACGCATAAGTGTTACCTTATTCCGTCTACCTACTGCTAAGGAAATGTGGGATCAACTGGCTAGCACTTACTCTCACAGCAAAAATCTCAAGAAGGTGTTTGACTTAAATAAGCAGCTGACTCGTCTACAGTTCTCGGGACCTGACCTAGTTGATTACCTCTCTGCCTTTAAGGAGACTCTGGGGTGAACTGGAGAGCTATCACCCTCTGTCGACTGATTTGGCTACCATGCAACGTCAAAGGCAGGAGTTGCAGGTAGTCTAGTTTTTGTGTGGCCTTCCTGAATCTTATGCTGGAGTTGTAGATCAGATTCTCGCCAGTGATCCACTGCCTACGTTGCAGAGTGTTTTTCAACGCCTTCAACGCCTGCCTGCCTCATCTTCTGAGTTACCTGTTGATACTGACAATGCTGCTGCTATGTCAGGCTGTGGTCGTGGTCGCGACCGTGGCCGCTTTCAGGAGAACCGCCCTCCTCTTGGATCTGGGAGGGGGCGTGGTTCGTTTGGATGTGGTGCGTCCTCTGACCCTCTCAATGCTTCTCGCCCTCCATCTGGTCAGCGCTTCGGCAATTTCTATGGTCGGTCTAACCACGTTAAAGAAAAGTGTTGGGAGAAGTATGGCAAACCTGCCTAGGCCAATGCTGCTTCTGAAGCCAATGCTACTTCTGAGGTTGCTACCCAGCCTCAAGCTACTGATTCGTCCAGCTCTACTCCTGTTGATTTCATCCGTTCTGAGGTGGAAAGCCTAAAACTGGAGCGCATTGGGTCGTCATCTACTGCTACTACTGGAGCTCATGTTGCAACCTACTCTGGTTGTGATTCTGCTTTTCTAAGTGCACCCTCGTCTAGTACTGGTAATACAAGATGGGTGATTGATTGGGGTGCTTCTTACATTTCTGGAAATCGGTCTCTTTTCTCGAATTTATCTAAACCGGTTTTAAATCTTCTATTATGCTTGCTGATGGCTCAAAATCTGTTGTGTCTTGGATTGGTGAATTTGTTGCTCAGTTTTTGTTGAAATCTGCTCTATATGTGCCTCGTTTTCCTCTAAACTTACTATCTATTAGTAAAATTGTGCGTAGCCTGAACTGCAGTGTCACCTTTGTTCCTAGTACTTGTATTTTTCAGGACCTTCGCACGAGGACGAAGATTGCTGGTGGGCATTAAGGACCTGATGGTCTCTAGTATCTGGATGAGTTGAAAAAGATCGACAATATGGCTTTAGCTTCAACACTATCATCTTCAGTTTCAGCTTTGCAGTGGCACTACAGACTTGGACATCCATCATCTGAGAAAATAAAGCATGTCATTTCTGGTGTAGGAACACAGTTTTCAGTGTGAGTCGTGTCAGTTAGGAAAATAGTCTAGAGTTGTCTATCCTAAGCGGTCTCAGATTAGTATTATCAACATTTTTGATCTTGTTCATGTGGATGTATGCGGTCCTTGTCATGTTCCAAGTTTATCTGGAAAGATCGGTCCCAAGTATTGCCTACATAAAATTCTTCTTTGCTAAAATTAAAACCCAGTACTCTTGTCTGTTAAAATTCTGCAAATAGATAATGCTTTGGAATTTGTTCAGAAAGAAATTGAGTTGTTTTGTCATTCTGTAGGTACTATTCATCAAACATCGTGTGCCTATGCACCTCAACAAAATGGACTTGCAGAGAGGAAAAATAGACATTTACTTGAGGTTACTAGAGCCATCATGCTACACTCTAATGTTCCTAGACATTTTTGGCCAGAAGCCATTCTTACTGCCTGTTTTCTAATTAATCGAATGCCTTCTTTTGTGATTGGTAACAAGATTCCAGTATAGGTTCTACAACCAAATATGCTTCTTTTTTCTGTTCCTCCGAGGATATTTGGATCTACCCGCTTTTTGCGTTTACTTGGACCGAATTATGACAAATTACCTCCTAGAGCAGAAAAATGCATTTTCTTGGGTTATTCATATATTCAGAAAGGGTATCGTTGTTATAGTCCTACTACTAAAAAATGATTCATGAGTAGTGACATGGTCTTCTTTGAGGATACACCTTTTTATTCTGCTAAAGGAGATACCTTGAGTTCAGATATTATAGCAGCACCATTACCAGTCATCAGTGATTGCATATCTGATACTTTACCTATTGAACCTGCTTCTCCTCCTCTTATTGTGTATCAACGCAGGAACTGGTCACAGACTACTCAATACCCCCCATGCAACACCAATCCCCTCCTCTAGAAGATCCTACACCTGTTGAGGTAACTTCTGACTTAGATTTGCCTATTGCTCTCAGGAAAGACACTCGTTCTTGTACCTCTCGTAATATTGCTAATCATGTTTCTACTGCACATCTGAGTATTCATGTTAGTAATTTTGTTGTTGCTCTATCTGCTATTGTTGTTCCTAAGAATATTCATGATGTTTTACAAAGTTTTGCATGGACAAATGCCATGACAGAGGAAATGACTGCCCTTGCTGATAGATGAACTTGGGAGTTGGTGGATCCACCTCCTTATTGCAAGCCTGTTGGTTGTAGATGGGTATATGCTGTGAAGTATCAACCTGGTGAAACTGTGGAACGTCTGAAGGCACGCCTGGTGGAAAAAGGGTACACTCAAACCTATGATATTGATTTTTTTTAGACTTTCTCTCCTGTTGTAAGACTTAATTCAGTCCGAGTACTTCTTTCTGTTGTTGTCAACTTGGATTAGCCACTTATTCAACTTGATGTTAAAAGTGCTTTTCTGTATGGCGATCTTCAAGAAGTGGTCTATATGGAGCAACCACCTGGGTTTGTTGCTCAGGGGGAGTCACACAAGGTTTTTCGTCTCAAAAAATCTATTTATGGACTCAAGCAGAGTCCTCGGGCGTGGTTTGACAAATTGAGCAAGATACTGACTACCTTTGGATTTCTGAGATCACAAGTTGATCACTCTGTCTTTACTAAAAAGACATCTTTTGGTATTGTGATTTTGATTGTTTATGTTGACAATATCATCCTGTCTGGCAGCGATGTTACTGAAATTCAGGCTACTAAAACACACTTGTGCAAGTATTTTGCTATTAAAGACTTGGGAAAGCTATGATATTTTTTGGGCATTGAGGTGTCCAGAACTGCTAGTGCTTGTCTTATCTCAGAGGAAATATGTTCTTGATCTTTTACAGGAGACTGGGATGCTTGGAGCGCGTCTTGCTGATACTCCTCTGGATCCCAATGTGAATTGAGATGATGAAGCATCTCCTATATATCTGGACAATAAAAAATATAGGAGACTGGTTGGTAAGATGATTTATCTGACTGTTACTAGAGTTGATATCTCTATTGTTGTTGGTCTTCTTAGCATGTATCTTGATAAGCTTAGACAGTGTCACTGGAATGCCCTTTGTAATATTCTGAGATGCCTTAAGAAATCTCCTGGTAAATGCCTCTGTTATAGAAAGCATGGGTACTGTTTGCTTGAAGGTTATTCTGACTCTGATTATGCTGGAAGTAAGATTGACAGAAAATCTACTTCGGGTTATTGTACTTATATTGGAGGAAATCTTGTCACTTGGAGGAGTAAAAAGCAAAATGTTGTTGCTAGATCTAGTGCTGAGGCTGAGTACAGGGCTATGGCTCAAACTACTTGTGAACTTTTATGGGTACAATCTCTCTTGAAAGACTTCGGTGTGGAGTCTTCTACTGCTATTCCTATGTATTGTGACAATAAAGCTGCCATCTTCATTGCTAATAATCCTGTGTATCATGAGCGCACAAAGCACATTGAAGTTGACTGCCATTTTATCAGAGAAACTATCTTGTCTGGTCGGATCTGCACTCCATTTATCCGCTCAGAGGATCAAGTTGCTGATACTTTTACAAAGTTGTTGGCAATGTTTTAGAAAGCGGGAAGCGGGAGGCGTGCAGAGAGCACCTTGTGGCCTCTTGAGCGCCAGGCGGGCGCTTTTTGAAAAAGCGGGTACCTAAATTCTTCTATAATTTAATAAAAAAATATATACATATTTGTATATAAGTAATATATTTATAAGGAACTTTTATACTTATTTAGACAGCCTACACAAAAAAATAAAGCACCCAGATAGTTTTTGACACAGTTGTAATATGGTATTTGGGTACTACTAATACCCAAATAGTTTACTTTCACTGCAGTGAATATATTCTTATTATATGTACTAAAATGTAGTAAGCAGTAGAAGATATATAATGTATTAATGTAGTTTATACAGTAAACAATTAGAATATATAGAATGTTTTATTATCAATATCTAGTAAACAGTACAATATATATTACACAATAAAATGTATTAGTACATTATATTATATAAGGTAGAAGAGTACATAAGTACAATATGCAGTAGATATTTATGTATGTTTATGTATGTATTGGTGCATTATAAAATGTATCATACAGTAACGTTTCATATTAAACAATGTACAGCAGCAATGTATTATATTATTACAGACTTATAGTATTGTATATTATATTACATGCTAATACAGTCACTCATGCACATACATAGATACTAGGCAAGTTAATATATAGTAGCAGCAACAAAATTTGATTACAAAAAAATGAAAAATGAAAGCAACGATACAAAAATCCAGCGCCCAAAAATTAGGCGGCCAAAAGCGGGCGCCCAAAACAAGGAATCAGGCGGGCGCATAGGCGGGTTAAAGCGGGTTTAGGCGGCCGCTTAATGGGCTGTCGCCTGAGTGGCCGCTCAAAGCCTTAACCAGGCGGTTGGGCCTCTTGGCCGCTCAGGCGGGCGCCTGGGATGCTTTTCAAAACACTGGTTGTTGGCAAAGAAACATTTTAGCTCTCTTGTGGACAAGTTGGGCATGATTGATATCTATGCTCCAACTTGAGGGGGAGTGTTAAATAATGTCTTTATATGTTCTGTTTGTTATTTTTCTTTTCTATATGGACATTTGTGTAATTGCTCCACTTATATATATATATATATATATATATATATATATATATATATATATATATATATATATATATATATATATATATATGGGGTACACACATTGTGTAACCCTACGGGTTCTCAATTTGTTTTGTCTCATGATGCTTGGTCAATTTGCTTGTACAATGATGCTGACAAGCCAGCCTAAGATCTTTTTGTATCGCAACTATATGTAAGTGGTCCTTTCTACGATTGGGGGTACAATGATGGGTGTTCCATACTACACCGAAGCACCTGCTTTGATGGTTTGTTGGAGTAAAAACCCAGACATTTGCCATATTTTAGCAGTACCGCAGTTCGTGATGCAAGATTTCTCTTTAGACCAGTGTTTCAAAAAGCGGTATGCGTTATGCGTTCGGAGAGGTCACCTTGTAGAGTATATGCGGTATGCGGGAGTATATGCGGTTTTGGATTTTTTTAATTAATTATTATATATGAATATATATATATATATATATATATATATATATATATATATTAATCATGATTTACATATTTAATTTGTGCAATTGTGTATCTAAATAGTACAATTACAAGAATAATGGATGCAATTATGCAAATATGCAATCATCACAACTTAAATAAATACAAACATGCACTATAATCTAAATTTAAACAAACATAAATGAATTTAATGTATAAAAGAAGAAATCAGAATATCTCTAACTAAAAATCGGGGTATAATCGGCCTTGTATGCGGCCGTACAACCGATTATGCGGCTTGGACCACTTTTTGGACCGATTTTGATTTTGCGTTTTTTTGGAGGTCCGCACCTTGTATACGGCCGCATACACCGATTTTTAAAACACTGCTTTAGACCACACACAAGATGAGATTTTTAATTAACATATATATGTCAATTAACATTCCATGATATTTAGGAAGCCACCATGCATTATCATAGCGTGTAAGACCACTATTTACCCAAAACCGTTCACCTACAGTCAGTTACGGGTTTTAGCTACTTCTATAGCACTATCTGTTCAAAATGAAGGGATATTTTTAAAGATGTGCATCTCCTTAGTCTGAAATAATAAAATCTTTGAACCTTAACTCCTTGAAAAAATTGGGTATCCCTTGATAGTCTAACATTTTAATTTTTGGTGCATGTGACTTGCGCCAGTATATGCAGCGGAGCTGTTGCAAACTGCTTGCCAGCTGGTGCTTCTCGTGCCGTTCTATTGATGGCTGATATTCGATGTCTCCCTGGTAGATAAAATCATATTGGTTAGTTTATATTTGTTTTGGTAAGTTTGACTTTTCCAAATAATGTATTAGGAATGGACGGGGGCCCCGTTTTTGATAAGCATGGGAATCTGGTAGGACTTCTAATTAAACCGCTAAAACAAAAAGGTTCAAGCATAGAGATTCAGGTGACGTAGATCTTGTTGCTGTTCAGTATACA
This sequence comes from Alisma plantago-aquatica, assembly GCA_963693085.1. Classification (NCBI taxonomy): domain Eukaryota; kingdom Viridiplantae; phylum Streptophyta; class Magnoliopsida; order Alismatales; family Alismataceae; genus Alisma; species Alisma plantago-aquatica. The sequence goes on along the minus strand of OY856413.1, from coordinate 1,162,844,029 downwards.
TTTTAGAAAGTGCACTCATGTCACTAAACCTTTCCGCAGATTGTAATTACTTGGGATTCCGTAGTTTCTAGCTTGCAGTTGAGTGAAGTTCAAAGTATACATGAGGTTCATGACTTCTATAGCAAGCACACAAGACGGAATTTATTATCCTGGAGCAAGTTTCACAGAGAAATCGAGACTCCAAAAAATCTTCCTAATCATGCTGGTGGTTTACAAGTTCCAGCTGAGAAGGCTGTTTCCTCTGTCGTTCTTATAACTGTAGGTGACGGAGCGTGGGCGTCTGGAATTCTTTTAAACAGTTCTGGGCTTGTCTTGACTAATGCACACCTTTTGGAACCATGGAGATTTGGAAGAACTTCTTTATTGGGCATGTCAAATGAAAAAGGTACATGTTTGGTGCCTTTTGAAAGGCCATGTAATCACTATGGCAATATGATAATGAAGGAATGCTTCCAAGATCACAGTCTTATCCTTGTCCAAAAGATGCAGATGAAAGTAAAGATAAAGTTTACCCAGTGAAATCAAATTATAGGAGCTATCACGTGATACGAGTTCGTCTAAACCATAGAAAACCTTGGGTCTGGAGCAATGCCCAAGTTGTCTATGTATCCAAAGGGCCTATTGATATTGCTTTGCTACAGCTTGAATCTGTTGTGGAACAACTAGTACCCGTCAATGTAAATTATGATATTCCTGCTCAAGGATCACCAGTCCATGTTATCGGGCATGGACCTTTTGGGCCTCGGTCAGGTGAGCATAACTAGATTTCTATCTGTTAGTATGCAAATCTTTCTATTGGAAGAGTGCATAGTTTATAATTTGTTTTGAAGAAAATATCTGGAATCTATGGCTTACCTGGTTTCTTATTAACCTATAAGTTTTAGTTCAGACACGCGTCCATATGTTTCTTCTGGGGCAATAGCAAAAGTAATCAAATGTCCGTGCTCCATTCCACTCTTTGTTTGGAGCAGTTTATCAAAAACTGGAGGGAACCTGCCAGTTATGCTTAAAACAACTGCTGCTGTTTATCCAGGAATGAGTGGAGGGGCTGTGGTGAGCTCGGATGGCAAAATGATTGCCCTTGTAACAAGGTAGTTTCCATGTATTTTTTGGTCTTGAAAGAATCAGTTGCTTTTAATTAGCACATTGCAACAATTAATTCACTTTGGATCTTAAAACATAGGTATCTGAAATAATCATAACATAATTGTATGTGTTTTTCATAGTAGCTAGGCAGCCTTACCCTCCTTCATTGTATGAAAAATGTGAAGAAAACTGTCACAATTATAGCTATGAAAGAGGTCACAAAACACTATTGCATGGTTCACGCTCCTTAAAAAGAAAGGTATGGCATTGACTCACACTATCACACGGGGAGCACTACCATTGAACTATTAAAATCTCTTAATCAACTATTAAAATCTCTTAATCGTGGTTCTCCTCTTGCCATATTATGATGATTAAAAGTTCTTGAAATACTATATTGATCATTTAGACAAACCTTTATTTGGAAATATTGCTGACAGCAACGCAAAGCATGGTGGGGGGAAAATTATTCCAGAGATGAACTTCAGCATACCATGTGCAGTTTTAGAGCCTGTTTTTCTGTTTTCAGGTGGGCTATAATATTCTTAATCTGTTACAGCATTGTTGGGCTTCCAACAATTCTTTCGATATTTATGTGTTGTCAATCTTCACATGTTGCAGTAAAGGGGAACATTTCACTGCTAAGGATATACGACAGCTCGGATCCATATGTTTCCTCAGTATGGGCATTGAAACCACCATTACTTTCCGAACCCAAGTCACGTCCAGAGATCAAGGATGGGAAAGGTTCCAGGTTTGCGGAGTTTCTGGCCAAAACACAAGATGGAACAACACTTGCAGATAAAGGCCTTGACATGAAAGGAAAAGTATTCACTAATAAGCGGTTCCATAGCAAGATGTGAATCACACTTTTGTACAAGGATCAGTTGGTTTCGTAGCAAGATGTGGAACGCTCTTGTACGAAGATCGGTTAACTGTGCAGGAAGATGTTGGGGTAGGGGTCCAAGGCGGATGGGATGCACACCTGAAGTCCAATTGAATCGTCAGCTTGGGCTCATTGTCCCGAATCAACAATTGCCGTGAGTCCATTTAGCTGTACCATGGTGGCTTTCTTCCCTGCCGTTGTATGCCAGATGTTGTAGTTACCATTGGTTTAGTTGCTGCACCCTACAGTTCCCACACGAGGTTGGTGAATGCATGTACAATCTAGAAGTAGTTATATGTTTGATGACAATTTTCTAAGATAGAAAACTGCCTCATGGATCCGAAAGCAATATTTCCGAAGAAGAAGATCATAGGTTTATAATGTGAACGATTGTATTTCCAATTTAATACAACTGTACAAATAATACGTATTTCAGTCTTACCAACATGAGCTTGTTGAAATATATACTATTTGTTCCAGTGCTCGTGAATTTCTTGATTTTCTAGTTTAATTAATTCTTTTTCTGATACCCTCACAATTTTATGAGAGCCTTGCTATGGTTAGAGCATGCCAGACTTTTGGATATGTACAAAGTTAGACTTATTTATTAAACTCAACCATATGGATGCAATGAATGTGGTTGTCTATACCTTCAACCAAAATAATGCTAACGACGAAACATTTTGCTTATCCATTCATGCAATTTACATGTTTTGCATCTAAGAGCACAAAATTTAATACCAAATGTTGAGAAGTTTCCCATTGTTGGGTAATAATCTTTAAAGTTGATGCAAATGTTGAAGATAGATAAATGTAATGGTAAACATTCCATCATTATGGTTGGATTGTGAAAATAGATCGCCAAAGCAGTTATTCATATAGTTTGTGTGCTCACACAACTAACAAATTATCAAACTGTGTGTGCTTGCGCATATAAGATGAAGCCATGGATCCCTATCAAGCATACCCACAACCAGCAAAAGAAGAAAAACCCCAACAGATGTACACTAGTTGAGCATTATTAAGCAAGTAATCGGAAAACAACTATAAATGGGTGTCTTTGGGTGAGCAACATACTCAATAGAAGTTGTGCCATTTTTGGAGAGGTTGTTAGTGAATCCATCATTGGAAGCCTTGTCCGCACAGATGATTATCTTTGTTTTGGACATCTTAATAAAAGGAGCAATAGTGAAATTTCGCAAAGAAAAACTGCAACAAATAGTAACTAGAAAGGCAAACAAAAATCTAAGTCACTAATAAGTAGAAGGTTAGCAAAAACAATTGTTCAAAGAAATTTTAGCAACACATTTTCCAATTATTCTAGAGGCATGCATAAGCGACATACATAGGATGTGTGGTTGGAAGTATCATCAAACGTTTAAGATCCCCTTTTTGGCAATAGAAGTTTTGACATTAAGATCTGAATAGGAAGGCTACATGAGAAAAGTATAATATTCTACTACAAAAGGGCAAAGGAAGAAAAGGTGCAGTTACATTTGTCATTTCCAACAAAGAAAGCAAGCATGGGTGTTTTAGAGCCCTCCTTTTAGTCAATTATCAATACCTAACAACAATAGAAGAATGCAACTCTTTCAAGTTTAATTATTCCCCTCATTTTTATAAGTTCTTATTGGTTTAGGAATGACACTAGTTGCACATTTGTAGCTTAACTTAGCCAAGTGCAAGTCAACGTCTTGTAACGTGTAATGGTTATCCACATGTTTTAGAAGTTGGTCGTCATGATGATTATTTTTTAGTTAGCTAGTTTAATCAATTTTAATAATTTTCAAGTTTATAGAGTAGGCAATCAAATTGTAAGTACAAGAGGACATCAAATGCATAATAGGTAAGGTTTGAAAAATAACAATTATTGTCTAGGAGCTTTTGGATAGAGGAAGACCACTGGACAACCACTAGACACAAATGTCCACTTAATATCCTCTCACTTGGTGTGTGACTAATGTCTCTTAAGTTATGATGATAAGTTATGATGATTAATTGTATCCAAGTTTCCTCTCGAGTTACAAGGACATATAGGATGGAGTACCTACTTTGATCACCATGACCCATTGAGTATATGCAGTATTATCATGACACTTTTGTTTTGTCACTGCTATGTACAAACTCACACTGGTCGTTTCTTAATACCTACTTATGCTTATTCAATATGTACTTTGTTTAAGGTCAAACCGTTTTAGAGGTCATTCAAATACACCAAAAATTGAAAATAGAAGAAATGAAGCATAAATATACAAAGATATCATATCCAACGATAACATGATACATATAAGTTTCATACAGAGCCTGATAAGGCTAATCCTTGAACAAGATACATGTTCAAGATTCTTTGAAGGTGATACTTACAACCATAGACATTGATAACATGACCAATCACTTTGTGGGGGAAGTAGGAATTGAAATCGATGGGGGTGTTGACTCAAGTAGTCATGTAGTTGATCTAATTTTATTTTATTTATAATAGGCTAGGAATGAATACCAAATGGCGGTGATGATGGAGATAGTGGTGAAATTCCTCCCTGGTGGATTGATGTAGTGATAATTGAATGTTCTATCATTGCCTCAATCCTTGCATGAGTAGGTGCTCAGCATGCGAGACTACCAATTGCATGTTGTTTTGCGGCAATCGAATGACTGGCCAATGATGGGAAAACAAGGTGTGGGTTTCCATCTTCTTTACATTTCTTTGGCCTTGAGCCTCAATTACTTGGACACTCATCCATTTAACACCTTCCTTTATTTCCTAAGAGACCTTTTATAGAAGCGCAGATGCATTGAAACCCTAGAAATAGGGATGATAATGTTTCATGTCTATATGGGTCACATGGGAACTACTTGAGCATGGAACAAATGGTCTACTATAGTATTTCATGGTCCACATTTGAGGTTTTTTTGCCTTGTCTTATGGCCCACACATTCCTCTCCTTTGAATGCAAGTAAAATGGTGACATGAACCCATTGGCTGGTTTTCATCCAATAGCATCTCCATTGGATACTTGGTAAAGTTTATGTGTTCATTCACTAAAACTTTAAAATCTCTCAAGTAATAGATTATCATAAGCAAAAATATGATAAAAATCATCTATCTTTCATAATTTGTAACAAAATGTAAGAAGAATGTACAATGTTTAGGCACTTATCAAAGTCCTTTCCAACTCTAAAAGGAATTATTCAGGCGAGGAAGATGGTCCTCTATCACAGAAAAACTATAGATGATATTGATCCTTAAGTAAAATCCTAGTTCTAAGAGAATATATAAAAAGTTGGCATTGAGGTTAGTAGTGAAGACATGTCGAATAAATAAATCATGCAAAAAATAGGTAAATGAGAATAAAAAATGGATCTAGTGAGATGGTTTGATTTTCCAATAGTGAGGATTCTAGATGTAGGAAGCAGGCTGATGTTTGTAGTTAGCTGGGATAGTGACATTAGGCCAGAGGAGTTTGGTTTTTTTTCCTTCAATACAAACTTCCTCTAAGAAATGAATTAGGCCTAATTTTCCTATATGATGTCTGACATGATCCTTGAAGATTAAAACTTTATTTAAAACACGGTGTGTGAAAGGCACGCATAGATCTTAATATGATTTTCTTTAAGCATGTGTAAAGAAGTAATATTTATGCATAACGAGATCAAAGTAGGTAGTATAACTTTGAGAGTATGAAGATACTTTCAACATGTATCATTGGGTGTGAATTTTAAGGTTCGGAGCATCTCAACCTCCTAAATGTTTGTGTGGAAATGTCACATACTAAGGCATGGGGTGTATTTTCTTGTAACATAGCATGTCACATCCTAAGGCACCTGCTGTATTTTCTTGTGACATGGTTGAGTTCTAAAGAGAACAACATCTAATGGATTCAATGAATTTGAGGACTTGAGATGGAAGAGAAATGTAGATCAAGAAATATGAGGGCATATTGAAAGACTGTCATTTAGTCAATACAATTTGTGATTGGAAATGTTTCCATGGGAGTCTCCTCATTGTTGACATTCTTCAAAGAAAGGTATGTAGCTATGAAACATGTGTTGATTCGTATCTAATGGATTAGGAGACCAACTACCACATTGTTTTCAAATGTAATTTTGCTTCCTTTTGTGGGATATTCTTATGGCGCGTGACTTGTACCAACTAAGCCAAAATGTTGTTAAGATCTCTTATTTTCATTTTGCATAGCATATGAACTAAACAGAACATAGTAACAATTGATGGTACCATCCTGAATATACACGTCCTTTGGAAAGGCATTTGTTTCGATTGTGATATCTATAGTAGGAATAAATAGAGAACATGTATAGTTGAGCTCCTAATTTCCTTCTATCTTCACATTTGTATATGTCCATCTTCTAAGAAAATAAAATAAAAATAGAGTACCATGATTATCTACCAAAAATGATGGAATATTAATGGGTGACCATATTTAAACACCTTTAGTTGTTGGGGAGAGAGAACAAGAGGGAATGAGAAGAAAAGCAATGGTGAAAAAATAGTGAGAACAGTGAAATAGATCTTATTGTCTAGAAATTTGAAAAAACTTTAAAATTGACAAGGTATGTAATTGTTAAAGCAAGTTCACTTTTTTTTATAATGATATAGATATATTGCAGTCGGGCTTTATTTTTTTCTTCTGGAAACCCTTATTCTCTCTGTGAAGACAAGGAACACAACAAGAGATGTTAAACTAGCTTATGGGACAGGCTGAGCAGTTTGATCTAATGTTTTTAGAATCAGAACGGTGTTGAATCGGATCAGAGTCGGGTTGAACCGTAGTGGTCAGACCGGTTGGAGCGGAAATGACATCGACATGATCTTTGCAAAATATTGAACTAAAAAAAAAATCAAACCAGTCACCATAGTATGAGGCAATTAGTGGTCGGACTGTGTGAACACACATATGTATATTTGTTCCCAATTTATATATGAATCAAATAATCAAATCATATTGTGATGTATACCTTTATAACAATGAAGCATATATGTTCATTTTATTCATTACTTAATTTTCATATAAATTAATCATATTTACAAACATGATATCAAATGAATGACAATAATTAACAACTTGTCCAAATTTTGTAACTTCAGTTGAATTTTGTCCGTGTGAAGAAAAAAATCTCCAATATAAAAAGTCAACACACTCCTATAAAAAAAATAATGAAGTGTCATCTTCATAATCGTAGACAGTGATCTTTGTTGGTGCACTTACAATATTCAATATTGAAATAAAAAAAAAAAGGAATTGTACATATATGATAATAATACATAAATATTATGGGTTGCCATTCCATATAATGTTACACTTTCTCACTTATAATGGACTCCTAAACCATATCCCCTAACTACTCCAACTCCTTAAATCTTGTAAGAACAATAGGCAAAGATTTATCCTTGCGTTCATTTTTCTATTGTGCTATGAGAAACAACGTTAGTTGTTTGGTGTGTGCATATTTCCTTTTACTTAATTGAAATTGTTTAATTAAGAAGGTGGGTCAAGAGTTATCTTTTATATTTTGAATTTTTATTTGTTCTTGTTCTAATTGAACCAATTGGTTTGGTTCGATCCCGTAGACCGGTTGGACTATTTTTGACTGATTGAACTGAAAAAAAAAATATGCCATTTTTTTAGACTTCCAGATAGGTTGACCACTGGTTCACTGTTGTAACCGGCCAAACCGGTCAATCCGGTCTGATTTCAAAAACACTGGTTTGATCTGGGTATAGTTAAGAGATTTAGTCAGTCATTTAACTTGGACCCAACTCAAGCCAACGCATCCATGCATCCATTCAGTGGGTTTCACAAGTTGACTTGAAGGTGACAACTAACTCTATAAAAGTAATGGTTGAGATTAATTGTAATTGATCGTGGATGTAATAAAATGATTTCAGCATCACATATGCATTGACTATTGACTTTTAGGATCTCCTTGTACTCTTTCCGAAAATATATGTAACTAATAAATAGGGGGTGATAAGTCAACGAGCGGCCATATTTAAATAACTTGTTGTTCGAGAGACGAAAAAGAATCGAGTGAGAAGAGTGAAATAAATAAAACATGGTAAAAAACGTGTGAGGATAGAGAGTCATGGAAAATTTATAAATGAATAAATCCATATTTTGTTATAAAAAAATTGGCATTCATCAAACTTGGGTTGAACCCAGCCCAATCTATTTAATCAGCGGGTCTCACATCACATATTGACTAGATTATGACATATTTAAAATATAAAAAAGTAATATTGAGATTAATTGTATTTTTTTTTTGGGTGGAGGGGGGTGTGAATTAATTTCCATTATTAACTTGCCCTAAAGCAAGGATCAAAAGACATACAATCGTTGGAATGCAGATGACTAAGTATTCCATTACAAATAAATTAATTGTAGCTGAGGATACATGTAATATATCAATTATTTCCACGGTAGAGGCTCTTTTTAGACGTGTTTAAATCTATTGTTGCGAGTCACTGTTGTATTTAATCTTAGTCTATGTTTTCACGGCAGCTGGAACAGCATTTCCGAATAGCGAATTTGGACCATGTCCACATGCCCTTCTGTAGACTCTGCATTCCACTGACTAGGGTGCATCTCACGGGTTCTGGCGAATGTCATGCTAAATCATGAGGTGTCGAGCGCAAGTCATTTTGACTCGAGACATGGAAGCCATAAAGCACCCAACATTAGCCGGAGCAGGAGGCAACAGCAACATGACAGATCCGGAATCGAACGCCTCAATTCGACACTGCAGGGCTCTTCTTTAACGCACACCTACCGTTCAAGGAGAGGTATGGAAATGGCTCGAACGTTTGCGAGATAAATGAATCGACCTGAAGAGTGTTGACCGTCAGAGGTACAAATCGAACAAAATGAGGTTGACCTTCTTTTCGTCGCATTTTCTTCTTTGTTGTTGTTGTATATTCCATTGGGCAAATAGATAAACGTGCTAGAAACAAAAACTTTCCCTTAATCAATTATCGCACGAGTTCTTTTATTCATTTGTTCTTAGTGTACTCATTCCCTTGTAGTGAACACTAATATGACTTTTTGTAATTGGCGTATATGGAGAAGCAACAGAAGACTGTTTGTTTTTTAACATGTGGCGAAATGCGAGAAATATTTTGCAGAAACATTACGTGAAGCTATCAGCACATCCTCCGTGGCATTCAAGGTTTTATTCTGATAGTCTTGATTCTGTATTCCGAAACAAGCTATTTTAATTCCAGTAGGTTTGTTATCGCAGCACCATAGTTGATTTAGTTTGGTTCGACGGGAAACAAATATCCTATCACTATTTAGGTAAAAACAGTCATATTCTGCTCGTGCGTGTCATCCATGCGCAGGGGTTATGCTAATCTTTTCTTTATCGTTCCAATTTTATCGGATGTCTCCGAAGAGACCTTCATAATATGAATTTTTATGTTTTTGTTATATATTTTCTATAAAATGGGTCACGTTTTTTTTACGAATGTTTTTCTGAATAAATATAGCATACAGTAAATTCAGATTGTTTTTATTATTAATTGTGTTTACGAGTATGTTGTTCTAAATAAAAGTATGTCAATTTTGTTTTAAGTTATCGGTTTAGTTGATTCAAAACCAACAATTGGTAGTGAAACTGCGGACTTGGGATCTGAATATCATGTCGGTTCATCGCATACGGATCCAAATGTACCTGTCTTTACATGTAGATGTGCCTTCATCTTCACAACTGACACAGGCGGGGCCAAAAAATATGCTCCTTCTGCTACCATAATTAATTATACATTGTTTGGAATGCACTTGTCCCATATAATGATAATACTAGAAATATACACGCTAATTGTAAAGATAGTGGGAAAGATTATGGTGTGGGATCAAAATACTCATGAGACTTCAAACTTGAAAAAGGCAACCTGATTGTGAAATTTTTGCAATTCCGATCATGAAACACAATAATCCTTACAACGTTGACGAGTATGAAGGTGTTCGTGACATACTCAGTCTTGACCGATGGTGTTATATGAATACTAGGAAAGCATCTAAGGCAGGTTGCACGAAGGTTAGAAGGAAGAAATTCTTCAAGAGACTTTAGATAGGGTTCCTAGTAGAATGTCACTTTTGAGTTGTGGTCTTCTATTATAAAAGACATGTATCTTTGCTCAACCGCTCATGATGTCGATGAGTCGTGGAAATTGTAAGTAAAATTCTCGACTTCTCTCATTTTGCTCCACCACACATGGGCAGGAGACTATTAGAAGATTTATTTGCAAATTTAAGAGATTGAAACATTGGGAAAAGGGTTTTTCATTATTAAGATCAGTGTGACCGATAATAACAATATGCGGGATTTAAAAAAACGGAACTCCAGTTCCGTGTTAATTTGTATTCTAGTAGTAACTTGTTTTCATATTTGTTGTTCTACTCAAATTAAATATGAGTATTGAGAAAAAAGTTTAGAATTTGGGTTGGACTCATTGCCCGAGTTCAGATAGTCTTTTAATTACATTATACGATCTCCGGGCTACTAAACTTTTCTAGATGTTCCAAAGATGAAGGCATAAACACGACAATGGGATTTCACAGACTGTGATACTAGATGGAACTCTATGGGTTATATGATTGGAAGTGTAATTCACTATTGTCTATTTTATTATGATGCATTGTAGTGGATCCTACTTTTCTTACATGTCCAGGGAACGAAGAATGAGACAAGATGGAGAAACATTGCAAGTTCTTGAAACCATTTAGTGTTGTCATTGCACGACTCTTGAGATCATGATATCTCACTTCTTACATATGTTTCTCAAATGTATGGTGGATGCAGATGAGTTTCGTTGATTTTGAAATGAGAAGTCCAACTACTAAAATTAAACCAAAGTTCTAAAAGTATCAGAATCCATATTTACTCAGTTTCAATTTCCACTATTCTTGATCCCAAATACAAGCTTGAGTTTATAGAGTTGGGCAACTCAAAACTAGATCAATGATGGCCAAGGTGAAGGCGTCTTCTTTGGAGGGAGGTACGTATGACCTTTATGGTATATTGTATCTAGGTTTTCTTCGTGTGATTTGAATGATTCTACCAATTAAGTTGGTAGTAATGGACATGGATGGGTGATTCTGAATACTTTATTAGAATTATGTAATTTTTTTTGAAGCTTTTTATTATGCATTTAAGTTTATGCGTGTTTCAATCTTTGGCAGCATATTATGATATTGGGAGTGTACTCCAAAGTTTGACAAACACACAACGTAACCTTGTACTCAAAAGCATCGCAAGCACAACTTAAGTCCGAGTAAACATTAGAATTTGACGTTATTCTCAATTGTCACGGATGCTTGTTGGAAGTGATTTTCATCAAGTCTAGCCATAAGGCCATCTTTGTATTCTTCATTATCTACAAAAAAATTATAAAGTAATTAGCTTCAAAGAGTTCATAAAAAATTAAATACTAGTACTAGGAAATATGTTATTTATTTTACAATCAAACAACCACTTTCCCTTACTACTTGTCCCATATTTGTTGACCACTTTTTCTCAAATACTAAATCTTAGATTATTGTAAGTGGGTTTGGTGAATTTCTCTAGCCATGATAGACAAGGTCGGACATCTCTTGGAATTAACACTCACAATACCATAGTATGTTGCATTCTATCATGCCATCTTCATCTAAAATAAATTTAACAATCATCATACAACCCTTCTAAATATTCAAGTCTTACGTATAAACAATTAAATATGTTTCAATCTCTTAAATGGACGTGCTTAAGTTGTGCTTGCGACGTTTTTGAGTACAAGGTTGCGTTGTGTGTTTGTCATACTTTGGAGTACACGGTTGTGTGCCCGTGAACATGTTAGTGCACATTGTGTAATTGTAACCAAGCGAATGGCGATGTGCTTGTGTACCAAGCGTAAAAATTTACACTTCCGAGCAGCTCATTTTATGTAATAGAAGTTGAAAGAGTGTTCTAGATTGATATTGATATTCATATTTGTGTTAAATGACATCAGCTTCATGTCATTTTTGGTAAGTGTCTTGTTAAACGACAACATTAAGTTTATATGTTAAAAAGTACCAGCAAATCAATAATAGATATAGACAGTCTGTATGTCTTTTATTTACTTTAGCATTTCTTACAATTAGATAGACAATAAATCCCCCCCAGCGATTACATGTTAAAAAGTAACAGCAAATCAATAACAGATATCTCCCAACCAGGCTGGTTTTATGTGTGATTTTTGTACTACCTTAGAAGTGAGTCCATTTATTCTACACCTACAAACCAAATGTAACCACCCACACCTATTTTATAGGTCTAGACGACCAACGCAACAGTCCTTCCGATCATACAAGTCCCTTTTGTTTGGGTGTCACAAACGCAGAATCGGTGTGCATATATAGCTGAGCTCAAAACTACTACTTCAACATATGGTTCAGCAATGCCGACACTTCCTTGAAAACGACAGCATGGCGTTGCATACGATTATCAACAAAAGACCTCTTTGGTCTGAAACAAAAGGCGACTTCAACCAGAACTGTTTCTCATTCAATGTTTGATATAACGCGCAGCTAAGATCGGTCATGCAAAATCAGACCTTGCCCAGTTTAGGAAACAAACAGCAGCTGGCATTACAAGAAAATAACACTAAACATGGCATTTTAATGAACTATATGTAACTCTTATAAGAAAAATTACATTGAACCAAATTCCATATAACTATCCTCAACAAAACCACGCCTAGGGAAGGAAAATTGATACACAAATTATCTGCTACATTAATCTCAATCTAGTATCACTAATTCTCATTTGTACACTAACAAAACCAGACCTAACGGGGAGGAATGATAAAACGAGCCAAATTTGCCTCTTACAGCAGACTTTTGGTTGCAATGCAGTCATCCTGCATCTGCCCTTCAATGCAGGGGTGAGATCCCGGCCATTGCCTATCTTGTTGGCAAGTCCTCAGCCATCTCAAACACCATATAAATTGATTCATAGTTGGTAACCTTTAGTCGACAAAAATTGCAAGTTAAGTCGCTGAAATATCATGCTCCTGATCCTACGTGTTCTGCTTAAACGATCAATGGCAGATGCATCTGGCGGGAGAGAAGGCTGCCCAACAGCTGCTGTTATGAGCAGTCACTCTTCAAGTTCCATGCAAATAAAATAGCCCCTCCCTGGATCCACTCCATGCACTCCAACTATGGCCTCGACTGTTCAATTCATCATTGAAGCAGTTCTCTGACTCCATTAACCCTACAAATGAGAATATAAGTAGAGCAGCATGAGAATTGTGGAATCATGGGTAAACTATGCTACATTCGCTATGTACCATGTTGGCCCCAGCAAGCTGTAATAGGAATAAAATTGACTCTTTCTGCAAAAAGCAGCTCAGCCGTCTTGATATTCCATATACGCATACAGCAATCTTCCCCTCCTGCAATAATTTTCAGGTGAAAAGATTTAGTCTTTTCATTACTGAGCTTAAAGATACTTCCTCACTGGAGTTTCTTATAGGTGCATCACAATGATATTAAATGCCCAAGAATACAACATACTAACTAACATACCTGTGAGAAATAATGTTTCTGATGGGTTAACTGCCAGTTCTAAACGAGAATGTGAATTCTGGTTCCCCTCATATGATTGGACAGATCCTTTATGGTAAAGGCGGCGATCAAAGAGCTTAATCTGTACGGGATGCATGATTACAACAAATTAATGCTAGGAGTTCAGAGAGCAAGAAATTAATGAATAGATCCTGGCACATCTAAAAGTTCAAGCAAGAATCTGCTTTGTGATTTCAGACGAGGGCCATGACTGCCAGCTAATGGGTAGACCCGATTGAGCTGGTCCATCATCAGAACCCTAGCAATTATCCGCTATGAATCTTTAAGTGGTGTCTGTAATTTCAATATATACTAGTAGACTGCTCATGCGAATCATGAGGGGTCGGGACATAATCTTAATAAATTGGGACCAATATCAGTTTATCGACAAAGAAAAGTTTATAATAAAATTGACGCATTTTGGAGGCATACACAATTTGCTGAAATGACATGAAAATAGATTTCCCATACATTATTACAAATCAGAATTAGGGGCTACAGAGAATATTAACAAATTCCAATGAAAATGTTTTTCGTTGTGTTGTGTTTTTAACAACTAGATCTTCCGTGCGAGTAAAGTCAGTGAGCCGATTAACTTGAGGGAAAAAACAACCCGTTGAAACTGCCAGTTAGCTGAAAATTAAACATTCACATACACATCCATCCATAGAGCTTGCCAAGAGATATTGGTCATCCGAAGTGAGAGAAACCAAACTGCAACAACAATGATGGCATCAGCATTTGACAACATTCTAGACTTAAGTATGCTGAAACAGTTGGAAAAACGACAGTGCTACCTGCAAACAGCTGAAGGCATACAAAAGAGGCTGGAAGCGCCAGATTTCCCTCTGTGCTGTAAAAAACTAAGGATCAATATGTTTGCGTGTAATTAACTGAAGCTAAGTAAGAACCAATTCATCCAATCATGTATTGGTCAAAAACAAATTCAATATATTAAATAGTTGAACATGTACTGGTCAGAAACACATTTGATATATCAAACAGTTGCAATTCAGATTGAAAAATTGGGAACATACCGTTCCATATAAGGACAAGCATATGATATTTATATCCTAGTGACAGAACTACAAAGTCTAGGATTAGTATTTATATAATTCAAACGAATTATAGATTATACCTTTTTCCTTGCAGCTTGTCCTACAATGCTCCGGGGTCCAGAAATTTCAGTGTGTTGTTTTTGTCGAGTATCAATGGATACAATAGAACCGTTTCTAAGTCCACATAGAATGACATTTCCCTGCAAGAAGCAAAAGCCCTACTTTTTTACAGCTGCAATTACTGGCAAGCACTGATAGTATGGTAATAGGAACCAGAAGATTATTTATAATTGCCATTGTCAAAGCAATTTACCGAATTATCATACTGCTGTGAGAAGACATCACTCTTGCAGCGATACAACCATGTCAGTCTTTGGGTATCTAGATTTATCATTGCAGCTCCTTCATCGGTACCTAAACCCAACTAAGGATATTAAATATATTAACAAAACAAAGAAATGAGAAAGTCATCAGCTGAGAAATGCTACATAATATCAGGGTAAAGACAACACAACATATAGAAAACAGCAGTATCACGGTGCCTATAACCCAAAAGTACCCTCAGATCAATACATATGGCCATGATGCATACAGGAGAGTCAGTGTACTACGGCAAAACTGCCCACTATCTCATACGAAAATGGTAAGAAAGAAAATGCTTACATGAGCTGGAAGGAAGATTGATTATTTGAAGGGAAAACATGCAAAGATGTATGCTATATTGCTATACTTCTTAGTTGCCTTGTCCAAAGCATAGGCCTTAAGGAAAGAGCCACCAGACGAAAAAACAAAACAAGAAGCATGCATATAAATACTATTTTTAACATGACAAAGAAGGTGTTGAGAAAAGACGGATGACGGAAACTTAGCGGAGAACAGCGAGAGATAAGCAAACACCAAACAAGAACACAACATGTATGTGGTTCACCCAAAGATGGGCTACTCCACAGGCGACGGCAGATTCTTCTCTAGAACAAATTAGGGTTACAGAAAACAAACGTTTGTACATGCACGGACTTGCACATACAGATAACATGATGCTTAAAACCTAACCCGGATAACCTTATTCGTCAAGCCAGAATACACGTAGCTTTGAAACCCGACCTGACCCGGCCGGTTGAACCGGTTGGACCCCCACCCAGCAAGTTTTGCAGGTCGGGTGGAGCTAAAACCCTGTGATCCGACCAGTTCAACCACTGACCCGGTGACCCGGCCCTCGGGTCAAAGACCCGACCGGGTTTTATTAGTTTTATTTTTCCTTCCCTAAATGACCATTTGACAGATTTTAATGTCCTTTCATGCAACCCCAACTATTCCATACATTGATATATTCACTTAATTGTATTCTATCACTTGTTTTAAGTATTGCAAGACAATTTGCTTGCTTCTTTATGAATAGATACTTGGTTTCATATGTTTGATGTTTCATAATTCATTATCTCATGGTTTCATACAGTAGTTTATGTACATATATATATACTTATTTAGTAATTATGTATTTATGTATGGACATACATTTTATTGTAGCATACATGCATATAGACACATGTATATAATAATAGTCTGTATATGGTGTCATGATGACGTCCCCGAGTCGACCCGGCGGTTGAACCAGAGACCCGTGACCCAGGAGCTTTGTCAGGTCGACCACTGGGTCGGGTCTGAAAACCTTCAGAATACATACTCCAGGTCAAAGTGGACAACGACAACGAAGTCACGGAAGGACCCGGATTGGTAATCAGATTCCCAAAATTTGTTTCGGCCCAACGCGTTGCCCCCACCCCCAACTGGTGGTCCTTTCCCCCTCCACCCTCACCGACCCCTCTGGCTTGTTGATCGGGCAATGAGACCCCGCCTAAGCTGGTGGGCAAAGATCACGGTGGGACTGGAAAACACAAATGGATTAGTAAGCTGGTGGGCAAAGATCACAATGGTACTGGAAAACACAAATGTATTAAATTCAAAACAGATCTAATAGAAGGCTTCAGAAATCTAGCCTTCCTATAAAAAATGCAATGGCATCTTTTTTGGTATACGGACACACTCTTCATCCATCAGGCACAGTCACGTATACAAATTAAACAATTTCTTTGTGTATGAAACATTGCCATGGCTAGCTTGTAGAAGCACAATCTCATCAGTGGAGTCTAATCTCTTGATTTCTTGTAATCATAATTTATCATTTTTGTGGAAGAGTAAACAAAATTTTACATACTATGCTACATTGCCTAGCTTCTGCCTCGAACTCTAGAATTTCTATCATGCTTTTCAAGACCAGTTGAAATTGCCATTGGCAAAGGACGATTTCATTAACTTTTATGTTTCCTAAACTGTGAGAGGAAGGTGGTCAAGCCCAAATTCCTACATCTTGTAGGATATCCATCATACTGATTTTGAGCGTGAGTGTTATCAACCGAAACAATCAGCATCTTAGTTGCCCCTTACCCCTTAGTTGTAGTACCACCATGAGAAGCTCCCTCACAAGCAGTATTTTGATGACCTTTAGACGCAGGCACATCAGCCACCTCTAATGTAGATACTCCCCTTAGCTCCCTGGCCCACCTAGCACAGAAAAGCTATACTTCTAGCCCAACAAGAGCTTTGGCAATGAACCTTGAGCGACAATCCTCTCCAAGGACCCCAACTATAACAAAACTGCTAAATTTGACGCCTCTCACACTCCCACTTATCTCTCCCTTTGTATCCCCTTTCCTTCATATACTTGCACTCCCCCAACATGGCATTACCTGAGTGTCGCCTTACTTCCATCAGTGCAAAACACCCAACCTCCTTTCCCCATCCTTGCACAAATCCACACATCGTTATCATTCCTTTCGAAACGCTCGCGCCCACATCGATTTGGTGATCTTCTCATGCCAATTAGATGAATCCCTTCATGAACCCCCTCCGGTTCCACCACACTGCCTTTGTTCCAACAATCCACCCTAGTACTCTCCTTCAATTTGTTCATCATTTCACCTTTGACTAGTCATCTACTATAATCCCTGCACATCCCTCCCCATCACCTTAGCTTCATTGATATTGGCACAACCAATGATAGCATTACAAAGTCCTGGCAGTAGTTGAGGTCCCACACAAACCCACATATTGTTGCCATTCCTATCAAAGCGCTCCCGCCCACACTGATCTCGTGATCTCCCCTCATGCCATTTAGATGAATCCCTTTATGACCCCCCATGCAAGTGCCACATGCTTTGCCCAACAACAATCTCCAATATGATTATATCACTCGTAAAATTTACAGTGGTGAGTACCAGTGGCGGCTTGTCTTTTTCCTCAACCTGCTCCCTTGAAGTATGATGCATCCAGTGCATAGTTGCCAAGGCGGCCAGTCGGTCACCTTTCCAGCTTGGGAGACTAGTCGATCGCCCAGTCATAGGCATCATATTTACATAATATTGATCATCTACATATAGTTATATACAATAATTATATAAATCCACTAATGCAAGCATGTATCCAAACATATAACAATCTAGATTAGGTAAATAATGTCATAAAACACCTCAAAATTTTTGAACAAAGACTATTTAATGTATTCAAATTCAATAAATATAATTAGATAGAGAAAGTGATATACCATTATTAGATTTAGACTTTTAGCGCTTGTTGAATTGTTGTAACTAAACGAAAAGTTAATAATTGAACTAGTGTAGTGTGAATGAAATTAATGTTCACATCAAATCATTGCAAAAGACAAACATAAACATTCGAGATAGGGGGTGGGGGGAATTAGAATAGCAAAAAAAAACCTTATCATCTTGGCTCTAGCCTAACTTAGCAGCCATATCTATGTCGAACTACACTGGAACCAATGCATGGGCTGAACGATGAAGGATTCAATAGTCACAAATATTGTTATGAAGGTGGTAGTATAGTGCCTTGAAGATTATGATCGCATTAGTCGTCCTAGTGCAGAAAGCGCTACATCTACAAGGTCAAATTGTTGATCCTGTCTATGAATTTTGTTATAGTGTCTTGGTCGTGAAACGAGTATCAAGCTCGATCATTTTGACAAGGAAGTCTCTATCGTGCATCATGATTCAATTGGTGAAGTTATAGTGCAAACTAGAAAAATGAAATCGCGGTCCATCTGAGCACACGAATTTCACAATGTCCCATACAGAATCGGAAGATTTTATGATGTGGTTGTAGAATCCTTGAGTTGGGAATTATGTTGGGGGAGAAAGAATATGCCAAAAATATCAGATCCACATGTGAAATGAATAGCAGTAGCGACTAATGTTCACATGGACAATACCAACAACATATTCTTTACCATGAACAGTATTGCAACGTGCAATTCAATATGAACATTCAACTTTTTTGTGGTGAATGGAGGAAATATTCGGAGGAAGAACAGGCTCAGGAGAGGAAGACTATGATGTGGGAGGAAATGAGCATATGGGTGTTGAACAGTTTCGACGGCGCATGTTCACTATGAATAATAATAAAAACGAGAGGGATTGGATCGAACCTAGGGTTTGGATCCAATGGAGGGTGGTGATGGCTCTTAGACCTAGGGTTTCAGAGGCCAACCAGACGAGGATAGATAGGTTTAAGCGCATGTGAAGTTGTGTCTGATCCTCATGGTACAAGGATTTAGACCTAGGGTTTGGATCTTAAACTCAAAAACCAATTTATGCAAACCACGTTGCAAAAACTCATTTCATGCTCCTAAACAACTGCGAGATAATACCCCCGATCATGGGTTTATATAGATAATGTGTGGGAAGTGTTGATAGGCGTATTACCGCCCAAGACCCAATAGAAATAGAAATCAAACTAATTGATTTGAGAACTTACAAATACGTCCCAAAATATTAGAATAGCTCCTAGTAGTGAAATATTTGCATAATATATCCTAAAACAATGCAAATAAAAGAAATAATAAAACCCTAATTAGAAACATCCTTAGGCATTCAGACCCAAGAATAGGAGTTATCATGCATTGAGGTATGATGGGGATATTTCAAACTTTGATATCAAAGATGACGAAGAATCAAGATATTATTTCTTTGTTTGTCAATTTATTCTAAAAGATAGATTTACATATACAAATCATGAGCATGTTAGTAGTGTCTCTAAAGGGAAAACTAAAAAGATATCATAAGGTGGCAAGGCGTTAAGGCGCCAAGACGGGGCTCCTTGGAGGCTTTAAGAAAATAAAAATTGTGTATTGCCTACATGTATACATGTTTTATGATTTGAATACATTTTCCCCTTCATATATATGCTATATTTTACATATATGTATATATGTGGTATGCTTTTCTAGTATCCCCCCCATATATATGCTATATTTCATATTATGTGTGTAGGTAAATCCATAAATTTATGGTCAATCCAGTGATAGGCATTTGTTTTATGGTAAGAGAACATAACCAATTACATTTCTAATAATATTTATAAATCTTGCCAAACCAATAAGAGTAATAATAGCCAATGTAAGAGATAGAGAATCAATCAATCAATAGAGAATTATTTATAGCTGAGTAGGGAAAATGGGGCCGAAAAATAAAATGTGTGTACACACCAAGGTTCGAACATGCACCATCTACACGGCTAAAGGTGCAAAGTACCATTTCAGCCAGCTACTCTTTTTGCTTATGATACTGTGAAACATGTATATATCTAAATATTGTTGGTAGTTTTAATATTTTTATTAGTGTCTTTCATTTTTTTTGGGGGGGAGGGGGGAAGGGGGCTAGAGCCCCAGTAGCCCCCCCCCCCCCCCCCCCGCAGATTGACCCTTATTTATAGCGACTATCCCAAGAACGTAGCCTCTAAATCAGAAATTGAATTCAAGGAAGCACGACGCAAAAGACAAAAAATTAGTAAGTGTTTGAACAATTGTACAAAATGAAAATAATATTTGCCACATCACATAAACAACAATATATGTTTAGAGCATTTGGATAAAAATAGACCATTAAAAGTCATTAATATGTCATAGGATAAATAAAAGTAACATAAGGCACAAATTAGGTGTTAGAGAGTCTATATTAGCCTGTTTAGTTAATAGGTTAATTAGTTAGTGGGCCTTTAGTGTCTCGGCCCGTTTAGATTACTTGGGACACAAGTCTCAGGGTTTCTCCCTTGCTCCTATATATAGGACAGGGGTGTGCAGTATTGTATTCATCTGATCCCATTACATTCAATAGAATCTTATTTTTCACATGGTATCAGTGCAAGGTTTCTAACCTAACCTAACCCAACCCAGCGCAGCCGCCGGTCACCCGCGTGAACAGTGTGTTTCTGACAGTGAACAGTAACTCCGGCGTGAACAGTACGTGAGAGTGAACGGTAATTTCTGCGTGAACAAAGTGTGTTCGCTCCTGAGGGAAACCTAGTCGCCACCCCTCGTCTTTTCCAAAGAGCAACCAAGGGGAAGAACCCCCGCCTACGGGCGGCCGCCGTAGCCATGGCTTAGGTCGACCGGCCGCCAGGCACATCCCGGCCTCCATGGCTTCTCCTCCTCCTTAAGATCTGGTTTTATTTCCGTACGTCGGCGCTATCCATCCCGCCGCCGCATCAAGCCGCCGTCAAGACACCACCAAGCCGCCGTCGACAACAGCAGACAACGTCACCATCACACCGCCGCCGCATCCTCCTGCATCCGGTGCAAGTGTCGCGGCCAGCAACAGAGTCGTTGGTTCCCAACAGCAATATTGCTACCGTCGTTGGCCGCAACCATCAACAGATTCGCAGTCGCCGCTGGCCAGGACAGCAGCAGTTGTTGCCTGCCAATGTGCCGCCCATGCCCGCCGACTGTACGCCCGACGCCGTCAGCGCACAGCAGCAGTGCCACCGCCGCCAATCAGCAGCAACAACCGCAGCCAGTTCAGCCATCCCGTTGTTGCCGATCACGTCGCCACCAGCCGCTGCAATCATCGCCATCATCGTGAGTCTGTTCGCTGCAGTGTTGTTGCCTCATTTAGCAGCAACCGTATCGCCAGCCGACGATCGCACTCTTCAGTCGTCGTTGCCATTATCTAGGCCCCCTGGCTTCCGTTCCATCCTGTTGTCGTTGACATTCATTATCCATTGTCATCACCGTTGAGTTCTCGTTATTGCTGCCCCAACGTCTTCATCACCTTCCTGGCTATCTTCATCATACCATCACTCTCCACCGCTACCAAACAACCATGCTTACTGCCACCATATGCATTATCCATGTCTCTATTCGGATCCTTAATCGGTCCTATCTTTTGCTAATCGAATCCCATTTTGACCCTAATCTGATTTTTTCAGGATTAGATCCATTTAATTTTCTACCCGGGTCTTACTTTGACCCATTTAGCATCTTCTCTCTGGTTATCGATTTCCATTCTCCACATATTTCCCATCTCCATATCACAAAATCCTCTTAAATCCACCAATTCCTTTCCCACCCACCCATATCTTGTGTGCATCCCTTTCCACAGTGCGGGGGGTCTTGTATCCATTTCTCCACACCAAACACTCACTCTTGTCGTATTTGGTGTGTCGGGGGGGGGGGAGGGATAGAGAGGAGAGGAAGAGATGAGAAGAGAGAGCGAGCATGAGAGAGTATGAGAAAGAATGTCTGAGAGAGAGAGAGTATGAGATGAGATGATGATATATGTATTCAAGTTATATATGTTACAGGCTATTATCTTCATAGAGCTTCACGTTCTTCAGCACGTCTGTTCTCCACCTCCAGCCAGCTTCATTCAGTGTCGACACCATATCCGCGTTCGTACCGCGTTATGTACGTCAGGTGTTGATGGTGTACTTCAGCTGCATTCACATGAGACAGAGGGTGCTTCTTTAGATTTTCAGAAGCTCAGCAAGCCTGTCAATCTACTTCTGCAAGGTTGATTCATCCAGTTTATCTTCACCGAACTGCTTCATCACGTCTTCTCCAAGCCGCATCTGCTATTTCGACATCACATGTTGCTGATCTTCTTGGAACTTTCCTTGATGGATGAACTCTTTCCTGTCAAGCCCCTAAGGTTCATGCGACAGAGTTATGGTGCCTGCATCGTATCACCAGCATATCGTTCGTTCGTGTTCGTGTCACGTTATGCACGTCTTCTTAGACAATTCGAAGACTCCGCTACTGCTACATCGACATTGGGCATCTGCGTTCGTGCCGCGTTAAGTACGTAATCCAATGAAGATGGCGTAGTGATGGTGTTGAAGATCGTCTGCTCCAAGTGGCGAATTACTGATGTAGTATCAGGTTCCATTTTTCAGATGTTCTTCATTCCAGATGCACTCCAAAGACCTTCCAAGCTCGAGAATCTCCAGCCTGCAGAATACAATTTCAAAGAACAGAGGCGCCATCATATGATTCAGGGGGAGTATTAATTAAGGGGGAGTATCAAATTTTGTATGGGGAGTGATATTTATCTTTTATCATTTCTATCTTTTCTTTTATCGAGTCTTGCAACCTCCAAGCTTTGGACATGTGTTTCACCCATGCTCCAGCTTGAGGGGGAGTGTTAGAGAGTCTATATTAGCCTGTTTAGTTAATAGGTTAATTAGTTAGTGGGCCTTTAGTGTCTCGGACCGTTTAGATTATTTGGGACACAAGTCTCAGGGTTTCTCCCTTGCTCCTCTATATAGGACAGGGGTGTGCAGTATTGTATTCATCTGATCCCATTACATTCAATCCAATCTTATTTTTCACAATAGGCAATATAGGACAGGGGTGTGCAGTATTGTATTCATCTGATCCCATTACATTCAATCCAATCTTATTTTTCACAATAGGCAAGGCGCCCCCGCACCTCCCGGGGCACCTTGACAAGTTGTAGCAAAAGAACACGAAACATGACCTATAATTGCAAAGATTGTAAAGAAGTTAGATTAAGAAATTCATTGTGACATACCAACTGCAGCATGGGTGCCAGCAGGATTGCAAACAGATGTCCACAGAGTACAATCCATTGAGGCAACTTTTGAAAATCTTCTGAAAAAAGAATTCGTGGACCCAACATCAAATGGATCTCTTAGATTGATAAAATATAATGATCCACCAGAACCTCCACATCCAAGAGTGCTTATTCTGAATTCAATTAGTCATGGAATATTCTTTTTTTCAAAAATATTGAATCATGATAAAGCAGCTACAGCATAAAAGAGTCAAAGACATGTTAGGATTCAAGATTCAAAATCAAAACGTCACTTGAGTAATAAAATTTAAATATGGGTTTATTATATTAAATATTTATAAAACTGAAGTTAACCAGGATACAGTGCATTCTGCTGAGACGGATGTGTATCATCAGAACCAGAACAGCAGTCAGAAATCCTATTTATGGAAGAGATGCTGCAAGTAAATCTCGTTGACATTTCTTCTGTACTCCACAGGCTTGCAGGAAAAAACTTGCATTCAGGAGTCGAAGGCCAAACTGGTAAAGGCAGTCTGCTGAAACCATAATCAAGCCGCCCTGCTTGCCCAAAGTCCAGAAGACTACATGTTCACATAGCAACTATCATTCAACACTGTTAAATTAAAATAAACATGGTACATGAACTATGCTGATTTGATTCAACTTTAAACTAATGTGATAAGTGGCCACAAACTAATGAACACTGAATTGTGATTTCAATTTATCAAATATTGTCCTCTATAGCGCAATTCAGCTTACGAGAGCTTTAAATAGACAATTAAATCGTTAAATATACTAGAATACCTATATGGGACAAAAACACAAGTAGTGACAGTTACTACAGCATATGAAAGGCCATAATAAAAACAAGTATAACCCATTGACAATCAGACAATCATTACAGAATGGACTACTGGACAGTGTCCAACATTAAAAAGAATCACTTCATGAACTTATGGCACAACACAAATATGAAAGTACATACCAATTAATAATCAAGCCTCAGAAGTTGTGTAGTACATATAAACCTAATTTGTGTGGTACATATCATATCTTAATAGAAATCTCTTAGCTGCAAGAACTTATGAAGCTAGATTATGCATCTAACCCACTGCACATCCCAGGGTTCGTGAGGTTATTGGGACTTCAGTTTATGGGATAAATAGCAGGAACTATATTGTCTGGGGTGCAGATAACTCTCTCCCTCCCTCCATCCATCCCTCTTCCCTCTCTGTCTCTCTCAGGAAAGCCAGAAAATTGTCAATCTAGAATCCGTCAGTAGGGTAGGAAGGCCATCAGACCTAGAGGCGGTTAGCTAGAGGATCCTACATGACATATAGTGCCCCCTAATCCTTTATTGGGTTTTAGTGGTTGTTGCTGCTGTTGCAGATGAAGAATTCAGTTCCCTACTCCCTTTGCACCTTGTTCCTGTTCCGAAGAGAGAAGCCTCCAATGGCCTTGAAAGGAAGGTGTGACTAGGAAGTAGATGTGGCTCACTTCCTTTTGTATAAGTATTGTTTCTAACAGGCCAATTCGGTCATGTTTTCTTCGTATTTCTGATCTCTTGTCTTTTCCGGATTATTACATTTATTCTACTACTTTTTGGCTTGAAAGTTACAAATGGTTTGCTTCATTCTATGTTAGTTGTTGAGTTCCACTTCTTTCCCCATGGGCACCATGTAGGGTCTAGAGAAAATATGTGTTCAAGGATTTATTTATATGCACAATCCTAATGTATCCTTCTAAGTTTTCATTTTTCTTCAAATTTACTAAGTAGCAAAAGAATTCCACTATCATAGAGTTTGAAGTGGACAGTATTACACCATTTCTTGTTGTATCTGTCGTTGTATCAGTGTCCTATGTTTTCAAATTTTGTTATGCCCGATGTCTGTGTCTATGTCCAGATCCTTGTTCAGTAGCGTGTTCATGCTTCAAGGATTAGGAGCCTAGGAGGTTTCCTTTTCTAAAACTAACAAACCATACTCACGTTCCTTACATTTCTCTGGAAGCATGCATGTACACTTACAAGCTCTAACACTCCATTCAATCCTAACAGATATTACTACAGACGAGGAGGTAGAATCAATCCAATGCACAGTGAGAGATGTTTGATCCTAAGACAAGCATATCACCTTATATCTAGTACGCAACAGCAATGCAACTCTAAGACTAGATTTAGCTTGGATTATATACTTCAGATCAGAAGCTCAGGGTGGAGACAGACTCCCAACTGTTACTCCAAGCTATCAACTCAAGGGACCAAAGGAGAGATCAATTGGGGGTCCTCATAGAAGATATTAAGTAACTAGGCAAGATTTTCAGAAGTTTTTCTGTTTTTTTGTTAGTAGATTAGTTAATAAGGCGGCGCATGATATAGCCAGCCATGCACCGCAACTGCATTAGGTCTTCTATTCTGTTTGAACAGTTCCCTTCAAACCTCTTAGATGTAACTTCCGATTGGGTCGGTCAGTTAAGCTATATAGAATAGAGCTTTCATAAGAAGGAAAAAAATTCAGACCAGAAAATAATGATTAATTAGCCTCGTGTAGTAGCTCAAAAAGACAATGTGCTTGATTGAAATAAAGAAGAATATTTCTGACATTCATAGATCAAAAATATCTAAAATACAGAGTTTATCCAGAAAATTAAAAACCAAATTTTGCTTAAAGCCTTAAACTACTTGGGCCAGACTAGACAATCAAACAATCATCATTCTTTATATTCAGTGTGACTCAATTGAACAGCAAAGATAATTACTGACCTAAAAGCACCAGTCATGCTGCCTGTTGCCAGGACGCTTGCAACTTTACAACCTTTGGCTGTTTGCATTGCTATGTTGAACGGTTTCAATGCACTATCTGCAATGTCATTTGTACTTTCATACATCCAAATCTGGAATTCGAGGTACCATAAATTGCTTAAAAGAAGATAAGAGGAATTCAAAAGGATATAAAGAACAATCATGACATAATGTAATGGCAATCTTTACATAGTTTAGTAGCTGCATTTTTTTCTTAAATAATTTATTTGTTGCAAGATGTGATGAACTTTCCATAGCATATGAACCAAACGAGCCCTTAGATGAAAGTATAGTGAGCATACTAAATAACTGCATTTTTTTGGTCGGTTATTATTTGCATTTTTTGACGTAAACATAAATGCTTCTAGATTATAAAACAAAATGACATGAAGATGGAAGGCAAACAGGCAACAAGTTGCTCCGCCAACCCTTTATGGATGGCAAAACCAATCCCCTGACTATGCATAACTTTTTGGACCCTCCTAAGAAGCTGCACGGCCTCTTAAGATATATGGTTTCAAAATTGTCAATTTCAACATCATATAAACTACATAGTCAATAATCTATACAAGATCCAAGATAGTGCAATTAAAAATTATGTATATATGTAAAAGTAGACCAAGGTACCAACCGTGGGATTAGAAGCCTGAATGGCATGACAAATTTGCTGGAAATTGCATCTTTTTCTATTGAAATTCAGGATTCTGCCATCGAGCTCCCTGCTTAGAAGGATTTCACTGGCTCCGGTCCGCTTGGCACGACCTTGTCTCTGCAAATTATACGTCCACTAATAGTAACGGTGGCATTTTTCTTCAGTCACAGAAAATTTTGACAACCGGCACTGGGTTACAATAAATACAATAGTCGTAGAATAACATAAGACGGCCCACGGAAAAAAGACATTTTTTTGTTCGATACCAGAAAATTCCAGAGAAATAAGAAGCTGCCAAGTAAAGACTAGGCCTTACCTGCTTCCCTGGATGCGGTTGAGGGGGATCAGGCATTGATGCCTTCTTGAGCGCTCTTCCTGGGATAGGCCCCTTAATAGGAAAGTAGCGGTTCTTCTCCGGGTCAAAGTAGAATCCAGGAAGCTCTAGTCACCGGAAGCGGCATAGAGGTGAGCGGCCAGACAATGACGAAAGGGAGAGAACAAAACAGAGTTTGCAAGGACAAGTAGGAACGGCGACGGAGCCACGTACCTTTCGGCGCCATCTCGCTTGCGGGGAGCTGTCCCCTAGTTCTGGCTACGGCGCCGAGATACGGCTGAAGCGGAGGGAAGGCGGACCCTTTCTTTTCTTTTCTTTTCTTTTCTTTTGGGGGGGGTGGCAGCTGTCAGGGTGCGTGGTTGAAGAAAACGGCATACACCGGTCGGGGTTTTTCTCGTCGTACCTAATTAAATTTACGGGGTAGATTACAAAACAGGTCGAAGACTCCTATGACAGGATTAGTGCTTCTTTGGCAAAGCCGCAAAGCGGTGTCGACTGGCCCGGACAGCATTCAAACAGTGCCGGGCACAGTTTGCAATCGCTGTTACTAAAAGTCAAGTCTAATAAAATTTTCTGAAGTTGATGACCACACTGCACTCCTAAAGCAGTATATATTCATCTCGCTCATAGAGGACATGGTGTACTAGTGGAAAATAAAATGGCAATAAAAACTAAAAATCTTTTTCTGGCTGCTCACTAGCAATAAAATTCTCACAGACTATAACCTCACCCGTAGGAGTTTCAAGGAACCAACTAGATGCTATCTCTGCAAAAAAGATGAAAAAACTTCCATCTATCTCTTCACACAATGCTCAGTCACAACGCACGTTCTACTTTTTTCTTTCCACTTTCAAAAAACCTCAAAAATATCCTTGAACCAATAGTTATACCTAGATTAACGCCTCTTCCACAATACTCTAGATTTTGTCCTGAGGACTTAGATGATTTATACCCTATGGACAATTTAGGTTGAAATAAATAATAGAAAATTCAACAACAACAAAAAACACGTTCAAATCTTGATAAATAATATTAACCACGCTTTAGCTATACAAAATACTTTGCAGGACAGGTCTCTACTTCAAACCAGTCGATTCCTGCTGAAGTTGATCTGGGGCATTTCTTTGGAGATCAAACTGGTGGTGGATGCTACTCTCTGGAGGACATCATTGCAGATGACACGTGATTTTAAAGATTCATTCCTGATGAAGCTGATGGCTATTTTTTCAATTTTATTTTCATCTACTCCCAGTATTTTGATTAGAGGCAATGTTTAAGGGGTGCCTCCCTCGGACAATACTTTTAGATCTCTTCACCTCGTCTTTTTAATCACTAGCTGCTCTTGTGATTGTGAGGTCTCTTCACACTGGATGGCCATTTCTATCATTAGTTAAACTTGCAGACATTATGTGTTTGCAAGCTCTGTATCTTGTTTTACTTTCATTAATGCATGGACTTTTATCAAAAAAAAACAAATGTCTGGTTGACCACCACTGGTTGTTTGTACTATTTTCGCATTTAATGCAACGATGGGCAGCGTTTGCAGGTGTCATTTTTCACTTAAGAAAATTCACATAGTGATCCACCTCACCGCATCGGAGCGTTGACTGACCAAATGCTTTGCCAAACACTGCATAGGGTTCCATCCATAATAAAAGTTATTTGGGATCGGAGTAAAAAATTAAAATTAGATTAGAGCCCATTTTCTTTTAAGGCTCCTATTGGTTTGGTGCAAGTCATAAGTTTTGTGTAACTCATTTTCTGAAAGCTCTAGTTCAGTTTTGCATTATTAAGTTCCGCTCACTTCAATGTGATTGGTTTTTCATAAATATAAATATAGAAAATATTAAAAATAATGTTAATTTTAATGTGTAATATAAATAAGGATGGAAAAGACATAAAAAAGAATCATATCTGTGAAAAATCATGATATTCTTAAACCATAATAACCTCAACAAGTAGATACAGTACAGATGTTACTCCTTTTAAATATATTTTATTATAATACAATTATATTATTACTAAAAATATAATGATTAAAATCACATCACAATATTTTTATTTCACTTTGAGTGTACATAGTATTAAATAATATTCATATTTTATGTACTTATAAATATAAGTTTTGGTTCATCGTTGTTTAACACAATGTCGAATATTAATTTTTACATTATTTTTATAGGGATTTTTTACTATATTATCTGTGCATGGTATAGTTTATTAACATTTTTTCACATCATGTTGTTTAACATGAAGAATAAAGATATGTTAGATAAATCACATTATTTTCACATGGTGGAATGTGTTTCTTATTCGTATGTTTGTATTTTTTATTTTGTAAATTGCACTGATAATGGTGGTTATAGTGTAAAATATTTTATATAGTGTGATTATAGTGTATGATATTTTATCATATCATGTAATGATTTTAACAATGAATTATATCCACACCACTAATATTTCAAGTCATAAATATTTTATATGTGTCACTTATACTATGTTTGGTACATAGAGAATAATGGGGAGGGGAAGAGAGGGGAGGGGAGGGGAAGGGAAGGGAGGAGAGGGGAGGAGATGGGACACTTATTTTAGTCTATTTGGTAAGCATGGGGAGGGGGAGGGGAGAGAACATAAAAATATAAAAAAAAACATGTCATTTTTTAACAAACCATATTGTTCTAAAAGGTTACATACACGTGTATATAAAAAAAATTAAGATAAATTAAACTCACTTGTCTTGTGATCAAAATAAAATTGTTCTTATAATTATTTTGTCAATGAAGAAGATACATTTCTTATGTCTAATGTGATGTAAAATATTATTGATGCAAATATGAACTACCCATTCTCTTTTGATAGTCATTGTGGTTATATGGGTACTTCCCTCCATATTTATAACTTTTCCTCTATTTATTTAAGTTCCCTCAACAATTTCCTCCTTTTTTATTTTTACTTAAGATATTATGTTAAAAAATTTATCTCAACTTTTTGTATTCTCTACCAAAAAAAATTCTAGACATTCTATTTTTAAATTGTACGCTACATTTAAGCTAGTTTACTTTTATTTTTGAGTTTTCAAATCGAATTTTTCCCTCCAACTTCCCCCTAATATTTTGTATACCCTCCAATTGAGATAAGAGAGTAAATGCTCTTTTTTCTCATTGGTTGTGATATATACAAGTATTTAATGTCATATTATTTATATTTTCCCACATTTCATATTTACCTCCAAACTTTATAATAAATTTCCCACCAAGTCTTTCCTTTTCTCCTTGTCTCCACTCCGATTTCGTGGGGAGAAAAGTGGCTGGAAATATACTTTATTCTTTTTTCTCCATTCTCCTTCATTCCCTTCCCTTCTCCTTCACCATGTGCAACCAAACAACTTAAGCTCTTTCCCCTCGCTTCCCCTCCCCTCCATTCACCGCGTACCAAACAGGTCGTTATGACGAATGAAAAATATAGTTGTATAAGAAATATTGTTAATTCTCTCGAAACTTATTTTTCACTCTTTTTAAGAGGGAACTCAGAATTGTGTTTTGTATGTAAGTCTACAACTCAACGGAAGTGAACTCAAGCTTCAACACTTACTTTAAATCAATCGTGAAAAACTACTTAAGGAACTCCAGTTCATAAGTTTTCCAGACCAGTTATGACAAATCAATCAGAGCCTAATTAAAATGATTAGGATTGCACATTCATCCCGCATCTCTCAGTCGGGCCGCTATCCGTAAAAAAAGAGATGTGTCTCTTAAAAAAGAGAGTATATGCCATGTGTGTATCCCCCCACCTGTAAGAAGAAACAAAAAGACTTTATACGACTATATGGTGAGCCCCTCTCTCCCCCCTATACACATAGGTCACCCCTCTCCTGTCCATCTCACATGGTCCCTTGACCATGTCTGGTAACCCTTCCAACCTAATAGCAACAACACAATTCTTGTGAATGCGCCCCCACCTGGCCATTTCTCGCCCGGCCATGTTACCCACTTTGGGAAAGAATCTCAGAGAGATAACATTGCTCTCCATGACATCCAAAAGTTTCTTTACAGTCCTTTTGACTTGCCATGGGACTCTATCTCTCCTCTTCCAAAGCCCTATCAGGTCGTATTAATCACACTCAAGATGGGAGATTGCAAGTCCCATACTCAGTGTTGTGTTGAGAGCAACAAGTGCTCCATAGAGATACTAATTTGTGTCACCCCCTCCATTGACAAGGCAAATCATGAGCATCATGGTGGCTCCGTTGTTATCTCTTGTCATGGCTCTTGCAAAAGATATTTTCTCCTCACTCGTGGAGTGGGTCTTCTTATCTTCAGGTGATCATCTTCTGCAGGGTCTCATTTTATATGCTTTGGAATCGTGTAACTCCATTTGTATCTAGTGAAACTTGCCTCCACTAGTATCCTCGTATATTCATTTGTTATGCTATGTTTGAATTCTTCTCCTTTACCTCGGTAGTAAAGAACTTGATAACTTATTTCCATATCTATTTTGATGAAAACTTCTTTAACATATCGCTTTCCATAAGTACTAACAGAGCATATGTGGGAGGGTTCATCTGACCCAACCTATAAGGGAGACGTTATTCGTCCTGCCCCAGCACATGTGCATCAACCCTTTAACTATCGTCTCATGTACTCTATTGATCCCCATCATCGGTAGTGCATGCCCCCAAAGTTCCTATACCACCTTGCTCTATAGGAACAAGTGATCATCATCTTCCATCTGTGGTTCTATGCAACAATCACATCTTGATGGCAACACAATTCTACACTGTTTCATCCTTTCGTCTGTAGGTATTGCTTGTGAGAGAAGTCTCCACACAAAAGTGTTAACTTTTGTAGGGGTATCCTTGTTCCAGATCCACTGTGTGTATAGAGTTATAACCCATCATTGATATCATCCTCTTTGTGCTCCTCATTGTAAACTGACCATCAAAAAGTCTACTCCCAAATGAACTCATATTCTTCCTTACTACTTCTTTTTAGATTCTCCGATCTTCCTCAGGCCTTCCTCATTCAACTAGGTATGTTGTAAAAGAGTGAAATAACCCCTTTACTAAAAATTTGAAAAATAAAACCTACATCCCAAACATATGCAAAAGGTATGCTGAAATGAGTGTAAAATTTTCAAATCTTTATATATATGGTATACAAAAGACCAAAGAGTATTACAAAAAAATATAATTTCATGACTATAATCAATTTTATAAAAGTGTACATCATCACTCTCTCATATAGGATTTACATGAAAGACACAAAAAAGGATCTAGATAAAGGGAAATCTAAACTATAACAAATTTGTCTCCAAGAAACAACCTCATGAGCCAGGTCCATGTTGAGAGCCATGTACACCATATCATAATCCTAGGTTGGTCCTCCATGCTCCAACTGCACCACTCTGATACTAGGCCTTGGTCAACACCTTGATCAAACACTGGGTGGTTGGGAAAGCACCCAGTAAAAGAAAGAATCAAGGTATGTGTCAGAGAAAATGAACAAGGGAAAAAGATAAGAAACAACATAGAAATAAAGGCTAAGATTTCATCATAAGTTGAAGATAGTCAAAAGTATGAGGCATAAGTACATAGATGCTTGCCATAACAAAAATAGTAAAAAGGTTGCATGTATGAATAATATTTACTACCTAAACTATGTAGGATTGAGGCACCTACCTAACCTCAACCAATAAGTGAGGGAGAGTAACACATTCCGGTCACCTACAAATATTCTATATTGGGGAGAGTAACACAATCCTCTGGGCGAATTTAAACATGCCATGTCTATGGGTGGTTGTACAAAAGTATCACTACACTAGTTAAATAGTCTAATAAAATCAACATGCTTAGAAGTATGGAAAGTATAAGCATCAAGTAAATATAGACATGGCAATGGGGTACAAGACCCAAGAAATAATTTATAAAATTTATTTTGAGGCAAATAGAGTAAATGATTTATCAAAAGAGAAATTAGGGTTTCATAGCAGCCTCATTAGGAAAACTAGGTTAGGGTTTACAATTATTCCCAACTTAGGTGTAAGGAAAGCACACACCTCTCATATTGATTTCAATTATTCACTTTCACCACTTTAATTGAGTCCAAGATCCACTTTTCCTATTTTCAATGTATGATCATGTATTAGGGTTTTGCATATGCATTAATGTAAAGAAAATCCTAGTTTTGGACCTTTCACACAAAACTCCGATTAGACTCTAAAAACATCACCATTGATTTTATTAGGTTCTCCTGATTAAGAAAACATATAATTTTTTTTATTTTGGAGTTATGAGGTTTGGAGTGCATTTTTGGTGATTTTTATGTATTAAAATCAATTTTAGAAAACACTTCTTGACAAAACTCAAAACTAATCCTTGAAAGTATTTTGTTTGGAAAGATCACATTTTTCTGACTCCAAAACATATTTTATTTTAATTTTTGGATGAAAGGTTTAAAAGTTATGAATTTGTGAATATTAGCCAATCAGAAATCGACACCTCAACATATAAGGTGAGAGAGGCAAAGAGAGAGAGGAAGAGGGGTGAGATACGTTGAGTTGGCCCAATAGCCACTATCCAACTTGGCCGGTCCCACGCCCAGTCATTGCGCGTTAAAGCAAATCAAAATAAAGCAAAAGACAAAAACACCCTCGCGCAAAAATAGAGAGGAAAGAAGGAAAGAACAGGGGCAAAACAATAAAGAAACATGAGAGATTGTCTCCCTCACAGCTCACACCATGGCTAGTGTTCGAGCACAGTAGAGAAGCCAGTGATTTGGGCAAATCTGAGATTCGTGATCAAACACAAAAACAAGAACATAGCAATGTAGAGTAGAGCTACACGAACTAACCAGAGTGAGGAATTAGTTGAAGGTGCAAGCAGAAGAGAGGAAGAGGCGCCGCAAATCCTGGAGAAAGACTCGCATATCAGAAGCCCAAGGCATGATCAAACAAACAATTGAGAGGAGAGATGAGTCGCAAAGGGGCTAGGGAAGCTTGGGGTTTAGATATTTATAGGTGAGGAAGGGAGATATGGCGAGGAGGGAGGTGGCCGCAATGCTTGGAGAGCAAGGTTTTGGGCATTTCCTGAATACACCTCAAAACCACATGAGTAAGGACTCGTTGGATGTAGAACTTCTCTAGGAATCTAAAGCAAGAAAAATATTGAAGAAAGATGGACTGAGGAGCGAAAAATATGTGAATTACTACTCATTGAAACAAGCAGTATGTTGCCTTATATGGCTCAAGGTAGAAGAGCATGCAAGCCGTCCGATACATGATCCAACGACTGAGAAAAATCGCATGCATGAGTGACTGCATGACAAAAAAACAAAAAAAAACCTTATTCAAATCGAAATCTGATTAAAGTGATGCATTAGTTTATTTTCCTTTCTCTCTCCTCTTTTGAGGGTGCAAACGAAACCCAAATTTAATGAAATTTGATACCTGGCCTATTTTGATATGAGGAATCCAAATATACAATTAGATTTTCCTTTTGATAACTTTTGATGTGTTAAATAAATCAAGTCTTATTTTCTCTTTCCTCTATCTTTAATTGTTATCAGATTCTCCAAATTTGATGAAACTTCACCACAAGTCACATTAAGTATCTTGGATACAAATTTGTCATCAATTTTATATGTTGAAGTTGTTTGTACATTTATTTAATATTTTGAAGGTTCTACATAATTTCTCTCTTCTGATTTTACATGTATATTAAAGATTATCCAAATTACTTAAAAATTCACCCAAAGGCTATTTTAATGTGTAGATCACGAATCCAAGATTATTTTCCACTTTTGGAGTCATTAAATATTTTATTTTTATATTAAGAAGATAACTTTCCTTTTCTTTTCAAAGTAAAAGAGATATAGTTAGTATTATTCCAAATTTGTGAAACTTGATCGCCAAGCCAAACTAAACCCAAGGAAAATGAAACTCAACTTATTTTTAACCAATTAGTCTTCCTTTTATGAGTTTTGGCCCATTATCAATTATTACCACAATTTCTCATATTAAATAATTCAATATCATATTATCATGTTTCAAAACATTAATATTCATTCATTTTTCTCTTCCTTGCTCTAAAAGGCTAAGGAATGATTTAGAACAAATTATTTTTATTAATATGTCCCATAAGTGGTAAATTTGTATGTTAGGGCCTGATTGACAAGTTAATTGAGGTATTTGTGCATAACCCTATTTGTTGGCATAAATAATGAACAAATGTTCACCAAACCACTATTATTTCCACAAATTCAACATAAAAGTCGAAAAGGATAGAAAAGAAAGGAAAAGCTTAGAAAGAGGGTAAAAAATATAATATGTCCAAGTTTCAGTATGCTCCACCCTTTAAAGAAGATTTCGTCCCCGAAATCTTAAGCAAGGAGGGAAAGGGTGAGTGTGCAACATCTCATCTCTAAACAAGCCATAAAACTTCCACCAAAACTTTCACTAGCAACACCTCATAGGTTAGGTTTTCAAGGATCACCTAGGGTTCCACTATTAAGATTTATTTTTAACATTTTTTACTTATTAGCATTATATTTATTAGGATATCACATTAATATTATTATTCTTTTAATTGTGACATGTCATATACACTTTATTTCCAAAAGAGTTAATTTCATTATTATGCAAGAAATCCTATTGATTTCTTATTTATCTCATTAAGAGTTTTTAGAACAATTAGGGTTTACGTAATTATATCCATGTCTATTGATATATTATATCATTATCCTTAATAATATATATTTAGTCTCTATTATCCTATTGTTATCATCATATTTAATTATAACAAATTATATTGCACGAAATAAGACATTTTATCCAATTTGTTATTAAGTCTATAATTAATCCAATTAATGTCACATTATTACTTTAAACATTGTCACATTACCTTTCATACTCACATTAATGTCCTCATAAATCATATTCTCAAATTTATTCAGTTCTTATTATTGATTATGCACATTTATGTGAATCCAATTACTTCTTATTCATATATGAGTCATTATACGTATTTTAGTGAACAAGGTGGAACATATTACATATTAATGGATTTCTCTACATACCAAGTCATGATTAGATGATTAATTAGGTGTGCATCAGAGAACAAGGTGATATGCATTTCTTATTGATGACTTGATTAATCTATGATTAGGTGATTTATATACCATTAATGTGTATCAAAGTATGTTATCTCATTATGACACCTAATTTTAATAGTTTATCATGAAAGGAATTAAGTATGCATATATCAAGGTTAGATGATTACAACTTAGGGTTTAGGTCAACATGATCATTATACTTTACTTGTACCTTCTTAGCATGCAGTAAGTCCAAGATTAGGTTACAATTATCTTGCTCATCATAACATTAGGATTTATTGGTTGATGACATGGTTAGCATCATGCTTATTCATTATTAGTATTAATATGTGAGTTATTATATTATATACATTAAATATTTATTAGGGTTCAAACATATGAACTATTCATTAGATGACCATTTAGTATATAAACAATCATATTGTGTTATAACTATAACTTGTTTGGTCAAAACTAAGGATTCAAGCACACTATCCTCCTAATCATGGAGCTAGGGTTTTCGAAAGTCACGTAGCTAGATCTCGGTATGGCACAAGGCTCCATCCCCTTAAAAAGGATTTATTCCTCAAAATCTAACTACCTAAACATCATCAAACCAACAACTCTCCACCCCTTAAAATGTTTGACCTACCAAGACAAATTCAAACTCTAGGTAAAAGGGTGAGTCTAACTAAACCATGTATAAGATCCATCATGCTTCCATTGTGCACTCTGAAGCTTACTACACACCAAACTTGAA
The DNA here is from genome assembly GCA_963693085.1 of Alisma plantago-aquatica. NCBI lineage: Eukaryota > Viridiplantae > Streptophyta > Magnoliopsida > Alismatales > Alismataceae > Alisma > Alisma plantago-aquatica. The sequence continues at coordinate 1,162,806,879 of OY856413.1, read as the reverse complement.
AGTTTAGATTCTAGGGTTAGGATGACCAAGCACGTGGTCATAAGGGACATAAAGGAACTTTATTGGGTATCCATCCTGAAAACAAGTCACAACACCTAAAAGACTAGGTCATCCCATACGGTTCTCAATGATATCCTACATAGATGTCTAAGGTTACTATTGCCTAAAAGTATGCTATTTCAGACTATCTGTATCAGCTATGGCCAGGTAGGTATCATATGGATATGGGAGCCTCGTAAACTAAGCTAGTGCGGTGGAGGAAAATCTTTCTAGCCCCCAAACCTTGATCCTTGCTAGACATCTTTGCTTTCAAAGTTTCCTAAAGGCCAAACTAAACAACCTCAAGATACTATGGTAACCTACATTTTTCAATTGCTAATATTTCTGGGGGTTTAAACAACATAATTCTAGTGTGAAACTCATAGGATCCTAAATCAACCTTTCATCATATATAGATAAACTCTAGGGTAAACATGTCACTAAAAGGGGAACTATGTAGGACAAGGGTTCTAATTAGGGAGACAAAATTGAAATAATCAGATTCTGACTACCATGGGCTCTGATACCATGCTGTAAAAGAGTGAAATCACCCCTTTACTAAAAATTTGAAAAATAAAACATCCATTTCAAACATACTCTAAAGGTATGCTGAAACGGGTGTAAAATTTTCAAATCTTTATATATATGGTATACAAAAGACCAAAGAGTATTACAACAAAATATAATTTCATGACTATAATCAATTTTATAAAAGTGTACAACATCACTCTCTCGTATAGGATTTACATGAAAGATACAAAAAAGGATCTAGATAGAGGGAAATCTAAATTGCAACAAATTTGTCTCCAAGAAACAACCTCATGAGCCAGGTCCATGTTGAGATCCATGTACACCATATCCTAATCCTAGGTTGTTCCTCCATGCTCCTACTACACCACTCTGATACTAGGCCTTGCTCAACACCTTGATCAAATTTTGGGTTGTTGGGAAAGCACCCACCAAAAGAAAGAAGCAAGGTATGTGTTGGAGAAAATGAATAAGGACGAAAGATAAGAAACAACATATAAATAAAGGCTAAGATTTCATCATAAGATGAAGATAGTCAAAAGTATGAGGCATAAGTAAATAGATGCTTGCCATAACACAAATAGTAAAAAGGTTGCATGCATGATTAATATTGACTACCTAAACTATGTAGTGTTGAGGCACTTACCCAACCACAACCAATAGGTGAGGGAGAGTAACACATTCCGATTACAAATATTATATATCGGGGAGAGTAACACATTCCCTTGGGTGGATTTACACATGCCCTATCTATGGGTGGTTGTATAAAAGTGCCACTACACCAGTTAAATAGTCTAATAAAATCAACATGATAAGAAATATGGCAAGTATAAGCATCAAGTAAATATAGACATGGCAGTGGGGTACAAGTCCCAAGAAATAATTTATAAAACTCATTTTGAGGCAAATAGAGTAAAGGATTTATCAAAAGAGAAATTAAGGTTTCATAATAGCCTCATTAGGAAAACTAGGTTAGGGTTTACAATTATTCCCAACTTAGGTGTAAGGAAAGCACATACCTCTCATATTGATTTCAATTATTCACTTTCACCACTTTAATTGAGTCCAAGATCCACTTTTCCCATTTTCAACGTATGATCATGTCTTAGGGTTTTGCATATGCATTAATGTAAAGAACCCTAGTTTTTTACTTTTCATAGAAAACTCTAATTTAGACTCTAAAAACATCATCATTGGTCTTATTAGTTTCTCTTGATTAAGAAAACATATAATTTTGTCTATTTTAGAGTTATGAGGTCTAAAGTGCATTTTGGTGATTTTTATGTATTAAAATCATTTTTAGAAAACACCTCTAGAAAAAACTCAAAACCAAGCCTTGAAAGTATTTTTTTTGGAAATATAACATTTTTCCAATTCCAAAACATATTTTACTTTAATTTTTAGATGAATAGTTTAAAAGATATGAATTTTTGAATATTAGCAATCATAAATCCACACCTCAACATATAGGGTGAGATAGGCAAAGAGAGAGGGAGAGGGGCGGGCTGCGTTGAGTTGGCCAATAGACACTGGTCAACTCGGTCAGTCCCATGCCCAGTCATTGCGTGTCAAAGCAAACCAAAACAAACCAAAAGATGAAAACACCCTCACACAAAAATAGAGAGGAAAGAAGGAAAGAATGGGGGCAAAATAGTAAAGAAACATGGGAGATTGTCTCCCTCGCAGCTTATGCCATGGCTAATCTTTGAGCATAGCAGTGAGGCTGGTGATTTGGAAAAATCCAAGATTCGTGATCAAATGCAAAAACAAGAACATAGAAATGTAGAGTAGAGCTACACAAACTCACCAGAGTGAGGAATTAGTTAGAGGTGCAAGGAGAAGAGAGGAAGAGGCACCTCAAAGCCTGGAGCAAGCCTTGCATGTCAGAAGCCCAAGGCACGATCAAACAAACAATTGAGTGGAGAGATGAGTCGCAAAGGGACTAGGTAAGCTTGGGGTTTAGTTATTTATAGGTGAGAAAGGGAGATATGGCAAGCAGGGAGGTGGCCGCAATGCTTGGAGAGCAAGGTTTTGGGCGTTTCTCGAACACACCATGAAACTGCATGAGTAAGGACTCGTTGGATGCGGAACTTCTCCAGGAATCCTAAGTAAGAAAAATCTCAAAGAAAGATGGACTGAGGAGTGAGAAATCCGTGAATTACTACTCACTGAAACAAGCATCATGTTGCCTTATATGGCTCAAGGTAGAAGATGCACGCAAGCCATCCGATGCATGATCCAGGGCCAATAAAAATCGCATGTCTGAGTGACTGCGTGACAAAAAAATAAATGAAACCTTATTCAAATCGAAATCTGATTAAAGTGATGCATTAATTTATTTTCTTTTTTCTCTCTCCTCTTTTGAGGGTGCAAATGAGACCCAAATTTAATAAAATTTGACACCTAGCCTATTTTTGATATGAGGAATCTGAATACGTAACTATATTTGCCTTTTGAGAACCATTGATATGTTAAATAAATCAAATCTTATTTTCTCTTTCCTCCATCATTAATCATTAAAACATTCTCTAAATTTGATGAAACTTCACACACAAGTCAGATTAAGTGTCTTGGATACAAATTTGCCATCAATTCTACATTTTGAAGTTGTTTATACATTTATTTAATATTTAGAAGGTTCTACACACTTTCTCTCTCCTGATTTCACATGTATATTAAATATTATCCAAATTATATGAAAATTCACCCAAAGGGTATTTTTAATGTATAGATCATGAATACAAGATTATTTTCCACTTTTAGGGTCATTAAATATTTTATTTCATAATTGGAAGATAACTTTCCTTTTCTTTTCAAAGTAAAAAAGATATAGTTAATATTATTCCAAATTTGTGAAAATTGGTCTCCAAGCCAAACCAAACCCAAGGAAAATGAATCTCAAGTTATTTTTAACCAATTAGTTTTCCTTTTATGAGGTTTGGCCTATTATCCATTATTACCACAATTTCTCATATTAAATAATTCAATATCATATTATCATGTTTTAAAGCATTAATATTCATTCCTTTTTCTCTTCCTTGCTCTAAAAGGCTAAGGAATGATTTATTTTTATTAATATGTCCCATAAGTGGTAAATTTGCATGTTAAACCCTGATTGACAAATTAATCGAGGTATTTGTGTATAAACCCATTTGTTGGCATAAATAATGAATACATGTTCACCAAACCACTATTATTTCTACAAATTCAACATAAAAGTCGAAAAGGATAGAAAAGAAAGGAAAATCTTAGAAAGAGGGTCAAAAAGATAATATGTCCAAGTTTTAGTATGCTACATATGTTGTGTGTTCCGGTCCCAGATTCCTATATGATCATACACATCTCTTATCATGATGCCAAGGTCATGTATCATCCCTTCCCTGATGAAGCTCGTGAGGTTCTCCTCACACCACCTAACATGTATGAAGGGGATCTCCCTTCTGCCAACTATCCATCTAGAGAGTCCAAGGATGACCATAATTACCTTCAAACGGTCCTTTAGGTATGTATATGCGTATGTAGCTCTTTTAAGACCCAGGGGATGTTTCTCATCGTGTGTTCTCCTGTGAAGTTTGTATTTCTCCCTAAAGAAATCAAACCAAATTAGGAAATTAATGCAAATCTTCCAAGTCTTGGCACATGTTTCTCTCTGAAGCATCTGCATACTTTCAACTACCACCCCCTTCCTCCACAGGCCTTGCAATTTTATCGTAGTGCACTCAATGGCACTTGTTAGCATTCTCAAATGATCCCTAATGGAAATTGGCCAAACATGATTCAATACTCTTTACTATCTTCCTGAGACCTTTGTCTCCATCATAGTGTAAATGGGGACAGAACATAAGACATGCTTCACCAAGGTAATCTGTTGTATGAAGGAAAGCATCTTGCCTTGCTACTCCAGGAGTTGATCCTCTTCTTGATCTTGCAAACTAGGTGGTCAAAGTGCCCTACTTTAATCCTCCCTTTTTCTAGGGGTGCTCCCAAGTAAATTATGGAGCCTTCTTGCATATCAACCCCCAACATATTCTTCACTCTGTTGATCCAATCGACATGGAAGCCTTATAGAAAAAAAAACTTGACTTTTGTCTTTTAATGGTCTGTCCTGTTGCTTTCTTGTAACCTAGAACAAATGTCGCCAAGTTGTGTATAGAACGCCCTTCCAAGAAAGTGAAGAACAATGTGTTGTATGCATAGAGAAGATGGGATGGTGTTCTACCAGAGCCACTAGAGTGAAAGGTTTGGATCCTCCCCATACGCGCTTCAACATTTAAAATTCTACTCATCATATCTTCAAAGATGATAAAAAGATAGGGCGACAAGAGGTTGCCTTGTTTGAGCTCGCCTCTTAGACCTAAGAAAATCCCCATCTCCATCCTTGAAACTCAATCAGCATCCATATGTCTTTGAAAGGTTTGACTAGCGTATTTTTCACCTCAGTCGAGAAGACAAAGGCCTACAACACCCTCATGAGGACCTCCCATATAACTTTATCATAGGGCTTCTCCATATCTATCTTCACCACCAAATTACACACATATCCATCATGATTCGGGTCATACACCAGTTCTATGGCCATCCTAATGTTGGATGTGATATCCCACCCTCTAATGAAGGTGTTTTGTTCTGGGAATATCACTTCATGTAGAAGATGAGCGAGTCAATTGACCATCATCTTCGACAAGATACACATCAAAACATTCTCAACAGTAATAGGCTAAAAATGGGAACATATGTCCATAGGCTTCTCTATTTTTGGAATCATAACTAACTTACAACAATGATAGCTTCTATGCAAATTGCCTCCTTTGAGAAAGAAACATGTCAACTCTACCAAATCACCCTTAATTGTTGGCCAAGACGGTCTGTGAAAAGGTATTGTGAAGCCGTCTAGTCTAGGAATGTTGTCTTGATCTATCTTAGATATCACCTTATGTGGATCCACTTTACTTGGATTTGCTAATAGGGAAAGGTTTGACTTCTGCAATCAGGCTAGGGACATGTTGCAATGAGCCTTGAAGAGTGTATCTGTCAAAGGTATAGCTGCAAGGGGAAAAACTTAGAGAAAGAAGTTACCTCCTCCTCCAACAGGGTTCTCATCTCCACACATGATCTGTCCTCCATCTACAATCTATCTCTCATGTTCAGGTGGCTCTTCTCTTTTGCATAAGTATCAAAAACATTGTTATTCCTATCTCCTACCTTCATCCACTTTACATCCACGTTCTTTTGCCAAAAATCTCTTCGCACTCGAGATCTTCCTTCAAATATCTCTCTATTCCAATCAGTACTCTCCGCCTCTCTCCAGTGGGATCTTGATCAAATTCCTCTTAGACAACAACTATATGTTCTTCCAGGGTGCTTCACCTTCTTTACAATGTCCCCAACACCCTCCTATTCCATTTCTTTAAGGCCTTCTTAATATTCCTAAGATTAGCAAAGAATTTATATTCAAGATCTTCATGCCCCTCCATCCTCTGCTCCTCCTATACAAAACGTCAAAGATCTTCATGTTTTTCCCACATAGTATGGAATCGAAAGCCTCCTTCATTCCTCCTATGCTCCTACCTTGCACCAATTGAAATCATAGAGGGGTAGTGGTCGGATTGACACGTCTTAGTTAGATGCTTCATGCCATAGGATAGCCTCATATCATTCTAGATCTTATTAGCAAAGGCTCTATCCAACTGAGACCACATAGTAGGAATCCCCCTATGTTTTATACTCAAGTGAAATAACTTCCTTCAAAAGCTATCTCATCCATGCCCGAGCCCCACATCCATCTATTGAAATATGTCATCGATCACACACAAGCTGGTAGCCCTCCACTCTTCTCTTCTAGCCTATCCACTATGTTGAAATCTCCTCCTATAATGTGCTAATTGTTACCTACCTTTTCTACATTCTCACAGAGATTCTCTCATAGCTCTCTCCTTTGTGCTATCAGGCAACAACCGTAAACCATGAAGATGAATATATACCTACCTTGGCCCCCTGATGTAGTGAGATTAGTTTCTCCCCCATCTACTCTATCATGGATTCAATCACCCTATGTGAAAAACCCATATCTTCACAACTCCTTGACCATTCATTTTGAACCAGTCAAGTTTCATCATCCGGAGAAAAAGTAACACCTTAGAGGCTCTCCTCATTAGTTCTAAAATGGTGACTACTCATGGTCTATGTTTTGTGACCATCCTCTTAAGTCTATTTTTAGTTTCCTCAGCTACTCCCCCTCTTGCATTCCAAATAAGGATGTTATCTATAAAACAATAGAGATATTCTCCTTACCTCTGTAGGCTGCTTATGAGTTGTGCGGCCATCCTCCACTCCCTAGGTAGAAAATATTGATCCCATTCACTGCCCACTCTGATGTTCCCCATCTTGCCAGTGTCACACCTCCACTATCACCAAGGAAGACCACATCGTATCTCCCCCCTAGACTCCCCACTAATCGATGCTCTCAACTTCTCCTACCTTGGAAGTCCAGTTGAGGATGAACGGTTGAACGTATCTGGGATGAACTACTCCAAACTAGATGGGGTTAGTTTCCATCTATGTCCTATCTCATCTAGGGCCCATCTACTTCTATGCCTAAGTTCACAGCCCGAATGATAACATATAATTTTATACACTTTTTGCATATATTTTATACCTCTCCTAACATACCTTTTATAGACTTTTTCTGCTTATTTTAGTACTTTATGCCAAAAATATTATTCGCACACCTCTTCCACCTTTACAGGGTCATATCAAGCCATGGACACAGTTAGCACCTCGATCGCAGCTCATCGACCACTAGGGGACCCTCCCACCGCGGCCGATGTCCTCATGATCATACTAACACTTTGCGACCATGATGCCTCGCGCCCCTTTTTGGTCACGGCCTATGATATGTGGATCTCGACCTCGACTGAGGTTGGTATCTTGACTGCGACATTTCATCCCAGCCTCGACTGAGGTGTTTCCTTCATCCTAGCCTCAATTGAGGTGTTGCCTCGACCGACCATAGTGGGAGCCTCAATTGAGATCAAGCCTCGACAGTGACAAGGAGGTTAATTCGGTGGGAAACACCTATAAATAGGCCACCTACCTCGACTTGTCACATCATCAGATCATCAAGGACCACAAAGTACTGCCAAATTCCATAACCACTCTCATCCATCCGATCAGTCTTGGATCTCCAAAGGAAGAAGCTAAGGAGAGAGAAGACTGTCGGTGCTCTTCCTCATAATAAGGAGAGCCTCCACATTATCCATTCTAGATCTAGATTCGAAGGAGTATATTAGTATATTTACATCTTCTCTATCATCTAGATCTATCATCCCCATTATGTTGTACCCCTTCCCTCTTTGTCATTCTGATGTATCTATCATTTTGTAATGTCATTATGCTTCCTGTTAACATGCATATTCTTGCTTCCCTTTGAATATATATATGCTCATATCAAGATTATCTCCATATGCTTGTTCTTAATGCTTCACTTGTATGCTTAGCTACCATCTTGTGATGTTTGGTCATTGGTACCTCGAATGAGTAGTATCTTCTTTATCTAGTGTTGTGAAGTAGTATGAATGCATGAGAATGTTGGATTGCTAAAGCTTATGGCCATATGATTTGTTTTGTGGTTGTAAGGTGGTTATCTCGAGAGGGAGGTCACCTTAGATCCTAGATCTATCCTTATATCAAGAGAGGAGGGAATAGACATTTTTATGACTGCTTGTAATCTTGATAGGAGTATACGAAGGGAAGTGAGTTTTGCATGTTGGTGAGAGACCTTAGTAGGTGAAACCCGATTTGAGTTTCCTTCCATATCTTTGTTTCTTACCATTCGTACTCATTTTTATCTTGTTGTTATTTTCTCTCCTTTAACTTTCTTTGGTTTGGCTTGAGCACCATCGTTCCTTAAGGAACAACCTTTTAAAACCATCTATTTGTCTGAAGTATATGAGTGTGAGACCATGCATACTTAACACCTGCCGACCTTGTCCCTGTGGTTCGACCCTGATTACTACGTCAGACCCCGTATAATAGTTGTGGGGGTTTGAGTGTCAGGTTATAATCTTAAGAGTCTGACTACTCTGGATCCGCTCCATTTTGGATGTGTGATTTAGGCCAGTCAACTTTTTGGCGCCGTTACCAGGGATGAGAATCGAGTTGGCCAATTACACCTTTACAAGACCTGTAGGAATAGTTGAAGATGTTTCGATACGGGTCGGGTGATTTTTCATACCATGTGATATAGTAGTGATAGATACGGTTGAGGATTCTAAATGCCCAATGATATTTGAGAGGCCTTTCCTCACAATAGGGAGAGCCTTAATAGATGTAGCATAAGGAATCATCACCTTGAGAGTGGGGAATGATCATCTCGATTTTTGGTTACAAGATGCCATGAGGAGACCTTCTCTATCTGAGTCAATCTACTTCATGGATAGATACAATCAATATTGTGAAGAGGTACAAGAAGACAAGACAATTGTTGATCCCCTCATGTGAGCCTTATATAATCATGACCCTACAATGGAGGGCCAAGAGGTTGTAGAAATCTTAGACTACCTGAACCAACCCGAAGAGGAATTTAGCGATGATGAAGAGATAATCGAGTCAGTGAAGTACGCTTCACGGGAGAAAACAACTGAGGAGAAGGAAGCAACAACGTCAAAGCCATAATTGAAACCTCTTCCAGAGGAGTTGAAATATGAATTTTTGGATAAAGAAGAGAGGAATCTAATGATTGTTAATGCCAACTTAATAGATGACCACCTGGAGAAGTTGCTAAATGAGCTCAGGCTGCATAGAAAGTGTGATGCATCATTCGAATAAAATGTTATTAACTTAGCAGAAGTGATCACTAAGCAGCGGATTACCGAAAATCACTAAAAATTAAAACCATTTTATAGAGAGGTCCACACGTAGGAAAACTCTTTCACAAAGAACTGAAGTAATTTAATTACATACTAGTTTACAAGTACATGTCATGTATCATCTTTTTCTGAGAATTACAAGCATCAAATGCCTTGTTAAACTAAACACATGCAATATAAAATCTCGAGGCACTGAGCCAAAATCCTGAAAGCACTAACTACTACTCCGAGGAACTGAGAGTATAGAGACGACATATAGGACTCTATGTACATCTATACAAGGCATATCGGCTAGTGTCTCCACCTGAGAATTCACTGCTGTCCCTACTGCTGATGTTGCTGTCCTTCACCTACTAAAGGATTCCTGCCTCCTCGTCCACGTCCACCTAAAAATGTGGTTCCCACAGGGGTGAGACTATTGTAAATTTCCCCAGTGAGAGATATAACTCTCTGCCAGAAACATTATTATTACAGATTAATAAGATAAATCTGGACAGAGGAATCATAATTGCTTAACAACGGTTAATTCATTGTCTGACAGATTGGATCATTATTCTTATCTAAAGCGTTGCAGCTATAACTTGATAGAGCAACATGTCACTTATCCAATAAGGAATATGAAGAACATGTATAACATTTATCCACTATACTAAGCATGATAATATCAACCAATGTTTCTCGTATTTCAACTTTATGCAAATACACTACATAGCTGATTATATTTTACACATCATGTGTCAAACTACAATTAGCTTGCCAAGGTATATTGACATCTTCACTATATAGTTATAGCTGCAGCACATATCCCTTCAGGCTTAGATCACACAGCTAATGCCTGTCATTGTTTTGTGGAGTCATGGCCTGAAGCCATACTCTTTTAATGAAGTATTGGGATCTTAATCCCTCATCTCATCAAGTACATTTCCATTTCTTAACAAGTTCATCCTCATGATTATAGAGTATGGGTATTCAAACCCTTAGTTTATCATAGAATACTTATTACCACTTAACATGTAACTTAATACCTTCAAGTCATCTGACCAAGGAAATTATGATTCTTGCTACACAAGCATTCCACATAGTTCACAAAGCTCATATCACCTCTTGTTACCTCTTAAGAGGATACAAGGCATATTATGGCTTATGAAGCCCATAAATAATTTCAATAATTAAAACGTTATATGGCACACAGGGCTCATTAATTTTAGGTTACCTCTCACTAAGCAACAAAGCATATGAAGGCTTATAAGGCCTATAAAACATTTTCAATATACAGAGCATCATAGCTCATACCTGGCTATGCTCATCATCTTAGCATACCTGCATGATTAGTACTCATGATAACAATTATATCCATTATATATCAGTACCATGCAATACAAGGGTTTTCTTATTACATTCATAACTCATCACTCTGTATTTGAGCTTCACATAGGATCACTCTGTGTTAGGATTTCACATAGCATCACCCTGTATTTGGGTTTCACATAGCATACCTTGTGTTAGGGTTTCACATAGCATTACCCTACATTTAGGGATTTACTCATCATTACCCTGAATTAGGGTTTTCCATAAACAACCATTTAGGTTCTCATGATCATATTATTAACGATCAAGTCCTATTTCATTGCTTCACACATCTATGAGCCAATATTGATAACATAAGTATTCAATCATACTTATTTATTCTCATCATTCATCATTAAATGAATTATCAACACAAAGAATGAGTTTCTCTCTCATCTTTACTAGAATATGATTGTATCAAAGTTTATTGATTTGGATTAACCTTTTCATAAGGCATGTTAGCCTACACTTATCAAAGTGCATTACATCTCAATGTAATAATTGACATGACACACTTCATGTGTCACCCATCCAAATATATTGGATTTAAAATACATCGAGGTGTATAAATCTTAAGGTTCTGGATGTGATATGTATCATATCTTGATGTATCACTTCCTTCATCACCTTCATCTTACTTGAGTTCATCCACTTAGCTTGTATTAGGGTATTTCCCATCCTAATACTTTATGCACCAGTTCATCACATTTATCATGTAATGTATTGGTCATAAGTCACTTATTTAGAATATGCAATTATTACTAATGATATGGACTCATCTTCGAGTGAAGGTAATATTGATATAAGGCCATCCATTACCAATCCCCTTAGGTATTTCACCTATCAATATATCAATCACTATTCCATTATTAGGAATAGGGTTTTCCATCTTTATAAATTAAGGTTCACATAACATCTCCCCGTATATGGGTTTCACATAGCTTTACCCTTAATTAGGGTTTCACTTAACTTTGCCCTAAATCAGGGTTTCACATAACTTTGCCCTAAATTAGGGTCAGGGATCATTAATCTTTTCAATGAGGGTTTCATGATCTCATTATTATGGATCAAACTCTGATTACATATTTTATTCATAATGAGAGAGTGAGGGATTAATTATGTAAGCATTCCTCTCTCTCTTTCTCTCTCTCTCTCATCCTCTCTAGGATGTTAAGTACTCTAAGATTGATCTAGGTCAGCTCTTCATTTAAGTACACACAGTTAGGGTTTAACCATTTATAATCACCTTTGGTCTACATCATTAAAAATCAAGTAGCTAACTGACCTTTAATCATATTCATTTAGACCCCAAACGGTCTTGGCCACTCAGACCTTGAATGGTTTGAAACCGTTTAAGAAAATCAATAATGAAATCGTATGGACAATTTACACTTGAAACCACTTGGTTCTCCAAACGGTTTGAGACTGTTTGATCTCAAATGGTCTTGAGACCGTTTGGACTCAAATGGTCTTAAGACCGTTTGGTCCAAACTCTCTCAAAACCGAATGGACCAAAAAGGTCTTCCATCAATTTATCAATTCAGGGTTTCAATCATTAAACCATCTATCAATTGCACTACTGATTTATTCTTCAATTGAACCATTGGATCATCCTTCAATTGGACCTTCAATTAGGGTTTTGAACCCAATTGAACTAGGGTTTATAATCAAGAAACCATCAATCAAGGTTTTGAAATTGAGGAACCATCAATGGTTGACATTGTGGAACTAATTCAATTGAAATCATTGGATCATCATCAAACCATGACATGACCTGACCTCAAACAATCTTGAGGTCGTTTGGATGACCTCCAAACGGTCTTGAGACCGTTTGACTCAAACCATCATTGAAATTTGTGAAAAATCAATTAGGGTTTGCATCATTGAATCAATCATCAATTGATTGTATTTCAATTTGATATCACTGGATCTTCAACCATCCAATCATACTCAACCATAGACTTCCAAATGGTCTTGAGACCGTTTGGGCTAGTCAACCCAAAAATTGATTCAATTACTTTAGGATTCAACACTCAACCCGATCAAGGTTTGCATTTGAGGGATCATTCACAATTGAAACCATTAAGATCAAACCAATTGAAACCATTGGATCAATGTCCAATTACATCAGAATATTTCCTCAAATGGTCAACCATTGCAAACGGTCAACCACTCCAAACGGTTTGAAACCGTTTGGTTTCAAACAGTTTGATGAAACCGTTTGGCGAGTTTCATTGAAACTGATTGGTCTCAAATTTTGAAACTGTTTGCCTAGGATATTAATTGAGGTGTGTGATTGTGATGACATCATCATATTCAATCTACAAACCCACGAAACTTTCTGTAATTTCCATGGTGATTTCATCAATCATTCAAATAAAATTTTAGGAATAAATAAGGAACCAACAATTGATGAAGATATGGAATCAATAACAAAGTTCAAGGGTTCAAGTTATATAACCCGCCTCCAATTGAGCTTCAAAGCTTCAATCTCACATCAAAAATTGTGGATGCAACTCCTTTCACTATCCCAAGGCTCGTCCTCAAGCTTTGAGTGAAAAGGAATGGTTAGAATTGAAGATGGAGTGAAGATAAGAAAAAATTCATGCATTGATTTTCGATTTCCACCATGGAATCAAGGTGAAAATAGGTCATGGAGCTTACCAACAGGTTGGGGGTCGTCCTCCTGATCCTCCAAAGCTCCCTTGGTCGTTTTTCAAGCAAAAAGTGGAAGTGGTTTCGAAAAAGTCTCTCAATTGAGTTGTAAAAGGTGTTTTTATAAGAAATTCAATGAGAGAGAAAATATTTTATAAAATCCTTTTAATTCCAAAATTGGCACCACCTCTCCCCCATCAATTACTTTCATGCAAATATATATTGCCCTCCTTCGAATTCCTCTTCATTATCCAGACATTAAGGAAAAGCAAATTAAGCACTTTAAATCATATAATACTAATATCCATAAGTTAGTGGATATTTCTTTTTCTTTTCTTAATGTGAGTGGGTTCTCCACTCACGTAGATATTTTCATTGCCTTTGCAAGGCAGAAGGACTTCCACACTTGTTTATTTTCAACCAACACAATTTTTGTTGAAGGACAATCCAATTAATATATTTATTTTTGCATTAAATCGAAATAAAGTTCCAATTATGCTTAAATCTTGATTATTTTAATATCAAGATTCTCTCTCTTCCAAAATGATTCAAATGAGGCGCCCCTCTCAAATTATTTTCTCTACATGATGCCAAGAATCATTAGGGACCCTTATAAAGTGGTATTTTGCATATTAAACCCTAGATTTTGGGTAAATTGCACATTATACCAAAACTAGGTTTTAATGCACAAACATTGCTCAACATGCTCTTTCTTATTATTCAGGCTTGTAGAAGCCATACTACTGCATCATACTCATTCCCATGATGCTTCAACACATGAGTAACATATTATCATGCACAATTTGCAATTTAACCCCTCAACTTGGGTAATTTGCACTTTAGTCCAAAACAAGTAAAATATCATTTCAACATTATTAAAAAAGGACTAAAACTAAAATATGAGTTCCTCTTGAGCCTTAATTACTTTTCAAAAGATAATAGAAAGCATATAATCCACTTTATTAAGCAAAACATCTAGGGTTAAAGCATAACCCAGGTCAGGGATGTTACAAGTTATAAACCCCTAATAAGGATTTCGTCCCCAAAATCCCAGGAAAAGGAGAGACAGATTTTATTCATTTATCATACCATCAAATATCCACATAACATATTAATGTCATGGAGACATCATGGGTCTTTAATCCACACAAAGTTCTTCCACACAAGGTTTTTCTAAGGAAATATTTTTAACTTGATAAACTTTTTCACCAATTACAATTGTTCCTTCCATTAGTTCAACCTTATCAATGTTTATATTTATGCAGAGCATAAACCCCTAACATATGATGTCCATATTATTTTATGTAACTAGATTGATTTCACAGTTGGCCAATATAGGTAACCAACATAAATCATCTATTATTTCTCAGGTACCATAATCCTTACTCTGATATTCATCATATGTGTTGAGAACACATCTCATGCTTATCATATTCATTTCTCTGTTGTTACCACCAAAGGTACACATGCACAAGGTATTTCTTTTATTTTAGGATATTGCTTGTTCCATATATTATTATCTTGGAACCAAAGTCCAAAGCAAACTGATACTTTTCTAAGTATCCATCAACGGATTATTTCTAATCCATATACATCAAAGAGGAAACATATATTTAACAGAGGTAATCCACTTAGCAATCCTTTATTTATTTGGGAAAGTTCACTTAGCAAACCCTATGTGGCTGGGAAAGTTCACTTAGCAATCCCTAATTCGTTGGGAAAGTTCACTTAGCAATTCCTTATTAGTTGGGAAAGTTCACTTAGCAATTCCTTATTAGTTGGGAAAGTTCACTTAGCAATTCCTATGTAATTGGGAAAGTCCACTTAGCAATCCCTATGTAATTGGGAAAGTTCACTTTAGCAATCCCTATGTAATTAGGAAAGTTCACTTTAGCAATCCCTATGTAATTGGGAAAGTTCACTTAGCAATCCCTATGTAATTGGGAAAGTTCACTTTAGCGGTCCCTATTTAATTGGGAAAGTTCACTTAGCAATCCTTATGTAATTGGGAAAGTTCACTTTATCAATCCCTATTTAATTGGGAAAGTTCACTTTAGCAATCCCTATGTATTTGGGAAAGTTCACTTTAGCAATCCCTATTCAATTGGGAAAGTTCACTTTAGCAATCCCTATGTAATTGGGAAAGTTCACTTTAGCAATCCCTATGTAATTGGGAAAGTTCACTTAGCAATCCCTATGTATTTGGGAAAGTTCACTTTAGCAATCCCTATTTAATTTCATTATACTCACTAGATTGTTTCAGAATGACTACTTGATCAGAGTAATCAGAAAGATAACAATCTAAGAGTTCCATACTTGCCCTATCTCTAATAATCATATACATGGCCAGGATATACAAGTATTGAGATTAGGTAGTATGCACTTTATTTACTATCATGTTCCTAACTTTTCATATCATTATACACACATGATTTTTCATTCCTTGATTTTCTTCAGGCATCACTTCTATATCTCATCTTTTATCACACAAATAAGAGAGATTATAAAGCATTTTAAGGAATTCTGAGTAAAATGTAAATTCTCATCTTCCTTGTGTCCTTATAGGACTAGTCAGAAGAAGTTCAAAAACAACTACTTTCTTATTTTTAACACATAGAATCATGAAATGAAATATCAGAATGAATCTATTTTCATCTGACCTGTCACAACCCGAGGGTTGATTATTGCATCAGATTGATTCATTGCATAGAACCTCACAGTTGCTTGTTGTTGACCTTGTGCTTGATTGTTAGGTGTTGATGAACCAGCTTGGGATGCTTGTCCACGTCCTCTATTGTTACTAGAAAATTGCCTCCTTTGTGACCCTTACTGACTCTGCCTTGGAGGTAGAGTCATCATTGAATTCCTATATGGACAATCCTTTGCTAGATGTCTCGGTTGTCTACATTGGTAATAGACCCTGGTCGCAAAATAGGGTCTGTGAGATCCAGTCACCGATGTTGATGCTATGCTAGGGGCTCTACTTGGGGTAATACTACGGTCCCTACCCCTACTTGACATCCATTGTGCCTGGGTATTGAATCTCGATGGTGCTGTCGATGCAGAAAATCTCAGCTTCTTAAAACTTTCGGATCTTTGTCCTTAAAACTGAGTGTATACCTTCTTACCACTGATTTTTCGTTTCTCGATTTCAGACCTTTCTATCCTCCTTACCGACTCCACAAAAGTGGCAAACCTCTCCCTTTTCTCTAAAGCAGACACAAGAGTGGTTAGTTCAACGTTCAACCCCTTCTCAAAATACCAAATTCTTTCCTCATCATTAACCGCCATATGCGGATAAAACCGCAACAACTCCATGAACTTAGCTTCATACTCGCTAACGTTCATCTGTCCTTGTATGATCTTCTCAAATTGAGAGATCTTCTCGTCTAGATATGTCTTAGGGAAGTATCTACTGACGAATTCTCATCGGAATACCTCCCATCCAACTTCTTCACCTGGCCTCTTATCTTCTTCTATAATCCATCAGTGACCAACACTCCCTTTTAGGAGGTATATTTCGTGTCTTACCTTCTCGACTTCAGGAATATCAAGGATCCTGAAAGCCTTCTCCAACTCCGTCAGCCACAAATCAGCATCTTTTGGATCAACTGTACCAACATAATCTATGGCCCCAACCTGGCAAAGTCTCTCAAAAGTCTTGCCGGATCCATATCCCTCATGGTGGGTTGGTGCCCTAGGTGCAGGTGGTGGCATCCTATCAACCATGTGTGTCATAGTCGCCATAAATTGGCCGAACATGGTATGGAAGGCTGGATTTTCTATCATAGCTGGGTCAAACTGGGGATGTTCAGGTACTGGCTCCTCCCTAGCTTGATCCCTTGCACCTCCTCCTGGTGCAACAATGCTGCTCTCAGCAGCATGTTCTTCATGTGATTCAGACATCTTCAAGTTCTCCTTCTCCTATGCGAGCAGAAGATACTATCAGATAAACTGGAAGACACTTAGAACAGACTCAACAACCTTAATCCTATGTCTTTGTAGACTCAACGAACCTAGAGCTCTGATACCACTAAATTGTAATGCATCGTTCGAACAAAACATTATTAACTTAGCGGAAGCGATCACTAAGCAACAGATTACTGAAAATCACTAAAAATTAAAACCATTTTATAGAGAGGTCCACACATAGGAAAACTCTTTCACAAAGAACTGAAGTAATTTAATTACATACTAGTTTACAAGTACATGTCCTGTATCATCTTTTTTCTGAGAATTACAAGCATCAACTGCCTTGTTAAACTAAACACAGGCAGTATAAAATCTCGAGACACTGAGCCAAAATCCCGAAAGCACTAACTACTACTCTGAGGACCTGAGAGTACATAGACGACATATAGGACTCTATGTACATCTATACAAGACATATCAGCCAGTGTCTCCACCTGAGAATTCACTGCTGTCCCTGCTGCTGCTGTTGTTGTCCTTCACCTACTGAAGGATTCCTTCCTCCTCGTCCACATCCACCTAAAAATGTGGTTCCCACAGGGGTGAGACAATTGTAAATTGCCCCAACGAGAGATATAACTCTCCGCCAGAAACATTATTATTGCAGATTAATAAGATAAATATGAACAGAGGAATCATAATTGCTTAACAATAGCTAATTCATTGTCTAACAGATTGGATCATTATTCTTATCTAAAGCGTTGCAGCTATAACCTGATAGAGCAGCATGTCACTTATCCAATAAGGAATATGAAGAACATGTATAATATTTATCCGCTATACTAAGTAGGATAATATCAACCAATGTTTCTCGTATTTCAACTTTATGCAAATACACTACATGACTGATTATATTTTACACATAATGTGTCAAACTGCAATTAACTTGCCAGGGTATATTGACATCTTCACTATATAGTTATAGCCGCAGCATATACTCCCTTCAGGCTTAGATCACACAGCTAATGCCTGACATTGTTTTGTGGAGTCATGGCCAGTAGCCATACTCTTTTAATGAAGTATTGGGATCTTAATCCCTCATCTCATCAAGTACATTTCCATTTCTTAACAAGTTCATCATCATGATTATAGAGTATGGGTGTTTAAACCCTTAGTTTATCATAGAATACTTGTTACCACTTAAAAGGTAACTTAATACCTTCAAGTCATCTGACCAAGGAAATTATGATTCTTGCTACAAAAGCATTCTACATAGTTTACAAAGATCATATCACCTCTTGTTACCTCTTAAGAGGCTACAAGGCATATTATGGATTATGAAGCCCATAAATAATTTCAATAATTAAAACGTTATATGGCACACATGGCTCTTTAATTTTAGGTTACCTCTCGTTAAGCAACCAAGCATATGAAGGCTTATAAGGCCTATAAAACATTTTCAATACACAGAGCATCATATCTCATACCTGGCTATGCTCATCATCTCAACATACCTGCATGATTAGTACTCATGATAACAATTATATCCATTATATATCAGTACCATGCAACACAGGGGTTTTCTTATTACATTCATAACTCATCACTTTGTATTTGAGCTTCACATAGGATCACTCTGTGTTAGGATTTCACATAGCATCAACCTGTATTTTGGTTTCACATAGCATACCTTGTGTTAGGATTTCACATAGCATTACCCTACATTTAGGGATTTACTCATCATTACCCTGAATTAGGGTTTTCCATAAACAACCATTTAGGTTCTCATGATCATATTATTAATGATCAAGTCCTATTTCATTGCTTCACACAGCTAGGAGCCAATATTGATAACATAAGTATTCAATCATACTTATTTATTCTCATCATTCATCATTAAATGAATTATCAACACAAAGTATGAGTTTCTCTCTCATCTTTACCAGAATATGATTGTATCAAAGTTTATTGATTTGGATTAACATTTTTATAAGGCGTGTTAGCCTACACTTATCAAAGTGCATTAAATCTCAATGTAATAATTGACATGACACACTTCATGTGTCACCCATCCAAATATATTGGATTTAAAATACATCGAGGTGTATAAATCTTAAGGTGTTGGATGTGATATGTATCATATCTTGATGTATCACTTCCTTCATCACCTTTATCTTACTTGAGTTCATCCACTTAGCTTGTATTAGGGTATTTCCCATCCTAATACTTTATGCACCAGTTCATCACATTTATCATGTAATGTATTGGTCATAAGTCACTTATTTAGAATATGCAACTATTACTAATGATATGGACTCATCTTCGAGTGAAGACAATATTGATATAAGGCCATCCATTACCAATCCCCTTAGGTATTTCACCTATCAATATATTAATCACTATTCCATTATTAGGAATAGGGTTTTCCATCTTTATAAATTAAGGTTCACATAATATCTCCCCATATATGGGTTTCACATAGCTTTACCCTTAATTAGGGTTTCACTTAGCTTTTCCCTAAATCAGGGTTTCACATAGCTTTGCCCTAAATTAGGGTCAGGGCTCATTAATCTTTTCAATGAGGGTTTCATGATCTCATTATTATGGATCAAACTCTGATTACATATTTTATTTATAATGAGAGAGTGAGGGCTTAATTATGTAAGCATTCCTCTCTCTCTTTCTCTCTCTCTCATCCTCTCTAGGATGTTAAGTACTCCAAGATTGATCTAGGTCAACTCTTCATTTAAGTACACACAGTTAGGGTTTAACCATTATAATCACCTTTGGTCTACATCATTAACAATCAAGTAGCTAACTGACCTTTAATCATATTAGGTGTCCAAATGGTTTGACCAATTTGAACCTCAAATAGTCTTGGTCATTTAGACCCCAAACGGTCTTGGTCACTCAGACCTTGAATGGTTTGAAACCGTTTAAGCAAATCAATAATGAAACTGTATGGACAATTTACACTTGAAACCACTTGGTTCTCCAAACGGTTTGAGACCGTTTGGTCCAAACTCTCTCAAAACTGAATGGACCAAAAAGCTCTTCCATCACTCTATCAATTCAAGGTTTCAATCATTAAACCATCTATCAATTGCACTACTAATTTATTCTTCAATTGAACCATTGAATCACCCTTCAATTGGACCTTCAATTAGGGTTTTGAACCCAAGTGAGCTAGGGTTTATAATCAAGAAACCATCAATTAGAGTTTTGAAATTGAGGAACCATCAATGGTTGACATTGTGGAACTAATTCAGTTGAAATCATTAGATCATCATCAAACCATGACATGACCTGACCTCAAACAGTATTGAGGTCGTTTGGATGACCTCCAAATGGTCTTGAGACCATTTGAATCAAACCATCATTGAAATTTGTGAAAAATCAATTAGGGTTTGCATCATTGAATCAATCATCAATTGAGCTATTGATTGTATTTCAATTTGATATCACTGGATCTTCAACCACCCAATCATACTCAACCATAGACTTCCAAATGGTCTTGGTTGACCGCCAAACGGTCTTGAGACCGTTTGGGTGACCTCCAAATGGTCTTGAGACCGTTTTGGCTAGTCAACCCAAAAATTGATTCAATTACTTTAGGATTCAACACTCAACCCGATCAAGGTTTGCATTTGAGGGATCATTCACAATTGAAACCATTAAGATCAAACCAATTGAAACCATTATATCAATATCCAATTACATCAGCATATTTCCTCGAACGGTCAACCATTGCAAATGGTAAACCACTCCAAACGGTTTGAAACCGTTTGGTTTCAAACGGTTTGATAAAACCGTTTGGCCAATTTCATTGAAACCGATTGTTCTCAAATTTTGAAACCGTTTGCCTAGGATATTAATTGAAGTGTGTGCTTGTGATGACATAATAATATTCAAGCTACAAACCCACGAAAATTTCTGTAATTTCCATGGTGATTTCATCAATCATTCAAATAAAATTTTGGGAATAAAGAAGGAATCAACAATTGATGAAGATATGGAATCAATAACAAAGTTCAAGGGTTCAAGTTATATAACCCGCCTCCAATTGAGCTTCAAAGCTTCAAGCTCACATAAACAATGGTGGATGCATCTCCTTTCACTATCCCAAGGCTCGTCCTCAAGCTTTGAGTGAAAAGGAATGGTTAGAATTGAAGATGGAGTGAAGATAAGAAAAAAATCATGCATTGATTTTTGATTTCCACCATGGAATCAAGATGAAAAGAGGTCATGGAGATTACCAACAGGTTGGGGGTCGTCCTCCTGATCATACAAAGCTCCCATGGTCGTTTTGCAAGAAAAAAGTGGAAGTGGTTTCAAAAAAGCCTCTCAATTGAGTTGTAAAAGGTGTTTTTATAAGAAATTCAATGAGAGAGAAAATATTTTTTTAAATCCTTTTAATTCCAAAATTGGTGCCACCTCTCCCCCATCAATTCCTTGCATGCAAAGATATCTTACCCTCCTTAGAACTCCTCTTCATTATCCATGCATTAAGGAAAAGCAAATTAAGCATCTTAAATCATATAATACTAATATCCATAAGTTAGTGGATATTTCTTTTTCTTTTCTTAATGTGAGTGGGTTCTTCACTCACGTAGATATTTCCATTGACTTTTCAAGGCACAATGACGTCCACACTTGTTGATTTTCATCCAACACAATTTTTGTTGAAGGGCAATCCAATTAATATATTTATTTTTGCATTTAATCGAAATAAAGTTCCAATTATGCTTAAATCTTAATTATTTTAATATCAAGATTCTCTCTCTTCCAAAATGTTTGAGGCGCCCCTCTCAAACTATTTTCTATAAATGATGCCAATAATCATGAGGGACCCTCATGAAGTGGTATTTTGCATATTAAACCCTAGATTTTGGGTAAATTGCACATTATACCAAAATTAGGTTTTAATACACAAACATTGCTCAACAGGCTCTTTCTTGTTATTCAGGCTTGTAGAAGCCATACTACTGCATCATACTCATTCCCATGATGCTTCAACACATGAGGAACATATTATCATTCACAATTTTCAATTTAACCCCTCAACTTGGGTAATTTGCACTTTAGTCCAAAACAAGTAAAATATCATTTCAACATTATTCAAAAAGGACTAAAATTGAAATATGAGTTCCTCTTGAGCATTAATTACTTTTCAAAAGATAAGATCAAGCATATAATCCACTTTATTAAGCAAAACATCTAGGATTAAAGCATAACCCAGGTTAGGGATGTTACAGAAAGGCTATAGTTTATTATGTAGAAGACATCATAGGCCTTAAACCATCCCTATGCATGGACAAAATTTGTCTTGAAGAAATAGCTAAGCCTCTAGCTCAACTGTAGAGAAAGCTAAACCAAATGCTAAAAGAAGTCATAAAGAAGGAAGTTATAAACCTGCGAGATGCTGGGATCAACTACCCGATAAGTGACAACAATTGGGTTAGCCCCATTCATGTGGTGCCCAAGAAGGGTGGAATGACGGTTATATGAGGGGAAGATGGAGATGAAGTAGCAACAAGGATAGTGACAGGATGACGTATGTGCATCGACTATCGCAAGATAAATACAACCACCAAGAAGGATCACTTCCCTTTTTCATTTATAGACTAGGTCCTAGAGAGGTTGGCTCATCATGACTACTTTTGTTTTCTGGACAGATATTTGAGATTTTATCAAGTATTGATTCATCCTGAAGATAAAGAATAGACAAATTTTACATGCATTATGGCACTTACGCCTTCAGAAGAATGTCGTTTGGTTTGTATAACGCACCAATGACTTTTTAGCGATGTATGATATCTATGTTTTCAGATTTTCTAGAAGACATAGTAGAAGCCTCATGGATGACTTCTCTATATATGGGACCAATTTTGAATCCTGCCTAAGAAATCTATCTTTAGTGTTGCAATGTTGTGAAGAAAAAAACCTTGTCCTAAATTGGGAGAAATGTCATTTCATGGTTCAGGATGGTATTGTGCTAGGCCATAAGGTTTCTAAGAAAGGACATGAAGTGGGTTTAAGTAAGATTGAAGCCATATCCAAACCACACCACCAAATCCAGTCATAGGAGTACCAAGTTTCTTGGACACACATGATTTCATATAAGATTCTTAAGAGATTTTTCTACGATCGCCAAACCATTATCAAATCTACTGATTAAAGATGTTGAGTTTGAGTTCACCGATGAATGTCTAGATGCCTTCAATACCCTCAAAAGAGCATTAATGACAACACCTATCCTACAAGTACTAGATTGGGATCTACCTTTCAAGATCATGTGTGATGCCATCAATTACGCCATTGAGGTGGTCCTTGGACAAAAGAAAGATACGAAACATCATGTGATTTACTATGAGAGTAGAACCTTGGACGAAGCCCAAGTAAACTACACTGCAACTGAAAAAGAAATGATGGTTATAATGTTTGCTTTTGATAAGTTCAGATCATACTTACTAGGATCAAAGGTAAAAGTGAACACATATCACGTGGCGATAAATACCTAATGCAGAAAAAGGACACAAAGCCAAGACTTTTGCATTGGGTCTTGTTACTGCAAGAATTTGACCACGAGATCATTGAAAAAAAGGGAAAAGAAAATATGGTCGCGGACCACCTATCGAGAATAATTTTTGATGAAGAAAACCAATTGCCAATGAATGACAACTATGCCGATGAAGCTCTTTTGATGGCTCAATTGGAAGAGTAGAGCCTGCCTTGGTTCGTAGATAGTTGTAATTATTTAGCACGTGGACAACTTCCACCGGAGATAATGTATAATCATAAGAAGAAGTTATTATCAGAGTTGAAAAATTACTATTGGGATGACCCACTTCTATTCAAGAGGTGTTATGACAACCTATGTCGTCAATGCATACCTGAAGAAGAGATACCTTTAATCCTCAAGTAATGCCACACCTCACCTTATAGGGGATACCACGAAGGAGAAAGGACAGCTACAAAGGTTCTACAATCATGATTTTACTGTCCAACGTTTTTCAAGGATGTCGTGTCATTTGTCAAAACATGCAAGGAATGTTAGCTTACATGAAACATAAGCAGAAGGAATGAAATGCCAATGGCAGATTGGGTGGAAGTCAAAATCTTTAATGTATGGGGGATCGATTACATGGGACCTTTTCTGTCATCAAAAGGGAACCAATACATACTTGTTGTCATCGATTACATTTACAAATAGGTTGAGGCTATTGCTACTCAAACATGTGACTCCAAGGTAGTCATTAAGCTTTTCGAGAAAACTATCTTCCCACGCTTTGGAGTACCACGTACTATCATAAGCGACAGAGGGTCGCATTTCGATGAAAAACAATTTGAAGCTCTATTGAGAAAGTATGGGGTGAAACATAAGGTTTTAATGCCATATGACCCCCAAACATCGGGGCAAGTCAAAGTATCAAACATGCAGATCAAATAGATACTAAAAAAACTGTCAGTCGTACAAGGAAGGACTGGTCCATGAAACTTGACAATGCACTTTGGGCATACCGCACATCATATAAAACACCTATAGGTATGACACCCTACAAGTTAATTTATAGAAATTCTTATCATCTACCGATCGAATTCAAACACAAAGCCCTGTGGGCTATCAAATTTTTGAACATGGACCTTGATAAGGCTGGTCAAAAAAGATTCCTTCAACTCCAAGAGCTCGAAGAGTTGAGGCTGCACACTTATGAGAATGCAAGGATTTATAAGTAGGGAACAAAAGTCAGGCATGATGCCCATCTGAAGAACAAAGATGTTCATGAAGGAGAAAAGTTCCTTTTATTCAATTCAAGTATCAGAATATTTCCTGGGAAGCTGAAAATAAGGTGGTCAGGCCCTTTTTCTGTAGTGAAAATATACCCACCGAGGCTGATGGAGATTGTAGGAGATAAGATAGGAACCTTCAAAGTAAATGAATAGAGAGTGAAAAGATACTATGAAGACGAAGCTTTTGTAAGGAGGACAGAGCTAAGTTTGGGGGAAACCAGGCCAGTAACAAGTGGAATGAATGAGTAAGTAATTGCACCTACTGAAGAAGAACAAAGACATATGATAGAGAAAGTCAAGCTAAAGACTTTAAACAAGCACTTCTTGGGAGGTAACCCAAGTTTTTGTTGCTTTCCTTTATTCATGTTTTCCTTATCTCTTACTTTAGTATTATGAGCTATGTACCTCTCATTTTCCAATATTTCAGATTTCCACATCTAGTAGGAGTGTAAATATATTATGGATTTTAACCCCTCTATACCAAAGAGGCTTTGTTGGGAAGTACACGTTTTTTTTGCTGTAATTGGTGAAAAATACTATATGGGGGTGAATAGGGTTTTATGATAATTTTAAAATTAATTCAACTAAGCAACCACAAAAATATTGGAGAAGGAGACAAAAGGCGTTTAGAGTGGCTTCACCCTTAGCAAAAACTAAGGGAGTCAGTCCACTACCCAATTGTTTCCAATTGGGATTTTGAAAGTACTTGTATTTTATTACCTTTTTGAAGGATGTTACATAAGATACAAATACCTTCCCAACCCTTAGGATAGCCTTCACCTAGAAGTAGGCTCACCAACCCTGAAGCAGCCTTCCTCTTGAAGTAACTTCAAGCTTCCCCTTGAAGTAGCCTTCCTTTTGAAGTATCTTCCCATTGAGACAGCCTTCTTGAAGTAATCCTAAGTCCGTCGAGCTACCTTCTCCACCTGAAGAATCTCCTACAACCTCCTTTCCACAACCTCCAACCTAGGAGTAGCAAAGGAGAATACAAAGCAATAAGAAGGAACAAGAAAGAAGTAGGAAAAATACACTTTACCACTTTAGCACAAGGCTTGAATCCTATATCAAGCGTTTTGATCTCCTATCCAATGTGTATGAATGTGAAAGTGTAGTGGGTAAGAGATGTTAGCCTATATGACATGAAATCTCAGCTTATGGAAATGTATTGCAAGTGAAGGATTGCTCAATTTCTCAGAAGAGTTGATTCTCAATTGCAAGTATGTATACTCAAGTGATTTGGGTGTCCTAAGGCATGTCCTATTTATAGGAATGGCTTACAAGGGTCTAGGGATGTTCTAGACACTTTCTAGGATGTTCTTAGTGCTCAACTAGCCGTTAGGTGTCCACTAATTTCGTTGCAATGGCTAGTTGTTTAATTGTGAAAAGTGCAGTCCAGAACCTATCTCGGTCGAGAAGTTTGTCGACCAAGTGTCTCTTGGTCGAGAAGCTTGTCGACCGAGGGAGGGTCTGGAGTAAGTGTATTGCAATGTTCAACTCAACTCCCAACCACTTTTTTCCATAAAGTCTAACAGCTATAGAACCCGCTCGAAGGATAGACTTAGGCGATTCTCAATCGAGAAGATGTTCGACCGAGTGTGTCTCGGTCGAGAAGTAGTTTAATCGAGAGAGTCCCTATTTTAGTGTATCTAGAAATGTATTAAGTGTATGTATCAAAGTTCCATTGTGATTCTATCATAGGGGATGACCTATCTAAGTGTTGTGAGTGAATAGGGAAGATCTAAATGCTTGATTTACATGATATCTAAGTACTTGTACATTATATATTTGTACAAGTTTACATTTGATTACAATCATGAAAAAATAAGGCAATTTGAGCATATATATCTTCCAAGCTTAACTATCCACCACCTTGAACTCTTGTTCCTGAAATACTCAAGTAGCACATTAGATCCACAAGAATGAAATGTTTGTCATTTTCAAAACAAAGGGATTTTGATGATGTCCATTTAGCCAACAATCTCCCCCTTTTTGAAGATGACAAACATTTCTAAATATAAATTAAATAAGATTAAATCATATTGAGTTTCATACCTAAAGTTTACCTTGTGTATACATTCTCTTGTTTATGGAATGTGTGCTTATTATTCCCAAAGAAGTGTGGAACATAAAATCCAACTCTTTAGGGAATATAGCAATATTTGATGTGAAGCCAATAGAGTATGTATGAAACTCATTGATTGAGTATTTAAGATTTATATTATTTATCCCCCTTTGTCATTTCAAAAAGATAACCATTAAAAACATATTTTAAGACTCTCCCTTAATTAGTACTCCCCTACAATATGATAATTAAAAGAGCTAAAAGATGTCCATTTACAGCCAAAATGTAAGGATCAAAGAAACAAACTGATTTTAAGAAGGAGAAGCACAAATGTCAAAGAAAACATCTTCTAAGGGAGTGATAAGTAATTTATTTATTATGTTATTAAATTGATCTAATGGAAGTGGTTTTGTGAAAATATCAGCCAATTGTATCAACACGATGAAGAAATATATGTTTTTTAGAAATATGATCCCTTAGAAAATGATGGAGGATTTCAATATGTTTGGCATGGCTGTGTAGAATAGGATTATGTGCCAAGTTTATAGCACTTGTATTATCACAATCGATAGGCGTAGATGAAAATATAAAACCATAATAATTTAAAACTTGTTGCATATAAAGCACTTGAGCACAATAAGACCCAGCTGCCATATATTCAACTTCAGTAGTAGAAAGGGCAACCATGTTTTATTTCTTACTAAACTATGATACTAAGGCTCTTCCTAATAAGAAACAACTACCACTTGTGCTCTTTCGATCAAGTCGACAACCATCGTAATTGACATCAGTATAAGCTTTCAAATCCAAAGATTTCTTTACGATACCATAAACCATAGTTTGTAGTGTCGGCTAAGTGTCTTATAATCCTTTTGATGGCTTGAAAATGAGTTTGAATGGGTTTTTATCGAAATCTAGCACAAAGTCCAATAGAAAACATGATATCCGATCTAGAAGCGGTTAAGTAAAGCAAACTACCAATCATGGCCCTATACAAAGAATCATCAATGGGTTCCCCATTTTCATCCTTATCAATTTTAGTAGAAGTGGCCATAGGTGTAGTAGCATGTTTGCAATGTTCCATTCCAAAACATTTTAAAAATTCATTTGTATACTTCTCTTGGCTTATAAAAATCCCAGCGGGCATTTGCTTTATTTGAAAACCAAGAAAGAAAGTCAATTCTCCCATGAGACTCATTTCAAATTCCTTTTGTATAATATCACTAAATTGCTTATATAAGGATTCATTTGATGCATCAAAAATAATATCATCAACATAAATTTGAACCACTAGAAAGTTAGATTCATATGTTTTAAAAAATAAAGTAGAATCTGAATTTCCAATTGAAAAACTATTATCAAAGAGATAATTTTTTAGTCTTTCATACCAATTTCTAGGTGCTTATTTTAAATCATAAAGTGATTTTTTAAGTTTTTATACATGATCATCTTTGCCAGGAATTTCAAAACTAGGTATTTGGGCAACATATACATCCTCTTGTATTATTCCCTTTAGAAATGCACTTTTTATATCCATTTGGAATAGTTTGATGTCTTTGTGGGCAGCTATAGCTAATAGCATTCTAATAGCTTCAAGTCTAGCCACGGGTGCATAAGTTTCATCAAAGTCTATTCCTTCTTGTTGATTGTACCCTTGTGCTACCAACCTAGCTTTATTTCTTACTACTTCCTCGATTTCATTCAATTTATTACGAAAGACCCACTTAGTTCCAATAATGGTTTTATCTTGAGGTTTAGGAACTAAGTCCCATACATCATTCTTAGTAAATTGATTTAATTCTTCTTGTATGGCCATTATCCAATAATCATCTTTTAGAGCTTTAGTTACCTTCTTAGGTTCAATTATAGATACAAATGCCATATTTGCAACATCTCTAAAAGAGGAACGAGTTTTTACTTTATCATTTAGAATTCCAATTAGTTCTTAAGGATGATATTTAATTAGTCTAGGAATGGGTTGTTGTGTCTCAATTTGTTGATTATTTTCAGCATTTTGATCACCTTTATTTGATATGGTAAGATCTTCAATTTGATGAGTAATATCAACGATGTCATTATTTTCAGTATTTTGTCTTAGTTCTTCATGAAAAGTAATGTGAATGGATTCTTCAACTTTTCTAGATATGGTGTTGTAGATTAGAAATGCTTTGCTTGAAGATGGATATCCCAAGAAAAAGTCTTTTTGTGATTTAGAGTCAAAATTTTCTCTATCATCTATAGCAAGTTGAGCCAAAAGTGTGAAAATAATCAACCCTTGGTTTCTTATTAAAAATGAGTTCATATGGTGTTTTCTTCAAATGAGAGTGTATGGTTACTCTATTTAGCACATAACAAGCTATTTTTACGGCTTCAGCCCAAAAAGTTTTAGACGTATTATGTTCAAGCATCATAGTCCTAGCCATTTCTTGTAAGGATCTATTCTTTCTTTCAACTATGCCATTTTTGTAACATCCCTGACCTGGGTTATGCTTTAACCCTAGATGTTTTGCTTAATAAAGTGGATTATATGCTTGCTATTATCTTTTGAAAAGTAATTAATGCTCAAGAGGAACTCATATTTCAATTTTAGTCCTTTTTGAATAATGTTAAAATGATATTTTACTTGTTTTGGACTAAAGTGCAAATTACCCAAGTTGAGGGGTTAAATTGCAAATTGTGCATGATAATATGTTCCTCATGTGTTTAAGCATCATGGGAATGAGTATGATGCAATAGTATGGCTTCTACAAGCCTGAATAATAAGAAAGAGCCTATTAAGCAATGTTTGTGCATTAAAACCTAGTTTTGGTATAATGTGCAATTTACCCAAAATATAGGGTTTAATATGAAAAATACCACTTCAAGAGGGTCCCTCATGATTCTTGGAATCATATAGAGAAAATAATTTGAGAGGGGCGCCTCATTTGAATCATTTTGGAAGAGAGAGAATCTTGATATTAAAATAATCAAGATTTAAGCATAATTGGAACTTTATTTCAATTTAATGCAAAAATAAATATATTAATTGGATTTCCCTTCAACCAAAATTGTGTTGGTTGAAAATCAACAAGTGTGTACGTCCTTGTGCCTTGCAAAGGCAATAGAAATATCTACGTGAGTGGAGAACCCACTCACATTAAGAAAAGAAAAAGAAATATCCACTAACTTATGGATATTAGTATTATATGATTTAAGGTGCTTAATTTGCTTTTCCTTAATTTATGGATAATGAAGAGTAATTATAAGGAGGGGAATATGGATTTGCATGCAAGGAATTTATGGGGGAGAGGTGGCACCAATTTTGGAATTAAAAGGATTTTATAAAATATTTTCTCTCTCATTGAATTTCTTATAAAAACACCTTTTACAACTCAATTGAGAGGCTTTTTCGAAACCACTTCCACTATTTGCTTGCAAAACGACCAAGGGAGCTTTGTAGGATCAGGAGGACGACCCCCAACCTGTTGGTAAGCTCCATGACCTCTTTTCACCTTGATTCCATGGTGGAAATCGAAAATCAATGTATGATTTCTTCTTATCTCCATTCCATCTTCAATTCTAGCCATTCCTTTTCATCAAAGATTAAGGATGAGCTTGGGATAGTGGAAGGTGTTTCTTTCACCATTAAATACATGGAGGTTGAAGCTTTGAAGCTCAATTAAAGGCGAGTTATATAACTTGAACCCTTGAACTTTGTTATTGATTCCATATCTTCATCAATTGTTGATTCCTTCTTTATTCCTGAAATTTTATTTGAATGATTGATGAAATCACCATGGAAATTACAGCAAGTTTCTTGGGTTTGTGGCTTGAATATGATGATGTCATCACAATCACACACCTCAATTAATATCCTAGGCAAACGGTTTCAAAATTTGAGACCAATCGGTTCAATGAAATTGGCCAAATGGTTTCATCAAACCTTTTGAAACCAAACAGTTTCAAACCATTTGGAGTGGTTGACCATTTGTAATGGTTGACCATTTGAGGAAATATGCTGACGTAGTTGGATATTGATCCAATGGTTTCAATTTGTTTGATCTTAATGGTTTCAATTGTGAATGATCCCTCAAATAAAAACCCTAATCTGGTTGAGTGTTGAATCCTAATGTAATTGAATCAATTTTTGGGTTGACTAGCCCATACGGTCTCAAGACCATTTGGAGGTCACCCAAACAGTCTCAAGACCATTTGGAGGGCAACCAAGACCGTTTGGAAGTCTATGGTTGAGTATGATTGGATGGTTGAAGATCCAGTGATATCAAATTGAAATACAATCAATAGCTCAATTGATGATTGATTCAAGGATGCAAACCCTAATTGATTTTTCACAAATTTCAATGATGGTTTGAGTCAAATGGTCTGAAGACCATTTGGAGGTCATCCAAACGACCTCAAGACCGTTTGAGGTCAGGTTCTGTCATGGTTTGATGATGATCCAATGATTTCAATTGAATTAGTTCCACAATGTCAACCATTGATGGTTCCTCAATTTCAAAACCCTAATTGAAGGTCCAATTGAAGGGTGATTCAATGGTTCAATTGAAGAATAAATCAGTATTTCAATTGATAGATGGTTTAATGATTGAAACCCTAAATTAATAAAGTGATGGAAGACCTTTTTGGTCCATTCGGTTTTGAGAGAGTTTGGACCAAACGGTCTTAAGACCGTTTGAGTCCAAACGGTCTCAAACCATTTGGAGACCCAAGTGGTTTCAAGTGTAAATTGTCCATACAGTTTCATTATTGATTTTCTTAAACGGTTTCAAACCATTCAAGGTATGAGTGACCAAGACCGTTTGGGGTCTAAATGACCAAGACTATTTGAGGTTCAAATTGGTCAAACCATTTGGACACCTAATATGATTAAAGGTCAGTTAGCTACTTGATTGTTAATGATGTAGACAAAAGGTGATTATAATGGTTAAACCCCAGTTGTGTGTACTTAAATGAAGAGCTGACCTAAATCAATCTTGGAGTACTTAACATCCTAGAGAGGATGAGAGAGACAGAGAAAGAGAGAGAGGAATGCTTACATAATTAAGCCCTAACTCTCTCATTATGAATAAAATATGTAATCAGGGTTTGATCCATAATAATGAGGTCATGAAACCCTCATTGAAAAGATTAATGAGCCCTGACCCTAATTTAGGGCAAAGCTATGTGAAACCCTAATTTAGGGCAAAGCTAAGTGAAACCCTAATTAAGGGTAAAGCTATGTGAAACCCATATATGGGGAGATGTTATGTGAACCTTAATTTATAAAGATGGAAAACCCTATTCCTAAAAATGGAATAGTGATTAGTATATTGATAGGTGAAATACCTAAGGGGATTGGTAATGGATGGCCTTATATCAATATTTCCTTAACTCGAAGATGAGTCCATATCATTAGTAATAGTTGCATATTCTAAATAAGTGACTTATGACCAATACATTACATGATAAATGTGATGAACCGATGCATAAAGTATTAGGATGGGAAATACCATAATACAAGCTAAGTGGATGAACTCAAATAAGATAAAGGTGATGAAGGAAGTGATACATCAAGATATGATATGTATCACATCCAACACCTTAAAATTTATACACCTTGATGTACTTTAAATCCAGTATATTTGGATGGATGACACATGAAGTGTGTCATGTCAATTGTTACATTGAGATGTAATGCACTTTGATAAGTGTAGGCTAACATGCCTTATGAAAAGGTTAATCCAAATCAATAAACTTTGATACAATCATATTCTGGTAAAGATGAAAGAGAAACTCATACTTTGTGTTGATAATTCATTTCATGATGAATGATGAGAATAAATAAGTATGATTGAATACTTATGTTATCAATATTGGCTCCTAGCTGTGTGAAGCAATGAAATATGACTTGATCATTAATAATATGATCATGAGAACCTAAATGGTTATTTATGGAAAACCCTAATTCAGGGTAATGATGTGTAAATCCCTAATGTAGGGTAATGCTATGTGAAACCCTAACACAAGGTAATGCTATGTGAAACCCTAATACATGGTGATTCTATGTGAAATCCTAACACAGAGTGATCCTATGTGAAGCTCAAATACAGAGTGATGAGTTATGAATGTAATAAGAAAACCCTTGTATTGCATGGTACTGATATATAATGGATATAATTGTTAACATGAGTACTAATCATGCAGGTATGTTGAGATGATGAGCATAGCCAGGTATGAGATATGGTGCTCTGTATATTGAAAATGTTTTATAGGCCTTATAAGCCTTCATATGCTTTGTTGCTTAGTGAGAGGTAACATGAAAATAATGAGCCCTGTGTGCCATATAACATTTTAATTATTGAAATTATTTATGGGCTTCATAAGCCATAATATGCCTTGTAGCCTCTTAAGGGGTAACAAGAGGTGATATGAGCTTTGTGAACTATGTGGAATGTTGTGTAGAAACAATCATAATTTCCTTGGTCAGACGACTTGAAGGTATTAAGTTACCTATTAAGTGGTAACAAGTATTCTATGATAAACTAAGGGTTTGAATACCCATACTCTATAATCATGATGATGAACTTGTTAAGAAATGGAAATGTACTTGATGAGATGAGGGATTAAGATCCCAATACTTCATTAAAAGAGTATGGTTATAGGCCATGACTCCATAAAACAATGCCAGGCATTAGCTGTGTGATCTAAGCTTGAAGAGAGTATATGCTGCAGCTATAACTATATAGTGAAGATGTCAATATACCATGGAAAGCTAATTGCAGTCTGACACATGATGTGTAAAATATAATCAACCGTGTAGTGTATTTGCATAAAGTTGAAATACGAGAAACATTGGTTGATATTATCCTATTTAGTATAGCGGATAAATGTTATATATGTTCTTCATATTCCTTATTGGATAAGTGACATGCTGCTCTATCTAGATAAGAATAATGATCTAATATATTAGATAATGAATTAACTTCTATTAAGCAATTATGATTCCTCTATTCAGATTTATCTTATTAATATGCAATAATAATGTTTCTGGAGGAGAGTTATATCTCTCGCTGGGGCAATTTACAATTGTCTCACCCCCGTGGGAACCACATTTTTAGGTGGACGCGGACGAGGAGACATGAATCCTTCAGTAGGTGAAGGACAACAACAACAGCAGCTGGGACAATAGTGAACTCTCAGGTGGAGACACTGGCTGATATGTGATGCAGCCCTATTTTAGGGCTCCATCCTATGCCATTTTGTACTTAAGTTGCATCTAAACATGTTAGATTACAAGTCTTTTTCCCTAATATGGTTATCATTGCAAATATGCTTATGGATGTTCTTTGCACTATTTTTCAGGTACTTGAACCATGCTTAGATGGAAGAGAGAGAAAGAAGGAGTTCTAGGGTTTCCCCACTCATAGAGGGACCCAAAGAAGGCCCCAAAGTCTCCCTCAACCTACCTCCAATGGTCAAGAATCATACCCAAGCAAATACATCCAAGAAAGATGAAGATTGAAGTGTAATTAAGTGAGGCCAACCTCACCACGGTCGTGGGCACAACGCCACGGTCATGCGTTTTTTTTAGCAAAATGACATCAAGATCAACATGGAATTTGTACAGAATCCCACGACCGTGGCCCTCTGCCACGACTGTGGCCATTGAAGACACCACGGCCGTGGCCAGCCACACGGTCATGGTCAGCAAAGTGGAAAATGACCATGGGCACATCCCACGGTCGTGCAAATTAATTGTCAAAAGTTCAACTTGCAACAGGGTTTTTCCCAGAACGCCACGACTGTGGCCACCTACCACGACCGTGGCCGAAGAAGCTCAAGACGATCGTGGTGCTTCTCCACGGTCACCTCCCCTCCTCCAAAACGGCCATGTTACCCAACACGGACGTGGTGCATAATACCCACCACGACCGTGGCACTCCGCCACTGCCGTGGCCCACCACCACACTTAAGCCTTTTACCATTCCCTCACCACCATGACCGTATTCACTCCCCACGACAGTTCTCCACCACCCTCACCATGGTCGTGGCACATCAACACGGCCGTGGTGATCCACCAACCCTACCCTACTTTACACTGATTTTCCTAAACTACCCCCCACTTACCCTAGTGCCTCCCCACCACCTATATATACATAGGTGGTGGCTACGGCACAAAGGTTAGACACCCCTACAGTTGCTCCAAGCTCCACTCTCCATCCTTGAGCTCTTTGTGCAACCCCCTTGCATTTTGGGCTCATCATCCACCATGGAAACCTAGTTCCCTAGGTTTTCATCCATAATCCCCTACCATTTCATGCACCCCTGCACCCTTGGAGGAGGGAGGATGTCTACAACAAGCTTGGAGGTGAAGAAGGAGGCTTCCACATCAAGCTTCATGGAGTCCCTACTTCTTCTACCCCTTTCTTTTCTTGTTTTCTTGATCATGTCTAGCTAAGCCCCTTGTGGTGGGCTGTTTGGGATTTAAATGTAACTTTGATACCATGTTGGGGGATAATTTCTTGTAATTAACTTAATTCATATCTATGATGATTACTTCTTGCTTCTATCTCTTTTCCTATATTATTGCATGTGGTTTGTGCTTCTTGTATGAATTGCTTGTTTTGAGGTTTTTGATGACACTTAGTTTCTAGGAGGAATTGGGGTGTATGTGGCAATCTTAGGAATGGCTCCTAGGTCCAATTAGTGGATCCCTAGCTAGCCCCCTTTGTTCCTACATACACATCCCTCCTCCTACAAATGAGTGTGAGATCTAAGTAGCCAGTGTAAGTGAGATTGATGTAATTGTCTAGGGTCTTCTAAAGGCTAGAGTGGCTAGTGGCATGAGGTTAAATACCCTCATCTCTACTCCCATCTCTACCCTCAACCCTCAATTACTCACTATCACTTACCCTAGAAACCTAGATTTGGTTAATCTCATTAGAATTACACCTAACCCTAGTCTTCTACTAGTAGTATAGGGTATGTTCTAATGACATTGACCTTATTGTTTGGTTTGGTAATCTAGATATGAA
Organism: Alisma plantago-aquatica; assembly: GCA_963693085.1. Lineage (NCBI taxonomy): Eukaryota > Viridiplantae > Streptophyta > Magnoliopsida > Alismatales > Alismataceae > Alisma > Alisma plantago-aquatica. The sequence continues at coordinate 1,162,770,667 of OY856413.1, read as the reverse complement.
ATGAGAACCATGCATGCTTAATGATCTTCCCCCAACTAATATCAAAGTTACATTCCCCAAACATCCCACCCACCTTAATCACCTTGCTAAAACCATAATTGCTTAGGTTGCTTGTTAATGCTAGTTTAGTCCAATTGCTTTAGTCTAACTTAGTCAATTGCTTAGTTTTGCTCTTTAGTGTTAACTTAGGCTCTTGCTCTCGCTAGTGGTTAGTTTAGTTCTTAATTGCTTCTTTCCTTGCTAGAGTAGTGTAGCTCTTCTTGCTCTTGCTTAGTTAGTTTGTTAACTTAGTTTACTAATTTGCTTGCTCTTCCATAACTTAGTTTCCATCTTGCATTTCTTACTTGTTCATTAGCTTAATCAACAACCAAACCTTTTAAAACCCTAAAACCCTAAGCTCTGCAAAAGGAACATAGCCTACTTTGTCTAACTCTAGTGCCCCTCTATCTCTGTGGTTCGACCACTTATCATGCCAATCACCTATACTACAACAGTACCCCGTATGCTTGCGGGCGACCTGTTTTAGTCTTAGTGATCGACTCGGTAGGGATAACATAAATTTCGAAAGCATAAGATCCCATATACCGTGCGCTCCGACCTCGTGGGGTGTAAAAGCACCACTAGCGGGGATGCACCAATATGCCTTGTATAGATGTACATAGAGTCCTATATGTCATCTCTGTACTCTCAGGTCCTTGGAGTAGTAGTTAGTGCTTTTGAGATTTTGGCTCAGTGCCTTGAGATTTTATATTGCCTGTGTTTAGTTTAACAAGGCAGTTGATGCTTGTAATTCTCAGAAAAAGATGATACATGACATGTACTTGTAAACTAGTATGTAATTAAATTACTTCAGTTCTTTGTGAAAGAGTTTTCCTACGTCTAGACCTCTCTGTAAAATGGTTTTAATTTTTAGTGATTTTCGGTAATCCGCTGCTTAGTGATTGCTTCCACTAAGTTAATAACGTTTTATTCGAACGATGCGTCTCAATTTTGTTGTGGAGTGCGTGGAGCTGAAAAATTGTGAGTGTAACCTTGAGATGTGCAGAATTCTTTAAATGTATGATTCTCAAATTCTCCACCATGATCATTCCTAATTGTACATATTTTATTTTGTAGTTGATTTTCAATCTTTAAGCAAAATTGTATGAACACTTGAATAGTATCATCTTTATTTGCAAGAAAATGAACCCATGTATATCTACTATAGTCGTCAACAATAACAAAGCAATATCTTTTTCCACCAATTGATTGGGTTCTCATAGGTCCAAATAAATCCATATGAATGAGTTCTAATGATCTATTAGTGCTGAGCATGCTTTTGGGTTTAAATGAAGTTTTAGTTTGTTTACCCAAAGTACATGGTTCACAATTTTCAGATTGATTAGAAGATAGCTTAGGCAAGCCACGAACAAGATCATATTTAACTAACTTTTTAATAACATGTGAACTAGCATGAACTAGTTTTCTATGCCATAATTGTAGAGAATTATCTTTTGTAAATAAGCATTTTATGACTACAGATTGCATAGAGTTAGGTATAAGAATATATATATTTCCAATTCTTTTTCCTTCATACACAACATTTGTAGTGTTCTCTACTAGTAACTTGCAGCAATTTTTATTGAATAAAACATCATATACACTATCACATAGTTGACTGACACTTATTAGGTTATGGTGCAAACCATCATAAGTAAAACATTTTTGATTTCAAGGTTTGTACCAATATTACCTATTCCAACAACTTTACCTTTACCATTGTCTCCAAAAGTGATTGTTCCACTTTTCTTTTCTTCAAAAGATTGAAAAGCATCCTTGTTGTCGATCATGTGTTTGGAGCATCCACTATCAACCACCCAATACTGCAACAAAATATAAGTTTTGGTACCCATGTGATGGTCCATTATGGTTAGGTACATTAATCGAAAACTAAATCATATAAATAGGTTTTCCAAAACTTAAGTCGGTCGAAGTATTTCTCGACCAATTTATTTTCAGTCAAAGTTCTTTTCGATTGAGTGAGTTTCTATTTATCAGTTAAAACAATGTTAGGTTCGGTCCACTATTATTCAACCGAATACTTACTCAGTTGAATTCTTTTTCGACCGGCATAGTTACTATTTTTCTAGATTTATACAAGTTGATCACAGGTTGCACCAGTTTTAGATTCGGTCCACAAATTTTTGACCGACTGATATCTCGGTCGAACTCTTTTTAGACCAAATGAGTTACTGATTTTCTAATTATTTCAGGTTTAATATAGAGCCTTTTTCGGTCGAATAGTTTCTCGACTAACCTACTTTCGGTCGAATTATTTGTCGACCAAGAGTATCTCTATAAGTTTGTTCATAAATATGCTTATTCAAGTTATGGATTAAATTACTTTGGTCCATTTGTTGTACCTTTATGTTAAGTTGAGATAGGACATAAAAATAGTCAAATTAGAGTCTTTGGTCATATCTCAACTTAATTATTCATGTTTAGTTTGGGGGTCTTGGAACCCATACCAAGTCAACATCCTTTTTGTTGTAAGGACATGAGAAGGAATAATGTCCAAGATGCAAGCAATAGTGATAATAAATGGAATCAATTTCATTTATTTTTCTAGGATTTTGAGTTGTGTTCTTGGGTACAAATATTATTTTGGTCTTGGGTGCTTGAGTTCTCCTAGATTTAGACTGATAAGAGTTTTCTTTTGGAACATATCCTAAACCTCTTCTTCCAATATGACCAGAAGAATTATTTAGGATCTTATCAATAATACCATTATTGCTCAAGCTACTAACTTCTATTTGTAACTTAGCAATCTCATCCATTTTCTTTTTTATATCTAACTTTGCTTGATCTAGATCAGATGATAAAGCATCTCTTTCTTTAACAATAGCATCATAATCTAGATGAGTACATAAGATAGGTTGAGTTTGAAAATTATTTAGTTTTGCAAGCAATTCAACCTTTTCTTGAGAAAGAAAATCATAGTTTGTTTCTAGAGTAAGCAACTTCATATTGCAATCATTGAAAGATGATTTCAAGGTAGAGTTTTCAAAAATGATACTTTCCTTTTCAAAAGCAAGATCATTTAATTTAGCATACAAATCCTCATTAGTTTTAGTAATTTTCTTTAGTTTCTTTTTGTAATCAACATATTTATCATGTATATCTTGAAAACTAGCGATTAGATATTATTTTGGAAAATAAAAAAGACTAACCTCTTGTGAATCATAACTATCATCTTCTTTGTCCATGAGACACTCCACGTTCTCTTCTCCACTCTCACTATCACTTGACTCATCCCATGCAGCTTTGTATGCTTTTTCTCCCTTCTTGGATGAGCTTTTCTTACCCTTCTTTGCTTTAGGAAATTCATCTTAAGATGTCCCTTATTTCCACATTCAAAACACCTAGGAGAGGAAGAAGAAGAGGAACCAATAACTCTGTTAGATTTAAATATTCTATATTTCTTATCATTTACAATTAGAGCTTCTTCTCCCTCATCTCCATCACTTGTTTCATCACTTTCTTGAGTGATGACCTTTGTAGCCTTTAGAGCCATGTTCTTCTTTCTCCCTTGTTGAAGTTCACACTCCCATCTTTCTTCCTCCTCCAAGGTTTCCTCATGTGCTTCTAAGTTGCCAATGAGTTGCTCCATCCTTAGTCGGGTGAGGTCATTGGCTTCTTCAATTGCAGTCACCTTAGGCTTGTACTTGGGAGGAAGATACCTAAGAATTTTTGACACTTGATCTTCTTCACTAATGGCTTTACCTAATGCATTCAAACCATTAACAATAGAAGAAAACTTTGCATACATTTCATTAATAGACTCATTTGGTTCCATACGAAATTATTCAAACTTTTGTTTAAGCATACTAATTTTGGTGTTCTTTACTTGAATAGTTCCTTCATAAGTAATAGAGATTCTATGCCATATTTCATATGTAGTTTCACAATTTTATATTCTATTAAACTCACCTACATAAATTGAGCAATAAAGGATACTTATAGCGTTTGCATTCAATTGGGCTAATTCTATCATATTTGCATCCCATGTAGCATACTCCTTTTGAGGAAGAGTGTAGGCATTTGAAACCATTCTCCAAAGATCCCAGCTTATCCCTTAAAAGTAGAATTGCATCCTCCTCTTCTAATAGTTGTAGTTGGTGCCATCAAATGCTGGAGGCTGAGCTACAAGTGTTCCTTCCAAGTTGAGGTTGGTTAGTACTCCATCACCCATTTTCTTTAAGACTTGTTAAAGTTCCTTGAAGCCTGTTCTGATACCAATTGAAAAATACTGGAGGGGGGGTGAATAGGGTTTTATGATAATTTTAAAATTAATTCAACCAAGCAACCAAAAAAATATTGGAGAAGGAGACAAAAGGCATTTAGAGTGGTTCCACCCTTAGCAAAAACAAAGGGAGTCAGTCCACTACCTAATTGTTTCCAATTGGGATTTTGAAAGTACTTGTATTTTATTACCTTTTTGAAGGATGTTACATAAGATACAAATACCTTCCCAACCCTTAGGATAGCCTTCACCTAGAAGTAGGCTCACCAACCCTGAAGCAACCTTCCTCTTGAAGTAACTTCAAGCTCCCCCTTGAAGTATCCTTCCTCTTGAAGTAGCTTCCCGTTGAGACAACCTTCTTGAAGTAATCCTAAGTCCGCCGAGATACCTTCTCCACCTGAAGAAGCTCCTACAACCTCCTTTCCACAGCCTACAACCTAGGAATAGAAAAGGAGAATACAAAGCCATAAGAAGGAATAAGAAAGAAGTAGGAAAAATACACTTTACCACTTTAGCACAAGGCTTGAATCCTATATCAAGCATTTTGATCTCCTATCCAATGTGTATGAATGTGAAAGTATAGTGGGTAGGAGATGCTAGCCTATAGGACACAAAATCTCAGCTTATGAAATGTATTTCAAGTGAAGGATTGCTCAATTGCTCACAAGAGTTGATTTTCAATTGCAAGTATGTATACTCAAGTGATTTGGGTGTCCTAAGGCATGTACTATTTATAGGAATGTCTTACAAGGGTCTAGGAACATTCTAGACACTTTCTAGGATGTTCTTAGTGCTCAACTATCCGTTAGGTGTCCACTAATTTCGTTGTGATGGCTAGTTTTTTTAATTCTGAAAAGTGCAGCCCAGAACCTATCTCAGTCAAGAAGTTTGTCGACCGAGTGTCTCTCGGTCAAGAATTTTGTTGACTGAGAGAAGGTCTGGAGTAAGTGTATTGCAACGTTCAACTCAACTCCCAACCACTTTTTCCCACCAAGTCTAATGACTATAGAACCTGCTCGAAGGATAGACTCAGGAGATTCTCGGTTGAGAAGATGTTCGACCGAATGTGTCTCGGTCGAGAAGTAGTTTGACTGAGAGAGTCCCTATTTTAGTTTACATAGACATGTACTAAGTGTATGTATCAAAGTGCCATTGTGATGCTATCATAGGGGATGACATGTCTAAGTGTTGTGAGTGAATAGGGAGGATCTAAACACTTGATTTTCATGATATCTAAGTACTTGTACATTATATGTTTGTACACGTTTACATTTGATTACAATCATGAAAAAATAAGGCAATTTGAGCATATAGATCTTCCAAGCTTAGCTATCCACCACCTTGAATTTTTATTCCTAAAATATTCAAGTAGCACGTTAGATCTACAAGAATGAAATGTTTGACATTTTCAAAATAAAGGGATTTTGATGATGTCCATTTAGCCAACAATTGGTTTCTTGTTAATTTGGTTTGGAGGGACCGCGGTCGCGGTCTAGACCTCAGTCACAACATAAGCCATGGTTGAGGGGTCCACCACAGTCACAGTAGCCACTCTTTGCATGCTAGGCCACGGTCGTGGTGTATGTAAGAATGAACATGGCCACCGTCACAGTGATCCTTCCATAGTGGCCGCGGTGACCCAAGGGTATATATAGTTAAACCCTTCGATATCAGGGTTCTTCTTTTGCTCAAACTCTCTGAGATTCTCAAACTATCTGAAAAAACTCCTTGATGCGAGTGCGCGAGATGACGAACAAGTCTGATTTAGACCTTTGCTGACATAGACGCACTTCCGCCGTAGAAACACTCCTATAGCTTCTATGTTCACCGCTGATTAGAGTTGTTTAACCCAACCAAGGTATTTGATATGCACTTTCTCGACTCCTGTCGATTGTGCCTTACCTTTTTTTCTTATGCTTCATCGTCTTTTTCGTGCATTTAATGGCCTATCAATTTGTAAAACGCCACAACGACCGCCATGGCTTCACCTCATTTAGTTCGACGATGCTCATTGGCAGTTTTCCCTCATACACATTTCATCCAACGTTGTTTAACCTAGAATAGGGTTTAGGGGTGCGATTTGACTCGCATGACCCCACCGCTTTGGCCTTGGCCGATGGACCCTCGAATGGGGACTTAGAACACGATCACCATTTCTTCGTTTGAAGAAATGCTCCTTTGTCGCGGTCACGACACCATATCCTTGGCCGCAATCATGGTGCCCATTAAGCGTGAAATTCAGTTGAGTAACGACTATAGTCGCGTCACTTGCCGAGGTCACGGTACTTCTCGGATGCAGTCATGACACCTCTTGTTTGCTTACAACCCACCGCGGTCACGACATACCATTTACATGTTTTGATACCTAGGCTCAGTGATGCCGTGGTCACAACACAACCTCCTATTTAAAGTAGCGGTCACCGCACTCTGAGCATTGAACGAAAATGTATATATATTCATATATAGGTATACATATATGGTAATAAAATGATATAAATGATGATGAATTGAAGGTTCATACAATCGTGCTAACAACAAAATTAATGTTGAAACTTTCAGAATGTCAACCTCAACTGAAGACACATTGATGAAGAAGGAAACCTCATTGAAAGGGGGTAGAGGAAATCCTAAAAAAGATAACAAACACGCTGAATGATAACCCAAACCTCTCCCCAACAAAAAGGCTTCAGTTACAGCTGATGAAAAAGAAGCACGACTACATTCTGGCCCACAAAACATCAGAAGAGTCAGAGGAGTCCCCAAACACATCCTAGATGGAGACTTCTGAATACCAACCTCCCGAAACTGAGCTAAGGAAACAGGAAAAGAGGAAAGCTAAAACCAGGGAAGCAAAGAGTAGAAAAAAAGGAAAGTGACAGCTGTAGAGAAGTTAAAAGGGAAAGAGAAAGAAGCAACCCCTAAGGAGGTAGAAGAGGTAGAGGAGATGGCCCTCAACCAGCAAAGGCCAGCATTCGTGCTGAAAGACCCTACAAACCAATCATAGTTTGACTAGATATTGCAGACTAAGGGGTTCAGGCCTACAAGGTACTTGGACGTAGAGGACTTCAAGAAGATGGGAGTCTAAAATAGGGTAATAAACTTCCTAGAGGGCATAAATCTATGTACCCTATGCACCTCAGAAGCCCCCTGCCTAACACAACTGACGACAGAATTCATGTCATCATTGGAGAAGTTTCCGATTAGTGACGACGAACACAAGAAGGGCAGAGGTGACTTCAAACTGGAGGTGAGACTAAGAGAAAAGTCTCACATGATCACGGAGGCCATGCTAAATACAATTTTTTCCAGAACAACTAAAGAAGCACTGGCCTGCTCCACCGCACCTGGAGAATAGGACACCGTTGTATACAACAACCACATAATGTTGGAGAAGCTGACGGGAGAGTAAGAACACAACTCAAATAACTCCAAGGTAACTCTCATCACCTCGTGCTTTATCAGGGTGGTGTAGAAGATAACCGTCAACACTATCTTCGCAAAGTCAGAGACCAGTGGTCTAACAAAAGGCGACCTGTTCATAATATGGTCCATGCTGAATAAGAAGCTGATGAATATAGGAAGAATCCTTATCGAAAGGCTATCAACAATAGTAGGAGGGGAGGCGAAACAAACAAAGGAGTTCTACATGGGAGGTCAGATTACAAAGATAACACATAATTTCATGGATGCAGACCTATTGATGAAGTACAAGAAAACAAAGGGGCATACAAAGATCAATATAAAGTCCGTCATCAACATGGGGATCTTGGAGCAGAAGGAAAACAAACTCTTCTACAAACAAAGCTACTCCAAGACGCTCCTCCCCTCCCAGAAATGACATATTATGATGCCCACAAGCTACGGCCCACTCAAGAAGACGTCGAAAAGATGTATTCAGGGGCCATCCGTACTACCACAGACCAGCCATCTGTAGTTGGTGATAAAGGTGAAAAAGCCAAATCTCCAGAAATAGAGATAAGGAAGCTAGAGGAAAGGAAGAAGCTGGCAATAAGGAAGAAAAAGAAAAAGACATCGGAAAAGCCCGTCGCCCCGAGCCCACCCTCACTACGCTTCCCAGTTGAGATGACAATGAGTGAAGGATGCCAGCCTGAAATTGAAATCATACAAGGAGGCGACCATGCACATCTTGAAGCTACAATAAAAGAACAACATGCTAAGATCAAGAAAGAAACCAACCAAGCATGCAAGGACTCTGAGGCTGTGCCTGATACTGTGATCCAAGACATGATCCTACATGTGCCGGGGCAACCAGAGACGAGCACCCCCAGCCCAGCTATGCCAGCTCCACAACCAAAGGAGCCCAAAGCATCCACACCACCTGTGGAGCAGCAACAACAATGTCGACACATGTTCAGTGATGTACTAGGCAATAAGTTTGATGTCATGTGGCAACACATGCATCAAACTTCTGAATTAAAATTTAAATATTACCTCTACCTTGTGTGTACTAACTATGCAGGTACAGAATTTAAACGAGAGAACTAAGGCACTTCCCCAGTTCATGCAAGGGGTAATAAACACCCAAAATGCGATGATGGGGCCCCTAAAGACTCTTACTGAGGAGATGGCAGACTTCAGGAAGGAGCGAGAATCCATGAGAGCAGACAAGGAGCTCATGTGGAAGGGGTACAAGGAAGCATTGGACAACCTAAAAAAGGAGCGTCAATGCCTAGATGAAGAATGCCGGTAGCTAGATGTTGAACACCAAGAAATAGATGGATGGAGACAGAGAAAGAAGACCAAGCATCTGACAAGCCCTTCAACATCCCACACTTCCTTGAGTCCTTCGAGCCCCGAAAAAAATGATGATGATGTGGGGGGGGATCGGGGCCAAAGTAGCATCGAAAGACGAAAGTGCCAATGTGAAGACTTCTCTGATGGTTGCACCACAAGTGAGGGAAGCATCGCCACAGTCAGATACTCATCAAGACAACAAAGCAAAAAAAAAACAAATACGTTGTCAAGGGCTTTCAATTTAAACAACAACCCAAAAGAAGAAAAGGTTGTGCTAGAGGATCCCAAACAGGTCATCATTGCCAGAGCAGAAAGCATCACGACAGAAGATCTCACATCATGAGAAATAAGATATCTCAACAAATTCTTAGATGACCTGACATTTGGGATGGATATCTACAATGACTTCCTAAAAGAGCCTGAGTAGTATGAACAAGATGATTCCTTCTACGATGGAAAAATGGATGCGACGTTAGCTGCACTCAATGTTGTAGAACTAGAGAAATCGTTTGAAGCAAGTCATCCAAAAAAAGACATAATTGTAAAGATATCCACGAAGAATGAAGGCAGGGAAACAACCCAAACACCAACTAAAACAAGGGTTCAACCTCCTACCATAGAAGCACCGACCACAGAAACATAGGCAGTAGAAGACGAGACCTCAGAGGATGATGAATGTGGGCTTGCTTCTTTCTTCACAAATGAGCCAGTCAGAAAGTAGAGCACACAAGTCAATGAAGTAGGATTAGGTGTCGCTCCCCCTCTGCCCTACAAGATGGCAGGTATGGACATGGCCACATCATCAAGGATAACATGTAGATATGTCCATATCCTGGAAGACATATTGGATGAAAACCTGCCTGGAACTGATGTTGCCTATCACAATAAGGGTAGGTCACTTAACAGAGATCACTTCAGGGGGATTTTCCTAAAATGAGCATGTGTACATAAGAAGCTATTCAAAGTACTGTGTGCCACTCTACTTGAAGAGTTCTTACACTAGGATAAATTCCAACCAGTGTTCAACGACACCAGACATCTAGTAGGGATCCTATTTGATGACAATAACAAATCTACTGATGTGATAGAGCTATAACGTGCAGTGAACAAGAAAGAAACAAAATTTTTGGTCCTACCCATAAGGACGGTAAAGCATTGGGCATTGATTGTTGTCAACTTATACAAGAGACGGACAACGGTGTTCAACTACTGTGTAGTTGAACTAGACAACACCTCCCTGATCTACAAAAACATGAAAGCAAGGGATATCCTGAAGGTTCCATTACATCTGCAAAGAGATATACAATCCACAAACACAAGACATAAGGGGATGTGGAAGCAATTATCCATTTGCAAGAAGGTCCACCAAGAAAAGGCTGGAATAGGGGACTGCGCCTTCATAGTGCTATGAATGATGGAAGCCATCAATAAGGGAGTCCCACTGGAAGACCTCTGCATGAAAGATCTACATGGGCTACGCGATATCTATGCAATGGAGGTTATCTACGACCACCACTTCTTCAATGATCTGGCAATGCCTTCAAACGCATTACCACATAGGCTTCACCAAGAAATCCCCCTCCCTAAAAAGAAAACATAGAGGGAAGAACTTAAAACCTTGTAGATCAACCCTACAGAACCTGCTAGAGTAGCAGCTTGGAAGGAAGGGTGGGCATCTGACACATCTGACAGAGTGGAAAGAATACCAGAACTCAAGCCCGAGCAACCTCTAGTGGCAGAAGAGAAGGAAGAACAACCTCTAGCAGGCCAGCTAAAAGGAGGAGAGATAGAGGAAGATGATATGCCTAAAAGTAAACCAGACGGCCCAACTGGGAAAATAGTGCCAACCTTCAAAGATTTCACAGGTGGAGCTGTGTGAGCCTACCCTTAGAATCCCTAAATATAATAATGACATTTTAAAGGAAGACAACACGTCGACAAAGGCGGTCTTTGAAAGGGATGACATCTGCATGCTGAAGGACGACCTTTGAGATACGTTGAAAATAGGAGAGTACCTCTTAGTGAGCACCATGTGAGATTACCAAGCTCTACTAAACAACAACATGCCAAATGCACACATGACCTATTTCCTTTTAGTGGATGACATCCTAAAAAATAAAAGGTCGGGGGAAAAGAAATGCCAACAACAATGCCTAGCGACATCTCTCCCAGACTACATTTTCCTACCTATCCTTCATGACAGACATTGGACTTTGCTAGTAGTTAGTGTTATTACAAAGACTGCGATACTATACAATAGCTCAGACACAACCTTCACACTGAACAAAAGAACAAACATGACTACTGCAAAGACACCTACAGAAGAAAAGGCAGTCACATGCACTGAGGTGATTGTAGGGATGCTGAAAAGTCACGGAAAAGGGTACAAGAATAAAGAAGACAAAGACTTCAATAAGACACAATTCTGTCACATAAGCCCTTAACAGGTGCCTCTATCAAATGAATGTAGCTTCTATTGTCTATCATGGATGATGGCCCTAGCTACAATGAACACAAAGGTGGAGGGTATGCAGTATGAGCAATACCAACCACTACGCGGAGTATATGCCAGCATGCTCCTTGAGTCAAAGTGGGCCACCAAGACCAATTAGCAGAAATAAAGCAAGCCCGTTTATACATCTAACCCTAATTTTGACACCTCGAGTCAGGGTGAACGATAATTTTGGGGGAGGATTCATAAATGGGTGTGAGAGGTATAATTCCATCCCAAATTCTCAAAAATAAAAAATACTTGTACATATTCTAGTTCCTACAAAATTGATTTTGCGAAAAATTTATGCTTTAAAGAAATTTTGTTATGAGTCACTGTTTTGTGTAGTTACCCTTGAATTTGTCTATTCCCCTACTAAATGTTGTAGTGCTACCATTTCTAGAGAGGAATGTACGAGCAACTAACACATATAATAGTAAAATGAGAAGCATAACAATATAGTTTTATCTCATTCTTACAATAAGACGTTGTGTGTGTAATAATCCTAAGCTCACAAAACCCTTGGAAATTGGAGGACTTCCCCATGCCCTACTCCTGACCAACCACCCTAACCTGACGGTTCTAGCCAGAGAATCCTCACCTCCCTCGAGAAGGAAATAGCTACCCCTTTCGAGTTTGATTATCATCACTTTGGGATGAAAAGAGGCTTGCCTGCCCAGAAGACTACATAAAAACCCGCTCACCCAAGCCTGAGAGGAGATATGAAAATCCAAAAAGAAATATATATATATATATATGTATGTATGTATATATATAATGAGAGTTGTGCCCAAAAGATGCTGAAAGATCCCACATGGCCGGTGTATTGTTGCACCCACAAATGCAGATATTTCATGTCTGTAAGTGGAATCTTGAAGCCAAATTCATCCACCTTCTATCCTAAATGACCCCACACAACCACCTAAATTAACGTCAGAAGCCCCTGAGGGAAACACTGTCCTTAAGGCAGTTAGTGGGTGAGGGAAATGTAGGAGAAGAGGAAAACACTTAAATCCTAAAGCCTACCTGAACACACAAACATAGGGCCAACTGAAAATAAAGGAAGAGTGTGAAAGCTACCCCTCAAGGAGATGTTGTACCAGTATGGCTAGCAACCTAACACAGGAAGAGGTGAGTCGTTGAGACAGAGAGACCTTTTACTACCAAAAGGTAGTGGCAAATTCGAATTCATGCAACTCTAGTTATGAAGGGGAGGAATGAGATTTTAGGATTGAACGAACATACCACAAGTGAGATAACTCAGTAATGTTAAGTTTTGCAAAATTTTTGTCACAATTTGCTCTTCTCTCTATGATTTTGGGCCTACCCTTAGCATGAGGACATGCTTTATTCTAAGTTTGGGGGAGTTGATAACATCTCATTTTATACACTTTTCACATATAGTTTATACCTCTCTTAACATACATTTTATAGAATTTTTCTGCTTATTTGAGTACTTTATGTCAATAACATTATTCACACACCTCTTCCACCTTTACAAGGTCATATCAAGCCACGACTACAGTTAGCACCTCGACCACAACTCATCGACCACTAGGGGACCGTGCCACCGCAGTCGATGTCCTCATGATCACACCAACACTTTGCGAATGTGGTGCCTCGTGCCCTTTTTAGTCGTAGCCTACGATCTGCATATCTTGACCTTGACTGGACCTCGACCGAGGTTGGTATCTTGACTATGACATTTCATCCTAGCCTCGATCGAGGTGCTACCTTCATCCCACCCTCGACTAAGGTCCTGCCTTGACCGACCATAGTGGGAGCCTCGACCAAGATCAAGCCTCAACCGCAACATGGAGGTTAAGTTGGTGGGTAGCACCTATAAATAGACCACCTACCTTGACTTGTCACATCATCAGATCATCAAGGACCATGAAGTGCTGCCAAATTCTATAGCCACTCTCATTCATCTGATCAGTCTTGGATCTCTAAAGGCAAAAGTTGAGGAAAGAGAAGATTGACAACTAGAGTTGTAAATGGGTACGGGTAGACCCGCGTACCTGCAAATCCAGACCCTTAAAAAACCCTTCACGGGTCTAATTTTTTATACCCTCATACCCTTGGACCAGTATACCCTTGGACCCGCATATAAGCGGGTCCAATAATAGGTATGTTTGGACCCAGACCCGCTAGACCCGTGTACCCGCTATACATAAGTAACTACTAAAATAATATGTTATATATACCATACTTTACTAGTCTAATTAATATAATTATTGAGATTATATCCTACTCTAAGGTTGAGACTAGTCATATAACTAAGAATTAACTATTCTAGTTACAATAACGAACATCGTATGTAAACTTAAAATCAAAATGTCTACTAATCTACATTACTTTCTACATAAATTAAATGTTATGATCATGACTACAAATATGTAAACAATTACTCAATTAATTTTATTGTATAGAATATAACATTGTCTAATATAACTATTACATGTTAATATACTATATGATAATAATATCTTGTTGTGTTAAATATATATAACATAGTCATTTCTCTTACATAAATAATATGATGTTTTATAGAACCGCTTACCCGCATACCCACATCGCATACCCGCTATTATTGTGGGTACGGGTATGGTGCGGGTCCATGTTTTGTATTATGTGGGTCTAGAACCGGAATCAGACCCACTAAATTAGATGGGTATGGGTATGGGTATGGCCAGACCCGCACCGTACCTGCACCGTTTACACCCCTATCGACAACCCTCTTCCTCAAAAGAAGGAGAGCTCCACATCGTCCATTCTAGATCTAGATTCAAAGGAGTACATTGGTGTATCACCATCTTCTCTCTCATCTAGATCTATCATCCCCATTATGTTGTACCCCTTCCCTTTTTGTGGTTCTGATGCATCTATCATTTTGTAACGATGTTATGCTGCCTGTGAACATGTCTGGCTAAACACTTAACTCAGGTTTGGAGTAGCCACTAATGCTCTCCCAACATGTATATTCTTACCTCCCTTTGAATATATATATGCTCATATAAAGATTATCTCCATACACTTGTTATTAATGCTTCACGTGTATGCTTAGCTACCATCTTGTGATGTTTGATCATTAGTACCTAGAAAGAGTAGTATCTTCTTTATCTAGTGTTGTGGAGTAGTATGAATGCATGAGAATGTTAGATTTCTAAAGCTTATGACCATATAGTTTGTTTTGTGGTTGTAAGGCAGTTATCTCAAGAGGGAGGCCACCTTAGATCCTAGATCTATCCTTATCTCAAGAGAGGAGGGAATAGACATTTTTATGATTGCTTGTAATCTTGATAGGAGTATATGAAGGAGAGTGAGTTTTGCATGTTGGTGAGAGACCTTAGTAGGTGAAACATGATCTAAGTTTCCTTCCATATCTTTGTTTCTCCCCATTCATACTCATTTTTATCTTGTTGTTATTTTCTCTCCTTTAACTTTCTTTGTTTTGGCTTGAGCACCATCGTTCCTTAAGGAACAACCTCTTAAAATCATATGTTTTTCCAGAGTATATGAGTGTGAGACCCTATGTACTTAACACCTGCCGACCTTGTCCATGTGGTTTGACCCCGATTACTACGTCAGACCTCATATAATAGTTGTGGGGGATTGAGTGTCGGGTTATAATCTTAAGAGTCTGACTACTCTGGATCCGCTCCATTTTGACACGCGATTTAGGTCAGTCATCGACTCATGAAAAAATGAACTCAGTCTATTTAACATACTCAATCTTAGGCATATAGGTTGATGTTCCATTCTTCTTGGCCTCTAGTCGACTATGTAGTTACCCAATCTCCTTCTTTCTCTCTTGTTGACCCTTCTTCATATAAATGCCTTTTAGTACACATAACTCTCTACCTCGTGGTAGATTGGACCTTTTGGGATCTTTTACCCCTAATTGACTTATTAGTATCCCACGATCTTGAAACCTTAGGATCTACTAAACTCGATTATGGAATCGTGGGAACGTAGTGAATGATAATATTAAACTATAGTAACGGTCAAAACTAAATGCCCTGGCATGACCCTAGGATCTTAGAGAGAGAGAATTGGTGATAAGTCAAAAGGTTTTACCCATTATAACTATTAGGTAAGCCCATTACCCCAGTTAGGAATGTATAATGGCAATATTGCAACACAAGTAATCTTAAAACTCAAATCTAACTTCATATTCATAATTATCATACTCTAATTATGCAACCCACCAAATTTAGGCTTAATAGGATGTCAAATAAACCGTTAATGTTAAATTAAAAGACAAGACCTAAGTTAAAGGGTTTGTATCATTTAACCATCGAGTACTCGATTTAGGACCTAAGTGCAGGTTTAATAATTGCCACACATATTTTTGCCTTTGTGGATGTGACTCAAGTGAGTAGGAGACCTACCACCGGGTCGAGTTCACGGGCTGGCGGACTTTATCTCCTTTCCCCAATTTGCACGCATTTCCTGATGCTTACGGGAGACCAACTCATCGTTGTTGATAGATTCTGGTGTTCTCTCACAGTTCACTCACCCTAATCTCACAACTCCCTTACCTTATGATCCTCCTCTCCACTCCCTTACGAGTGAGCCATAAGTCACTCTCTCTTGAGCCCTAGGTACAAAACGCCCATTACCACATGCCACCCCCTCATCATTGTGATCTGGTGGAGATTGGTCAAAGGATATACTTGCCCTATTTTGGGTTCTCTAGAACCAAAAGATCCATACAAAGATTACTTTGTATACAATTTTGTCTTCCACACTCCAAGCCATCATTTCTAGCTCGACTCTCTTCTCTGTCGACTTGTAGGTTGACCGTGCTAATGGTGCCCAATAATAAAATTTTGCTCATCAGTGGGTAAAGTCATATCTCCCTCTTACATTCATGATACTCATCTCACCTCGGTCTTTAGTAGCTTGCCTGAACATCAAGTGCCACAGTTTCTTCTAGTTTTACCACCTTAGTAGAGGAAGGTCCTAGGAGCTCATGCCTCATTTTTGCTTTGTAAATGATCAGAATACACATACGAATGCATTAGGATGTTTTTGGGCCTTTGATTGGAACACTGGCATTGTGTAGTCCTTCGTTTCCCCATCCAGTTTCCTCCGTGACTGTGGCTACCCATGGTAGTGCCACTATGATGCCTGCACTGAAAGACCCCTTATGATACATGTCTAGATCATCTGCATCCCAAGGAATACTCCAGTCGTGCTCTGGAGTATGAGGATGTTGGGCACCTCTGCCTTGTTGGTTGGTTCTGGTTTACTCAGTTATCAACACCTCAACAGGACAATTTGTTCCTCATCTCCAA
Source organism: Alisma plantago-aquatica (assembly GCA_963693085.1). Taxonomy (NCBI): domain Eukaryota; kingdom Viridiplantae; phylum Streptophyta; class Magnoliopsida; order Alismatales; family Alismataceae; genus Alisma; species Alisma plantago-aquatica. The sequence goes on along the minus strand of OY856413.1, from coordinate 1,162,753,836 downwards.
CTACCTCAGGACCAAACCTGATGCTCGTTGGGTCCAGCATGGTGAGGTGGATTTGGAGAGATGGTTCCCTTCTCATGATACGTTCTGTGTGGAGTTTTCCTTTCCAAGCTACAAGCTTCAGCGGACATCCATGACGTGGGAGACATGGAAATCAATCATTGGGGCAAAAGCCCAGTCATGCCCATGGAGTCTGAGCTCGACCATTATCACCCACGGGAGGTATTTTAGACCTTTTGCATACTTTAACCTAGTTTTGACCAAGTTCTATCCCGTGACATTCCCCTAAAGTTGAGTGTCAAGTAGATGTTTAATTATAATGACATTCGAGGGCATTTATATCAATTTACATTTTATTTTCCATCTTAATGAGAAAATGATTTTAACTTATAAAAATCATAACTAATTATTAATTTAGTAGAAAAATATAAATATATATTTTTTGAAATCAGAAAAATTTGATAGATTTAGTGGAATTGGTTTTGAAGCACGTTTTCCAACTTAGAGTAAGGTTATGTTCTAATTAGTGAATTCAAAGGGATCAATATTAACTTAATGCATGAATATGGTGATTAGGTTGTGAAAGCCCCTGAACCTGATTCAAAGGAGTGCTATTGAATACTTAGGTCTCATCATAAGGTATGTTTATTTTGGGCATTATTTGACTAAAGCCAACATTCTTTTAATGAGACATCTCTTGAATTGTTAATTCTTTTGAAAATCTAAATTCTTGGACATTTAAAGTTCTTGATCTGAATTCATTATGATCCTATGACTATTAAACTATCATTTATATATGGATCCTTAGATCCCCTTCTTTGATTGCCTTTTTTATGAGAAAATGATTATAATGCAAGTCTTGCCACTCTATTTATGCATGTTGAATGTTTGACGAGAATATCTAGAATAGTGATACTTATGTACAACCATACTTATATATGGTGCACGTATTCCACCCGGGGTGTGTGTTTCCACCCTTATTTCTTTTTAGACCATGATCCTATGGTGTTATGGCCTTGTTTTAGGTATATTTAGTCTACATTGTTATGCATGCAAACAAGTTATTGTTTCATATTGAAATTGTTGTTAACTTTAATGGCAAGACACTTTTATTCACATGCTTAAAATCTGAATGTTAATATACCTCATTTCTCTTGTTACATTTCTCTTGAAATCACCTAATTGAAAATATCCCCCTTCTTGTGGGAACATATCTTTTTGAACTTTCAACCCAAAATAATGCCCAAAGTGTTTAATATATGTACATACTCAGCCTTTGCTGACCTCTTTGTTGTTTCCTATGTTCTGGATAATGTTCCCTTCCACCCAGATTTAGGTACTTTAGAAGACATGGATTCATGAAGATCACCTACATGACGTGGTCATAAGGATATCATGGAATGGCTAGGTTACTCTTTACTAGCTTTAACTGTAGTTAGTTCAAGTTTTTGTAATAGCACCACTTATGGTGAGGACCAATTGTATAATGATACACATTGTAACTTTATAATAGTTTTGTTTCCATTGCTAATTCATTATCTTGCTATGTAATATATACCATTTGGGAAATAATCAAATACCTCCTTTCTTCCTTTTGTGGAATAGGATGGTTTTATATTTCTCCAATCAGTGAAGAGTGGATCCCCTCTCAGGTCCCACTCTTTACAAAATGGTATCAAAGACAAAAGCAGTCGATAACTTGACTATTTCTAGTTATCATATTTTGTTCCATAGTTAGGTACATAGGTGACCTTTATCTATAGTTGATATACCTAATCCTTAGTAGTATACTACCAAATAGGGTTTCAGTTTCTATCTAATTTGGTGATTTCTACTCCCCAAACCATTATGTAGTTGGGTTTAAGAGTTTAGGATCCCTAGTTAACCCTACACTTTTATGGAGTATAAAATTTCCCTACATAGGGGTTGACTCTTCTAGTTATTAGACTCGTTCACCCCTACTAAGGGAAATATGGTTCACAACTAGATTATAGGTTTACTTGAACACTCATATATAGGTTTAAACCTAATTTCATCTAGACTCTTTCCTTATTGCTTTAACTAGCATGCCTCAGGTACCTCCACTGGGAGGACTGAGCATGTATGGAGGATAAATATAAAACCTGCACATAAGTTGAAAGGTGGTGATGATTCCCTTGATACTAGGTGATGAACTTAATTAGATATTTTATGGTTAGTCATGTCTTGACTTCAACATGGATGTCTGCATAGTTCTGCCCAAATCAATTTATCAAAGTGTTGAATACCATCCTTATTGAGCTTGTTATGCATCATACATGAGAATTGGGCAATGAAAAACTATAAGCTCTGGTACACATCCTTAATGGTTCATATCTCTCATTCAATAGTTTCCATGGTTATCTAATGATCAAGGTAAGTAGCTTGACTATATATGATGTCTTATCTTGTAAAGGAACTATAGTTGTAAACCAACTAGTGATGGACAAATCCTAAACTCTTCCTATAATGTTAGATAATCTCATGACTTCCTTAGGTTTCAAGACGAGACACTACAAAATATGTCTAAGAGTGATACGAGAATGGTGGATGTCATGCTTTATTAGCATTTGATAAAATCTGACCATGTGTATTAAGAAAACATTCTACCTCTTATGTTTAATATTAGAATGATGGTCATAACTCGTATATGTATTAGAAGAATTAGACCCTTTAATAGAACAAAGTTATGTTGGAACAATAGTATATGTGTTATGTTGTAGTAGGTGTTCGACTTGGTTCTCAGATCGGTTTTTGGCTCCAATTTTAGATTTTTTTGTGAAGTTTTCATCATAAAACTTATTTTTATTATTAAATTCTATGTACATAGATTAAAGTTTTCAGATTTTATCGATGATTTGGAACCAAAGTCACCACCACAAGAAAGTTGGGTAGTAGAGAAACCCTATAGTGGGGAAACCCTTGACTGACATGAGCTAGCATGAGACCCTTAGGCCTAGAGATAAGTAATGAATACTAAGACTAAGTTTGGATATATAAGACCTAGATCCGACCTTGTTGTCCCTAAGATGATTAGATAAGATGTAGCTTAATGTTTTTCTAAAGTGTATCTTAATGGTGCACTTCCCACCAAGTCTACACACTAGCCAACTAGAGATGGCTAGATGCAACCCTATGGGAGGACACACGTGTGGATCTTTCAAAATTTATATTTAACCCTAACACAATCGATCACAAAACCAAATAGGTCACCCGCAAGCACATGGGGTACTATTGTAGCATAGGTGAAGGGCAAGCGTAGGGGTCGATCCTCAGGGACAGAGGGGACACTAGAGCTAGGCTAGCATTGGCTACGTTCCTAATGCGGAGATTAGGGTTGAAGGGTTTAAAAGAGTTTGGTTGTTTGTTAAACTAGGTGAACAAGGAAGTAAAGGCAATTATGAAATCTAAATTATCACAACCCTAAATTAACCTAAGCAAGCAAGTCTAAGAAATTAGATTGAGAAAAAATCTAAACAAGAGCAACAGTTAGATACACTACACTAGTAGAGCAATTTGGCAACTAAGAACTAAGTTAACCACTAGAGAGAACAAGATCCTAAGTTAACACTAAAGAACTAGATTGAGCAATTAACTAGATTAAACTAAAGGAACTAAACTAGATTAGCATAAACAAGCTAATAAGGCAAAGTGGATTTTAAGCAGTGAGATTAGGTAGGTGAGACATTTGGGAATGTGGTTTGATGTTAGTTGGGGGATCTCAACATAGCAATCAATTATCATGATTCTATCTAGATTACCAAACCAAACAACAAGGCAAGTGCTAGTAGAATGTACCCTATACTACTAGTTGGAGAACTAGGGTTAGGTGTAATTCTAGTAGGACTTGTCAAGTATGGGTCTCTAGGGTAAGTGGTATTAGGATAAGTGAGAGACAAGGGTAGAAATAGCACTAGTACAGAAATAATGTATAATGTCACATTTGTTTGGCGTCGATTATAAATCAAACACCGACACTAGTAAACTACGATGTCGATTAAAACTACCAATCGACACCTTTTTCTGGAGTCCGTCCGCTTAATAAAAGACATGGGTATCACTTTTTCTTTAACATTGGCTGGTAGAAATAAGAACCAACATCTAAAATCACTCGTGAAATACAATTTTACAGGGAAAAAATTTGCCTCCAAAATGTTCAATTCACTGTCGATTGTGTAAACACCAACGACTCATGTTCTGTGCCAAGCCCTGTGAAATTTTGTTCCCCCCTTATGGCGTCTGTTATTTAGAACATAACAGACGCATAAATACCCCTCGTGAGGCAAAATTTCATGTCATATTCTACGCCGGGTGTTGCATGGGAATCGACGAGGATGTTTGTTCGCACGTTGTCCCCGCAAAATTGTTTTCCCCATCCCAGTGTTTGTAGATGGTATTAAGCATTGGTTTTAAGCAACAACTGATGCCAATAATTAACTGAATAGCATCGGTGTGAGCCAGTCTCTTCACCTTCTCTGTTTCATTCCCGATTCTCTCTGTTACTGCTCAAACTAGGTCTCGCGATTCTCTCACCGCTGCCGCCGCCACTACTACTATGGAGAGGAGATCGCCACCGCCATTGTGGAGAGGAGCTCGCTGACACCACTGTGAGGAACCGCCATTGAGGAGCTCACCGTCGCTGCTCCAGTTCAGTCGTCGCCACAACGACTCCAGTTCAGTCGCCGCCGCTGCCGCTCGTTTGGATAGTCTCCGATTTGGGACTGTTCTTGACCACTTAATCTCACTTAGGATGTAAGTGTATAATGTGTATTCAGTTTTCATGATGTTTCGTCAGCACTTCCCCATTTGTTCTCTAAGTACATATGTTGGTGGGCATTTGCCCATGTACATCAGTGTACTTAGAGAACTGCGGGGAAATGCTGCCGAAATTTCTTGAAAATTGAATACACATTATACACTTAATAGTGAGATTAGGTGACTAGGAATGGGATAGGTGGTACACATTTATTATATATAACACCGTCAACCCTAATATATACTTTTTTTCTCTTTGATCATAAAATGGATAGATCATGGATGTCCATTCTGAATCACTGCACCCTAGAGTTTATTTCTGGTCTTAATCAGTTTATTAGATTTGTCGAGGAACATAGGAAACAACCTGGAGATATGTTCTATTGTCCATGTAGGCATTGTGGTAACAACTTGAAAGTCAGCACTGGTGACGAAATCAAAAGTCATGTCATGTGCAACGGGATTGTACAAGGCTATATATAATGGAACTGGCATGGAGAGATTTCAATCTTGAAATTAGTGGATGTCGATAGCAGTACTTGTGTGGAAGAAGAAATTGCCTTCGATGATGTAGATGTGAACGAACCAGTTCCAATAGACATCGTTGATGCGATGCTGGATAGTTGTGGGGTAGAGCACACCAATCCACCTCTCATGTTTAGAAAAATTGTGCATGATGCTGAGATACCGTTATACACACGTTGTACCAAGTTTACGAAGCTTAGTGCTATGTTGAGATTGTATAAGATGAAAGCTAACAATAGATGGAGCGACAAAAGCTTCACGTCATTGTTATCTTTGTTGAAAGAAATTATACTTGAAGGAAACTACCTGCCAATCTCAACGTACCAGTTAAAGAAATTGTTGTGCCCAATGGGAATGGAGGCCAAGAAGATACACACATTCCCGAAGGATTGTGTATTATTTTAAAAGGACTACGTGGATTTGAAAGATTGTCTAAAATGTGGTGCGTCAAGGTATAAAATGATGACTTCAGGGGAGTTGAAAGCTGGTTCTCCTACCAAGGTGATGTGGTATCTACCTATAATATCACAGTTTCAACGCTTGTTTGCCAATCCGATAGATGCGAAGAATTTGAAGTGGCATGTAGATGTTAAAAAAAATAATGATGGGATCCTATGACATGCGTCTGATTCCCCACATTGGAAGAAGATTGATTTATTGTACCCTAAGTTTGGTGAAGTCAGGAACCTAAGACTTGGGCTTTGTATAGATGGGATGAATTCGTACGGGACATTGAGCAGCCAACATAGCACTTGGCTAGTTATGCTTGTTATATACAATCTTCCTCCCTGGTTGTGTATGAATAATAAGTATGTTATGCTATCGTTGTTGATATCGGGCCCTGAACAACCTGGAAATGATATCGACATTTATCTTGAACCTCTAATTGATGACTTAAAGAAACTCTGGGGTGAAGGTGTGATGACCTATGATGCTTCACAAAGAGAGACATTTTGTTTGCATGCTATGTTGTTTTGCACTGTTAATGAATTTCCAGCATATGGGAATTTGTCTGGATATAGTGTCAAAGGTTCTAAAGAGTATCCTATATGTGAAGATAACACTGATTCAATATGACTAAAACATGGCAGAAAGACTGTATATCTTGGTCATCAAAGGTTTCTTCCAAAATTCCATCCGTACCATAGGTTGTGCAAAGCATTCAATGGATGGAATGAGGAACAGAGTGCACCTAAACCTATACCAGGGGAGGTTGTCTATGAAAGAGTAAAAGACTTTGTCAATGAATTTGGTAAAAGATCACAATGTACCATGGCCACACAGAGTGACAAATCTTTATTCAAGAAGAAGTCAATATTTTGGGATCTTCCTTATTGAAGTTCTTTGGTAGTCAGGCATTGTATCGATGTCATGCACATTGAGAAAAATGTCTATGATAGCGTCATTGATACTCTGTTGAATATACCAAGTAATACTAAAGATGGGATAAAATCCAAAATAAACCTACATGAAATGGGAATAAGTAAAAAATTAATAGAAGTAATTAGTAGCAATCGGAGAACATACTTACCTCCTACTTGTTACATGTTGTCTAGAAAGGAGAAGAAAGCTTTTTGCGATTGCTTGGTAAATGTTAAGGTGCCACAGAGTTACTCATCCAACATCCGTAGATTGGTATCAATGAAAGATCTGAAGTTCATAGGTTTTAAATCTCATGATTGTCACACTCTTATGCAACAAATATTACCCATAGAAATTCGATCTATATTGCCGAAGCACGTAAGGTTTGCAATCACCAGACTTTGTTTCTTTTTCAACAGTCTATGCAGCAAAGTTATTGACCCTGATACTCTTGATAAATTGCAAAGATAAGTGGTTGGTACCCTATGTCAACTTGATATGTATTTTCCTTCTTCGTTCTTTGATATCATGGTACATCTTGTTGTCCACTTAGCTAGGGAAGTGAAAAGGTTGGGACCGGTTTTCTTGCATTGGATGTATACCTTTGAACGATACATGAGTGTTTTTAAAGGTGATGCTCGAAACTGTTATTGATCTGAAGGGAGCATTATTGAGGGTTATGTGGCGAGAGAGGTTATTGATTTTTGCAATGACTTTTTGAGTGGTAATGATGCTCCTGTTAATGACAAGAATATTGAGGAGTATTCTGGTAAAGGAATTTTGGGATCATGGATGAAAGTAATCAGCCATGAGCAGTTGGAACAAGGTCACTTATATATTTTATAATACATTGACAAAGTGAGTGTTTATATCGAGGAACATACCAATTTCATCAAGAAATAATGTCCTCGAGCCAATTCAATGTGGCTTGCTAGAGAGCATAACAAGACATTTATCAAGTGGTTTGAAGATAAAGTCTTACATCAACTATCTCAAACACCAAATAATCTTGCTGAATCTATCAAATGCCTCACCTTTAAACCAAAATTGAATGTTATGTATTATGAAGGGTTTGACATAAATGGGTTCTCATATTACAAAAAGTGTCAAGATGATAAGAGCGTCATCCAAAATAGTGGTGTCACCCTTCAAGCGTCTTCATTATTTTTTCCAAGTGAAAAGGATAAGAGTCCATGTGAAGCTAAAATGTCATATTATGGTGTCATTGAAGACATATGGGAGTTTGACTACACATATTTCAGAATTCTGCTCTTTAAATGTAATTGGGTTGATAACACCAAAGGATTTATAGTGGATGAATTGGGTTTCACATTAGTGAACTTTGAAAAGATTGGCAAGAAGGGTGAACCATTCATATTGGCATCACAGGCAAAACAAGTATTTTATATCGATGATCCTACAAATGATAAATGGTCAGTTGTTCTTCATGGTGAAAGACAGTTCATTGAAGATCCTATAGATGAAGAAGAGTACTATGGTAAGTATGATGACTCCAGTCCATTCTCAGTTGGGTTGCCAACACCAAATATTGAATCTAACAATGACTTGTATGTGCCCGAAGATCATACCAAAGGAATGTTAATTGATAAAAGATCACATTATTAGAGGCATGTTTTTATTTTTTATATGTTTTATTTTTCTGAATGTGAACTTTACAATGTTTTATTATCTTCTAGTTATATTAAATGTTAAATGTTTGATTTTTTATTGACACTTTCAGATGGATGAACATGAGTATGATGACCGTGATGATGATTACTGTGAGGGTGAGTATATGAATGCGGTGCCTGCCAATGTAAGTTTTTAAAATATATCCTATATTTCTATCTATATGTCTATTTATAGTTATATCCTGTAAGTGTGTTTTTTTGTCAAATTTTAGGTTGATGATGTACCCTCTGAAGAACTTGGGGCACTTGATGAGCAGAAAAAAAATTCAAAAAAGTGAGGGGCATCACTATGATGAACAAGTTACTACAACAAAGGGGCAATGGACCCAAACTGGCTGTGGATTTTGATCATGCAAGAAATCCAGTTGGAGTGAACCACAACTTGTTTATTTCATATCTTGGGGTTCTTACTCATAGCCATTGTAGTCCTAATGTAGAATCTTGGCGTAAAGTGCCTAAGGGGAAGAAAGACTTATTATGGAAGGAACTATGTGTGATTTACTATTATTTGCAATTCTATTTTGCAGATTACTAATTTTTAGGATACTAGTTAAAAGCAATTCTATTTTGTAGAGTAAATTTGAACTGGATGAAAGCCTGCATCGTAAATGTGGGATGCAACACTGTTGGAGGGTCCTAAGGAACTATAGGACAAATCTCACCAAATATTACATACGAGATGCTGAGAAGAGGAAGAAATCAGTCACAGAGCAATGGAACTACCTGGACCCCAATGACTGGGAGGAGTTTGTTGCCAAAAGAAAAACTGATGAATTCAAGGTATTAAGCACCACTCCCAATTTAATTAATATACATTCTTATGTGTTCACCTATTCAAGATTGACCTTTAGTGTTACTAACCAAATAAATGTACTTACTAACAAGGCTATCAAGATTATTATGTTTACTTACTGACATGATTTTACCGTGCGTATAATGCAAGTGCACGCGTCAATGTAATATAGGCCTTGTGAGGCCCGAGTTGAACACATGGAAACATAATTCTCGGTAGACTACTACTAACTACTCGCGATCAGCTAAACCAATTATAAAAGTTTGGAAGTTGTTTTGAAAAAGAAAATAAAAATAAAAGAAAACAAAGCAATTGATTAAATGGTTGGTTTAATCAATTCAAAATGAATATCTAGAATTGCGGTTTCACCACGGGTTCTCATTGTACTAATTCCTACACAATTATCACAACTCATCTCCTATTCCGGGTGGTGGCCTGTAGTCATAATTGCTTGCTTCTGCAATACAATTCACTACCTTAATCTAGGTCAGTTCCACGCCAGTAGTAACCTATACCCTAGACTAGGTGCATGAAAACATATCTCTGGGTTTCCACCATTAACTGTATATCACCTTTTCCAAAGGATTTATTAGTTAATATGATTATCACATCTTTTCAACCGTTAATTCTTCATCAAAATCAATTAAAGGTGTTAAATTACCATTATGGTGATCAAGCACAATGATAGCAATGGAGAAAACGATATCATACCACAGATTTAAGAGACAAATTATGATAAACTATGTAAAAAGAGTCATACAACGATTGCCCGGGTTACTCCCGGTCCTAGAGACAAAGGGGATTAGCCCCGCATGTTCATCTCAATGCAAAACATCATGAAGGAAGAAGAAAACATGGGGAGAATGTGGATGGAGATGGTGTAACCCCTGAACGGAAAAGAACCGGGTGATCCACGACATAAGATGAGCATTCTGCAGCCTTTTGGCGGTGGAAAACTCTGTCTGTGATGCTTGAATCTCTCGGGGCATAGCTCTCAGCTCCGTTCCTCGCTCTCTTCTCCTTCGAGACTCGTGCAATGCAATAGAACGTCAATGACGACTTTGGGCCATCTTTTCTAAGGTATAGGTACCACTTACAGCCTCCAAAAGATCGCAACTGTCTGATTGAAGTCGTGCTGGACAAAACTCTAATCTGATAGTGTCGATACCATCGACAGGGTGTCGATAGCATCGACACCTTAGGGTACTGGTGGTTGCTTCAATTCCTGGGATCCGTCTGTGGCCTTCTCGATACCATCGGCCGCTCCCGTCGATGGTATCGATGGGACGATATTTGGCTCGCTGTTGGACTTTCGAGACCATCGACAAAGTGTCGATGGTATCGAACTATCTGCTTCCTCTTTGGCTTTGTCACTGTTGTTCTATCGATGCTATCGATAGACCGTCGATGGTATCGACGGGTCGAGAATTGGGAATTGCCTAAAAATGAGAGAAAAACACAAATCAAATTTGAGAAATATGATAATCTATGCAAAATAATGTCAAACAAGATGAATTTGATGCAGACAAGGATAATAGACAAAGGAATTGAATCCTGTGATATTAACCACAAATATGACCAATAAGCACATAAAATGAGTGTAAAACTAGCCTATAAAAGCAACTCAAAACCCCTGCATCAAACTCCCCCAAGCTTGAGCTTTTCTCGTCCTCGAGCAACAAAACTATAGAATAAAATTGCGAGGGTCAACTAAAGAACATACTAGCATAAAAGACATCACAATATGATTCCCACCTGTCAGACACATGCCGACCCTCACTAACCACAAAATGATAACTTCCCTAAAGGTGACAATGGTCGTCTATGAGAGATGCCCACCCCATAATAAATGAACACTATCAAATAAAGAAATTAATATAATAAATTCCTCCAGTTCAGTCTTGGTGCATCTTGCGATCTCCTATCTACGTTGCTCATGTCCTAACTACCATCTATAAGGAAGCATATCTCCTGATATACAAGAATGAGGAGATAATCATGGGTGGCCTACTTTTTTGAGCAACACGTTGATGAAATGGGTGGCTATGGAAGAACAGAAAGCACAATACAATTTAACATGCGAAACAACAAAAAAAGACCTAAATGATGCATATGCATGTGAAAATGACCTAATGCCTACATTTTAGGTGGAATGATGCATGCTCTACTATTCTGTCTCAATGTGGGATAGAATGTCTACAAAACTACATCATGTGCTTATTCTTCTTATTATGCAGGTGAAATAAGTTCCTTTCTCCCTCTGATTTCTACTTTTTTTTTCTCTTTTTTTTCAAGCCACAATTTTTTCAATTGACTACAGAAACATTTACAAAACACAATTTTTTTTCTCGGGATTATTTTCACATAACTACCACAATTGATGCATTACAATCTACTTTTCAGAGAGTATAGAACAAGTTACCCGCTTTTCTTAATTTTTAAAAGAAGTAAGGCACATAATTTCCTATATGCTCAAAAATATGCAAAATGCAACTATATGAAAGTAATTATACAACTATAATGGCATGTACTCTAGAATGCATGCATGCATGACTAATCTCTGCAGGCATCATCTAATCTCTTTTCATTTTTCATTTTTTATGCAAAATATAGCTATAATGTAATCCTATCTAAATGATATGCAATCAAGAGATGAAAAACTGTAAAGTTCTCTCAGTTCTTATGGTGGAGTGTGAATGAAGTAAGGTGGATAGATCACAAGACTAAATGATAGAACCATTGGAAAAGATTATATGTCTCTCCTTACTGACATGTGCATAGGGTAACTAAGAGGTTTCTCTCTCTCACTTCAAATTAAAGTCCCATTACCGTTTGGTCAGTTTAAGATCAACATCCATATCCGTCCTCATTTCTTGAACCATAAGGATGTACAATTATGATCATATGTTGTAAAGTTGACCTACCCAATTATTTTCATAAGTTATGCGCTCAATTTCAAACAAGTCAAACTTGAAAATCCGTGAAATTTTTTAATTGATGCTCAAATTTCACTTAATTCACATATCGGCCCCATATGAAAACATTGAGATGACACACTTACATTAGACACCCACGAATTACACTAGATAGAAAGTGGGTCCTAGAAAGCCGTAAATAAAGAAATTGCCAAAAAGCTAAGAAAAATGCTAAAAAAAGAAACTGAAATAAAACTAAGATAGAAACTGTTCCATCTCCCCCCAAGCTTGAATTTGACTATGGCCACATAGTCAAGAACAAACTCAGAAGGTGGAACAGTGATACCCTACTACTGCTAAGGTGGTGGGTGCGGCAGGTACTAGTGGGTATGGGGGTTCCACTCTGGATACTGCCCCTGAAAGCTAGGATCATAGGGTGGCATGGGCGGTGGCTGTGGATATCCCCCGAAGTAGTCTCAACTCTAGTAATGATCATAGAAAGGTTGCTGTTGCTACTCTATCCTTCCCAACCTGTCATAAACATGTTGCCTGTTGATTTTCATAAAGCCTATTCTGCATATCCTGAATCCCTACAAAAGCGGCCCGATGTGGCTTCTGCATGGTATGTTGGGACTCCTGGATTGACTGAAGCATAATATACATCCCCTGCATATAATAGGGGTCATCTCCATCCTGGGAGGGCTATGGTGGCGGTGGTTGGGAAGAAGAGGATGCTCCATGGTGTCGTGGATGCTTTCTCAGAGCAACTCACCATCGAAGAGGAATAGTGGCTTCCTCCTCCCCTTATTCATCATCGTCGCCCTCTAGAACTTCCACTTCTTGAGCTTCTTCTTCCTCCTCATCATCAACATCAATGATCGGCCATCTATAGCTTTGGCCTGGTCTAATGTTGAAAGCCGGGCCGGGCAGTGCATGCCACTGAAAGACCTTTGCCACATGGTAAGTGGCGTAGGCGATGCCATGTCAGACTTCAAGGAGGCCAGAGTTAACAAAGTGAGAGAGATTGAGCATTTTGCGACTCTCTATGTTTTTTAGCCCAGAAAGATCAAGCCCCAAGTGCGTAGCAAGATGAGTAATAAGGCCCTCAAAGTAGATTGGACCCCGACGAGAAACATTTTTCTTGACCGCCATCATGTATGTGAGTAGGAAGGCTCCAAAATTGATCAGAGCCCTCTCTAGAAGAAAATAGAGGAAAAAGAGGTCCGTCTCCTGGAACTTGCTCTGGGACAACTTGGACCTTGTGAAGAATGACTTGGAAATAATTTGGTGCAGAATCCAGACAAAAGGATGCTCGAAATCAGCTACAACAGTATGGTGCCAGCTGATGGAATACCCGTCAGGTATGGTGACCATCTTTGCATACATCGCTCCATAGTCAGCATTTTGTGGTGGCTGTCGTAGATCACCATGGCACCACCCATATATCCTATTGAACTCACAGAGGGTAAGATTATTATCCCTATTGTAGAGGTGGAAAGGCACACACCCCTCCTTCCATGTCGTCTGCACTGACAGTAGTTCATTGGGAACTACACATATGTCGAGTGACGCCAGGAACTCAATAACAATTTCTTCATAGGTGGGCCATACATTGAAGAATGGATGCCTGTCCTCATGGTCATGGAAAATCATGGGGGACTCTCACAGTTGTCCCTGCAGAACATAGGTGAGATTGTCCTCAAAACCCAGATCCTTGATCAGCTCACGGTCACCATACTGGGTTGGCTCAATCAGTCACTTCCATAACTCTTCATAAACCTTCTTTAACTCTGCCGATGGGTGGACTAGCCTCGACCGAGGGACTAATCCTTGCTACGGGGTGGGTAGGGCAGGTGGTGCAACCCTAGAGGATGATGCTCCCGATCTCACCATGGTTGCACAGAAACAACTGAGAGAAAGAGAAAAGAGAGAGGAGCATGGAGACAATCAGGGCACTCAGAGAAGATTGAGATTTGTAAAGCCGAAGAAGATGCTCGTAGACGATCGTCGATGGTGATCTCAGTTTCTCTTGGGTACTTGGTGATGCTAAGCCTCAGATGTGGAGGGTAGGCAGTGATATTGTGTGATTAGAATGAAGATTTGACCTCCTTTTTATAAGAGCCAGTCGGGTCTGCTGTCGGTGCGTCGATACCATCGACAGTCCTATTGATGGTATCGATGGCTGTTAGAATCCACCCCTCGCTGCAATCAATGACTGTTAATGACTCGATGTGGGGACCCCGATCGGCCCCATGTCGATGGTAGAGACATGGTGTCAATACCATCAACACAGTACACAGATCGACATTGTGGACCGCTCGATGAAGACTCCAGATTGCTGACGTGTCGTCGATACGATCGACCCATGTGTCGATAGTATCAAAATTGTATGTTCCTTCGATCCCTGCAAAGTCTGACCAATTCATTGTAACTGTAGACATGTCGATACCATCAACCAGTGTGTCGATGGTATCAAAATCATTGAGAAAATTCATTTGAATATCTCCAGAAAAATCACTACCATCGACAACAAGTCGATACCATCGATGCCTGATCCTTTTTCTGCCTGTTCCAGTTTTGATACCATCGATGAGGCTTTCGATGGTATCGACAGAATGAAGTTTCGGTAGAATTTTTGTTGTTCCAATTTCAATACCATCGACCCAGATGTCGATGGTATCGACCGTTCCCCATCCTGCACACTCAACAAACACATCAGGGTATCATTTTTAAAGACTAAGTGCTACATTAATGAAAACTAACTAGGAATGCAAAAAATTTAAAGAAACAAACATGTACACTACCAAGGTTGGGTTGCCTCCCAAAAAGCGCCTCATTTAATGTCTTGTACTAGACGATACAGATACCTTAACCTGGGTTGTCAAAGGATGTCTCTAATGATTCATTTGGCAATTTGAATTCTACTCTATCATTACCAATCCCCAGCGTCAAATAGCCTCGCCCAATGGCAGTGATCACATCAGCCATAGCTTGGAACGACATTCCCAATAACATCTCACATCCTTCAAGCTCATGCATGTCCATTACTACAAAGTCAACAAGGAAGATGAATTTGTCAACTTTGACTAGCACATCCTTGCATATACCTCTTGGCTTCATAATAGATCCATCTGTCAACTCGATTGTCATGGAAGTTTATTTTGGTGTCTTCAATCCCAGCTTTTGAAAAGTGGCAAGTGGCATAAGATTAATGTCCACTCCTGAGTCACACTGTGCTTTAGGAAAATGTTGACCACCTATGGAACATGGGATGTAAAACATCCTGGATATTTCCTCTTCTTTGGTAGCCTTCCTTGAATTATAGAACTCACTATTTCATCAACAAATACGACATCTGTATCTTTGATCCGCCGTTTCTTGTTGATGACATCTTTCATGAATCTCCCATACGAAGGGATTTGCTCGATAGCTTCCACCAATGGAATGTTGATGTGGAGCTTCCTGAAGATTTCAAGGAATTTCTTGAAGTGCCTTTTCTCTTTCCTCAGCTTCTGACTATCTGAGAATGGCACACTTAGCTCCTTAATGCACTTGTGCGGTGGAATATATATAACTTTAGGGGTCTCCTCTCCTAATCTTGATTCAACTCCATCATCTAGGATTGAATTTGCTACATCATCTGTGGATGACATGACTTGTGGTTGTGTCTCTACATTGCTAGTGACTGCTTCACTCCGAAGTACAACTTTCACCTGCTCTTCTGGGAGGTAGCCACGACCTTGGTAGAATCTTGGAGTGAGCTGGATGGCGTCCCACACCCCCTGGAAATCCATAC
Source organism: Alisma plantago-aquatica (assembly GCA_963693085.1). Classification (NCBI taxonomy): domain Eukaryota; kingdom Viridiplantae; phylum Streptophyta; class Magnoliopsida; order Alismatales; family Alismataceae; genus Alisma; species Alisma plantago-aquatica. The sequence continues at coordinate 1,162,737,984 of OY856413.1, read as the reverse complement.
AAACTATGAAGGTATGGAACTTTTGGGTTGTCCTTCAAGTCTATGCGCATGGTACTCTTCTCATATATCTCCTCAACAAGAAGCTCTGGTCCTTTGCTAACTAAAATATATTTAACTTGTTGATGTGGCTGAGCGGGTTCTACATTTCCAACTGGTTTTTGTTGAAATATTTGCTTCATCGCAACTACCTCAGTCACAATTTGGTTCATTGTTGTCTCTAGAGTCCTCAGTTGTGTGCCATGGCTCTGTAGAGTCTGACCAAATTGATTTAGAAATCCCCCTTGTGACTGAATTTGCTTGCCAAATGTATTCATCAGCTCTTGGTTTTGCTTTATGACTTGATTGAGAAACTCATTACTCTTGTCTTCTGCACTTGGCTGTGGTTTGGCATCCGAATCCTGTAGAAAGTTATTATGATCCTTCCATGAGAACTTCTTATCCTTCAAGAGTAATCATTATTTTAGTACCCTTATTGTTGGTGCATGAATTTAACCTGTGCCTCATCATCAGATCCTTCATCATCTTTTTCTAGAAGTCTCTTTGCTATCAGGTCCATCTTCTCATTTAATTCTTTAATTGCCTTGGATTCCGCTGCAACTCTTACTTATTCCGGTGCGTCTCTATCACCCCACGACTGCTTCCTGGCCACGTTCTTTAAGATCTCCAAACACCTTGTGTCTGTGTTGTTCAAAAAGAAGCTCGAGCCCATTGAATCCAAGTTGGTTTTGTCATGCTCATTGAGAGCAAAGTAGAATTTTTTACTTGCTTTTCCTTGTCCAACCCATGATGTGGACACTTCCTCAGCATGATCTGGAAGCGCTCCCATGTCTCTGAATAAGTCTCGCCGGCCTTTTGACTGAAGTTATGGATCTTTCTCACGAGGTCATTCATCTTCTCAGGAAGGAAGAATCTCTCAAAGAAGACCTCTATCATCTGGTCCCAGGACTCGACGTACTCATAATTGAGATTATGCAGCCATTCTCGTGCATTTCCCGCTAGAGAACTGGGAAAAAGCTTCCAGTAGAGTGCCTCTTGTGGAAGCCTGTCAATCTTTATCATATCATAGTTTTCCACAAATTGGCTGATGTGGGCTACTGGATCTTCATTCTTCAGCTCATGAAATGCATTAGACTTGACTAGATTTATTAGTGCCGGATCAATCTTGTATGTAGGAATGTTAATCGCCTACCTTTTGATCGGCCCCTTGGATGCAGATGAGGAAGAAGCATTGATCTTCTCCCATATTGTCTGTTTCTCAGCCATTGCTTCAAGTTCAAAATCCGTGTCTAAGTCCTCAGGTTTATTGTGGATATGCTCCTCCTGGTCACCCGATCCCAAAGGCAAAACCTCATGTGTCGACTGTGCGTAGTCCATACTACGCGTCTTCACCATGTACTAGTACCTGAAATATAGAAAATCGAATAAGTAAAGTGCTAGACAAATAAAGAATATGAAAGATAGACAATTAATCTAAAAAATCAGAATTGCTAATAAAAAAAAGAAAAAGTGGCCTAGAGTGGCCGCTTGCAGCACTCGTAGTGCCGAAAATTGCCGTCTCCCCACAACGGGGCCAAAAACTTGACACGATTTTACCGTGCGTATTACACAAGTACACACGTCAATGTAATATAGGCCTTGTGAGGCCCGAGTCAAACATAGGGAAACGTAATTCTCAGTAGACTACTACTAACTACTCGCGATCAGCTAAACCGATTATAAAAGTTTGGAAGTTGTTTTGAAAAAGAAAATAAAAACAAAAGAAAACAAAGCAATCGATTAAATGGTTGGTTTAATCAATTTAAAAGGAATATCTAGGATTGCGGTTTCATCGTGGGTTCTCGTTGTACTAATTCCTACACAATTATCACAACTCGTCTCCTATTCTGGGTAGTGGCCTGTAGTCAGAATTGCTCGCTTCCGCGATACAATTCACTAACTTAATCTAGGTCAGTTCTACGCTAGTAGTAACCTATACCCTAGACTAGGTGCATGAAAACATATCTCTGGGTTTCCACCATTAACTGTACATCGCATTTTCTAAAGGATTTATTAGTTAATGCGATTATCGCATCTTTTCAACTGTTAATTCTTTGTCAAAAGCAATTAAAGGTGTTAAATTACCATTATGGTGATCAAGCACAATGATAGAAATGGAGAAAACGATATCATACCACGAATTTAAGAGACAAATTATGATAAACTATGTAAAAAGAGTCATACAATGATTGCCCATGTTACTCCTAAACCTAGAGACAAAGGGGATTAGCCCTGCATGTTCATCTCAATGCAAAACATTATGAAGTAAGAAGAAAACATGGGGAGAACGTGGATGGAGATGGTGTAACCCCTAAACGGAAAAGAACCGGGTGATCAGCGGCATAAGATGAGCGTTTTGCAACCTTTCGGCGGTGGAAAACTCCATCTGCGACGTTGGAATCTCTCGGGGCGTAGATCTCAGCTATGTTCCTCGCTCTCTTCTCTTTTAGGACTCATGAAATGTAATAGAACGTCCATGATGGCTTTGGGCCGTGTTTTCCTAGGTATAGGTACCACTTACGACTGCCAAAAGATCACAGCTATCCGATTGAAGTCATGCTGGACAAAACTCTGATCCGACGGTGTCGATACCATCGATAGGGTTTCGATGGCATTGACACCTTAGGGTACTGGCGGTTGCTTCACTTTCTGGGATCCGTTTGAGGCCTTCTCGATACCATCGACCGCTCCTATCGATGGTATCGACGGGACGATATTTGGCTCGCTGTTGGACTTTCGAGACCATCGACAAAGTATCGATGGTATCAAACTATCTGCTTCCTCTCCGACTCTATCACTGTTGCTCTGTCGATGCTATCGACAGACCGTCGATGGTATCGATGGGTACAGAATTGTGAATTGCCTAAAAATGAGAGAAAAACACAAATCAAATATGAGAAATATGATAATCTATGCAAAATAATGTCAAATAAGATGAATTTGATGTAGACAAGGATAATAGGCTAAAGGAATTGAATCCTATGATATTAACCACAAATATGACCAATAAGCACATAAAATGAGTGTAAAACTAGCCTATAAAAGTGACTCAAAACCCCTGCATCACTTACCAATTTCTATTGGCGATTAGCGGGAGATTCACGAGTAGAGGAAGCAAGGAAAGTTCATCCCCGAGGGCACAAAGGATGAATTGACAGTTGCTCTTGGTAGAGAATCCCAAACGTGTTAGGGGTGCAGGAGCTGGTGTGGGCATAAAAGCATTCTTTGGGCCATCATAGTGCAAACATGTCCCAAAAGAGGGATTTTTAAAAGCTTAGGTAACCTATTGTTTTTTTAAAATATTATTGCAAAAGGGAATTAAATAATTAAAACCTAGCATTTCTTTTATCCATGTATAGGTAGATGAATTAATTTATAGGAGAGTCGAGGAAGTACTTAATAAGAGACTTCACGAAGCAATGAGCAAGTGGCAGACGTCTGACACTGCCACTCAAACAGTACCTGTGGCATGCCTCTCTTCTCCTACTATAGAGGTGGTTGGGAGTAATCCTTTAGACCCACCACCTAGCACGTTCGCTGTAAGTATTTTTATGAAATAGTAGCTAGTCTTTTCAAGATGATATGTTTATGTATATATGTATATAACATACTTTACGTAAATTTATAGGGGTTGAAGCCATGCCATCTAAAAAGAAAAAAAATTATCATTGCAGAGGCCGAGGCTTACTCACCCCTTCTATGGGGCATGTTTCATGGCACTCCAGTTCCAATTGGTGCAGTTCATGTGAACCCGAGACTTGTACTCCACCTGTGGAGGCATCATCCATTGTCATATGCCCACCTAGATTCTGAAACGCTTGGTGAAGCAGAAGGTGGAGTGATATTGTAGCCCCAAATAGATGTCTTCTACACTGATATTGTAGGGTAAATTTATATTATGTTAATTTGTTAGCGTGTATATACGAGCTAGTCAATTGATTAGAAATTATATATATAGGTCAAAAGGAAGAAACCCACTACAGCTCCGCCTCCACCTCCACCTATTCCTGAAGTACCTAGTTGGCTTCTAAGGAACCTATATGACTCATTAGGTCCTAATTGTAAGGGTATGGTAGTATGGATAGGCAAACATGACCCAAATTCTCCTATAAATGTTTCTATTCCGATGGATGTTGTAGGAAAATCATACGATAACCAAATATTTATACAAGATATTTTGGAGTTGTTTCATTATGATTGGCTGAATACATCTATGATAGAGCTATGGATATGGTGAGATATTATTTATATATCTATATACCTTGTTTTATATATGGTGATCTGGTTTCTTATATATTAATGCATACATAATACATGTTTTGCAGCCACTTACACATGTTCTGTAAAGATTTTTCATTTTCCCATGTGGGTAATCTAGTTCCATCTTTTATCAGTCTTGTAGATAAAGACCCTTCATCAGTTACCTCATACTACTTTGCTGCTTTTAAATGTTTTGGTAAAAAAAGATGGTGATAATAGCTCCATTCAATGTTGAGTAAGTTAATTTACTTTGCTTTTAATTTGGACTTAAGAAAATTACATTTTTATTGTGGATTTTGAGTTATTAATTTTTAACTTTCGTACCTCTAGTGGTAAGCATTGGGAGTTATGATGTGGAATATTTTATCGCACTAACAAACTCACTCGAGGTTGAAATCCCTGAGCTTTTACCAAAACCAAAGTGCAATAATACCACCCACAAGCGGACAAGTCTTATCGCAGTATAGTTAAGGATCGAACCCAAAGGACAACGTTTTTAAGAGTCTTCGTCTGTCTAGTCTAGTTCAATAGACTAATATTTAGATGATTGGTTGATTGGTTGTTGATTACACTAAATGCAAAAAAGTAAATGAATGGAATTAAAGTTGGATTTAGATCAATGATATGAGATCACTGGGATGGTACCGGGTTTCACCACCACTACACATACAAACACGTCCAAACATCAAACATCCAAGCAAGATATAACTATCCAAGTGGAGCTGCTATAAAACCCCTCATACAGGGGTTAGGTTCTCGTAAGCATCACCTTAGGCATCAGATGTCTCTTCACCATCCGGTTCATATACTTATGACTCCGGAGATAAAACATCCAACTAAGGCTATGGTCCTCCCTGAGGGATGTTTAGACCACAGAAGTGTCACCGTGGGCTAGATGGCTCATCCCCTCATAGATCATACACTTACGACCTCAAGGAATCCCATCAGAAGTTCTCGTCAAGGAGTCAACCGCGTTAAACGATAAACAAGTAGGTGATTAATCTACAAGCTAACATCGACGATAAACAAAGACGATACAAAATCCAACTAAGGATGCAGCCCTCCTGGAGGGATGTTTAGGCCACAAAAGCGTCACTAAAGGCTAGATGTCTCGTCCCCTCATGGTTCATACACTTAATACCTCATGAAATCCTATCATAAGTTTTTGTCAAAGAGTCAAACTTTATAAACCGCCATTCTATCCTACATATAGAAGATTTTACAATATAGGGAAGAACAAGATGAAAGCAAGTAGGTAACCAACTACAAACATATCATATAACAACAAAATGAAAAGTTATATACATTGCCATAGAATGCTTAACAAAAGAACATGCTTGCATGGGCATCGGGGCTAGTCCCCGCACACCAGCGAAAAGGTACTACTCGCTCATGATGCGAGAAGAAAGAAGAATAGGAGAAAGGGAAGGTTCCGCCATGAGCATGATGAAGAAGATGGTCGCAACTTGATGAAGATGATGCGATCTTCTATGCTGTGTCGGAGTAGATCTGGACGAGGAGGAAGAACCACCAAGGCAGGCTGGGCAAATCTTCTTCTCCACCTTCTCTCTCTTCTTCTCTCCTTACTCGGCGCCAAGAGGAGAAGGTGGACATGTGGAAGCTGATGCTGGATCGGACCTTTGACATCCTTTCAACGTGCTAGAGTCGATACCTAAATGAAGACCCTTGTGGTCCTATTTATAGGCTTGGATGGGGTGTTCACATTTTTGCTGTGAACATTACTCCAAACGGTTTGGGGACCGTTTAGTCTTCAAATGGTTTTGAGACCTTTTGGTCTTCAAATGGTTTGGAGACCATTTGGATGACCAAACGGTCTTGTGTTCTATCGGTTTTCCCCAAACAGTCTTGAAGATTATCTGATTCTTTCGGTCTTGGAGACCGTTTTGTTGGCTAAATGGACATCTATAAAATCCCTTTGTTTTGATTATGACAAACATTTCATTCTTATTTATCTGACGAGCTACTTGAGTGTGCAGGATGACACAACTATAAGGGAAATCCAACATGAAGTATTTATATTTTCATGCAAATGTAATCATTGTAAAAACTTGTACAGAATTATAATGTACAAGTACTTAGAATCGCATGTAAATCAAGCATTGGTTTTTTCCCTAGCTAAACACCTTAGTCATCCATTCAATAGGACCACCTATGCACACATACGTATAACTAGTGCCTAACTTGAAACCTTAAAACAAGATCTCTCTCGGTCGACCAACTCCTCGACCGAGACACTCTCGGTCGACCACATTCTCGACCGAGAAAGATCCAAGTAGCCGTTAGACATATCTGCATATAACTTGAGAAAAGAGAAGCCTGTCGGTCGACAAGTCCTCGACCGAGAGGTGTCTCGGTCGACCTTCACTCAACCGAGATGATCTCTGCAATTAGCCGTTAGACTAAACTGACAAGTTAGTTGGCAGTTGGAAATAGACGTTGCATTCAGAGAGCCTGTCGGTCGACAAAACGTCGACCGAGTGGGTGTCTCGGTCGACCATTTCTCGACCGAGACGATCTCTGACAGAATCTGCAGAGTAAAGCAATTAGCCGTTGTTAAAGCAACAACTTTGTACCTAACGGCTAGTTAAGCACTTAGAAACCCCTTGAAGTTGTCTAGAACGTCCTTAGGCATACTTAGGCCATTCCTATAAATAGGACAAGCCATAGGACACTAAAACTTCACTTCTTACACTTGCTATACTTGAGAAAATACTTGAGCCCTCTTGTGCAATCTGTGTGAACTGAGCTTTGTGATCAATTGGCCATTTTCTCCTTAGCTCAAGCTCGTCCTATAGGCTAGATTTTCCTAACCCTAGAAATCACAAGTCCATCATATTGGCTAGGAAAATCCAAACGCTTGATCTAGGGAAATCAAGCCTTGAGCTACAAGGATAAGTTGTATTTTCTTTTATTCCTTTCTTGTTCCTTGTATTACTTGTACTCTCCTTGCTACTCCAGGTAGGAGGCTGCGTATTGGAGAGGGTGAAGCTCTTCGTGGTGAAGAGGAAGACTTTGGACTACTTCAGAAGGCTGTCTTGACGGGAAGCTACTTCAGGAGGAAGGCTACTTCAAGGGGGAGCTTGAAGTTACTTCAAGGAAGGCTGCTTCGAGGTTGGCAAGACTACTTCAAGGTGAAGGCTGTCCAAAGGGTGTTTAGAAAGTATTGTAAATTTTATGTAACATCCTTGAGAGGTAATAAAATTTAGTACTTTCAAAATCCCGGTTGGGTAAGCAACCGGGTAGTGGACTGACTCCTTAGTATTTGCTAAGGTGGAACCACTCTAAAAACCTGTGTTCCTCTTCTTAATCTTTAGTTTGGTTGTTTGAGTTTAAATTACTTTAAAATCTCTATAAAACTCTATTCACCCCCCCTCTAGAGGTTTTCACGTTTGATGGACAAACAGTTTTGGAGACCGTTTGATATCAAACGGTATTGTCTTTAACGATCCTTCTTTGACCGATCTTGTGTCTTTGCAAACCGAATGTATCCAAATGGTCTTGGGGCCGAATGGTTCCAAATGATCTTGGGACCGAATGGTCTTTTGCTTGCATGTCCTAAACGGTCTTCATGTATCATTCTGTCGGCTTCATTCGGTCTTGAAGGAAAATGGTCTTGGGACCGAACGGGTTCAAACGGTCTTGGGTGATCAAACAGTTTCGTTGTCCAAATGGTTTCGAGGACCGAATAGGTTTTGAAACCGTTAGACGTCGTACGATTTTAGGACCGTTTGGTGAGATCTATTGGTGAAACCGAATGGTGAAACCGTTTGGTCAGACCGATTGGTCAGGCTGTTTGGTCAAGACCGATTGGTCAAGACCAAAGGTGAGAGATTCTTTAGTGGATTTTATATGATGCTAGTACCTGGTTAAGACATGCACAAAAATCAATATAAATTTGATCAAAAATCATAACAATTGGATTTATTTAGAAAACTTACAATTTGTGAGATTTAAGAGATAAATTGAAAGTATTGAACCTAATTGGTTATAAAAAGGGTGACTGAAAATTAGGATGAATATGCATTCATCAAACACCACAAACTTAAACGTTGCTCATCCTTGAGTAACACAAAATCTGAAACAGTCACCAAATGCATACTTTCAATCATGTGATTGATTCCTCTTCACATCACAATTATTTCTTTTGCGCTCAGTATGACTAAGCATCTTAACTTCCTGAGACCACTGAACACATCTTACCGTATCTTCATTCCTGAGTTTATTTTCCAATTTCACTTCCTCCTCACTTTCTCCCACAACAAGCATGTCAAAGAGTTTTGTAAGAGTCCAGAGATACCTGCAGAATGACAAGTGTGCATCTGATTTGACATTGTTGTTTTTCAGGTCATGGAAGGCTTTTATTGTGCCTTTAGGTAGAAAAGGGAGTGAAGGGTGGTACAGAAGGAAGAAGTAAATCTCTCCTCTATTCGACTCAAGATTTTTATTGTTTTTATGTGCGCTTTGGCATCTTTTATTTGCAAATCTCTCCTCTATTCAACTCAAGATTGCATTTCTTTTTGTGTGCACTTTGGCATCTTTTATTTGCAAATCTCTCCTCTATTCGACTCGAGATTGCATTTTTGGTGGTACACCCCTATTAATTTGTGAGGGGTATGGAAGAAGAGGATATAGAAGGAAGCGGCGTGCCGCCTCGACTTAAGGTTTGGCAATATATTGGCTATTTTTGTTTCTTTTTGATGGACGGAGGGATACGAAGATGATAGAAGAAGTGTAGAAAAGAGTTCAGATCAGAATGCGACTTGATTTATAATTCCGTGCACCGAGTTGTTCTCTGTATCATACTCTACTCAAATAATGACTTGATGAGGATCTGGTGGGGATTCCATGTAATTGTTCCACTAGTCAGATAGGAAGCACGATGTGTTTGATCCCCATTAGTTCGACATACACTTGCCAATTTTGCATAAAGATCATGATGTTAGGATTCATAAGCTTCACAAGATGATTTCAATCAAAAGACTAGTTTTCAGAAGAAGGTCCTTTTGAGGATCTGCTCCGAATAAGGAGAGTTTAATGATAAATGCATAAAGATAGAAAAACATTTCAAAATTTCATCAAGTATCTGTTCAATTTCTTTTGAAAGAGTTTAAAATTTTGAAAATTTTGAAAATTTTGGTCGAAAAAGTAACGATGCAATCTTAAGTTTGAATTAGATGGGTGAAGGTGGAAAGTAACATACGTACCACCCACCCTCCACCCCCAACTTAGAAATTTTCTCATCCCGAGCAAACTCTAAATTCAAGATGGAGGGGAAAGTTCATGCCATTTGGACCACTAGATGTGGTTGCGTTCCAATCATCGCGCTTCCTCCATCTGAAAATATCAAACAAAAAGATCATTCAGAACTCAAAGTAGCATCTCGCGATGTAGTTTTATTTAGTGAAAAATTATCTAAAAAGTAAAAACAAAATTAAAGAAAAATCCTAATTTGAAATTAAAACTAGATACAAATTTATTTATCGGGTTGCCTCCCAACAAGCGCCTTTGTTTTACATCAATGGCTCGACTTGGTTTCTTTAACTTCACGATGGTTCCTTTGGAATAAAGAGATTTGTTATTGCTTCGGTGCTTATGTCGACTGTAGTGAAATATCTTTTCAAACGTTGACCATTCGCCATGGATTTACCCAACTTTTCACTCCATAAAGAGAAAGCACCATGAGGGGAGATGCTTTTGACAATGTATGGTCCAGACCAGCAAGAGCGGAGTATCCCTGGGAATAACTTCAGCCTTGAGTTGAATAGCAGAACTTGGTCTCCCACTCGTATGTCTTTTCTTTTCAAATGACCATCATGCCAAAGTTTGGTGTGTTCTTTGTAGATTTGTGCATTCTCATAAGCTGTCATCCTGAGTTCGTCCAGCTCTTGGAGTTGCAGAATCCTGGCTTGGCCTGCTTCTTTCATATCAAAATTCAATTTTTTAATTGTCCACCATGCCTTGTGTTCCAATTCGACTGGCAGGTGGCAAGCCTTTCCATATATTAATCGAAAAGGTGTAGTCCCGAGGGGAGTCTTATAAGCAGTTCGATAGGCCCATAATGCGTCATTGATTTTTACTGCCCAATCTTTCCGATTGCAACCTACAGTCTTTTACAGAATAGCTTTCAATTGGCGATCAGAAACCTCTACCTGTCCACTTGTTTGTGGGTGTAGGGTAAGGATACCTTGTGAGTAACACCATACTTTCTTAGCAATGCTTCAAAGCTTCTTTCAAGAAAATGGGAACCTCTGTCGGATATCACCGTGTGTGGTACTCCAAAATGGGGGAAAATAATATCTTTGAATAATTTGATGACTGGTTTGGAATCTTTAGTGACAGTCGGTATAGCTTCAACCCATTTTGAGATGTAGTCTACCGTCACTAGGATGTATGAAAATCCATGAGAAGATGGGAATGGACCCATGTAGTCCACCCCCTAAACATCGAATATTTCTACTTCTTGCCATAGGTTCAGTGACATTTCATCTCTCTTTGTTATATTTCCTGATCTTTGACATTTGTCGCATGATAAGACAAAGTCATGGGAATCTTTGGATATGGTGGGCCAGAAAAATCCACACTGTAGAACCTTCAAGGCAGTCTTCTTTGAGCTCATATGCCTCCTACTGGTCCTGAGTGACATTGTTCCAAGATAGGTTGAGCTTCTTCTTCGGAGATACATCGTCTGTAAAGACCATCAACACATAGCTTAAAGAGATATGGCTCATACCAGTGATATTTCTTCACATCATGCATGAATTTCTTCAGTGCATTCCCCGTGCATTTATGATGAATAATACCAGCGGCAAGGTAGTTTACATAATCTGAATACCAGGGGGTAACTTTTGCAACTTTCATCAGTTGATCATCCGGGAGTGAAACATTGATTGGGATCTCCTCGATATCCAGAGTGTGGATTCGACTAAGGTGGTCTTCCACAACATTTTCTGTACCCTTTTTATCTCTTATCTCCAGATCGAATTCTTGTAGTAGGAGAATCCATCTAATTAACCTGGGTTTTGCATCTTTTTTTGCCAAAAGGTAACAGATAGAAACATGATCTGTGTAGACAATGACCTTTGAGCCAATGAGGTAGGATCTGAATTTGTCAAAGGCATACACAACTGCCAGAAGTTCTTTCTCAATAGTAGCATGATTCCTTTGAGCTTCGTCAAGAGTCTTCGATGCATAGTAGATAACATAGTGTTTCTTTTCTATACATTGTCCCAAGACAACACCCACTGCGTAATTGCTAGCATCACACATAATTTCAAAAGGGTGGTCCCAATCGGGAGCTCTAATGATGGGTCCATAAAAACTTCCATGATTGTTTCAGTGAGACCGACAAATATGGCAGCCATGCAACGTTGGAAGGTTGCAGGTGCATTACATAAACCGAATGACATCCTTCTGAAGGAATATGTTCCAAATGGGCAAGTAAATGTTGTTTTCTCTTGGTCATCTGGATGTATAGGGATTTGGTAGAATCCAGAATAACCATCGAGATAACAAAAGTATTCTTGGTGAGCTAACCGTTCTAAGACTTGATCAAAAAAAGGCATTGGAAAATGATCCTTTCTTGTCACCTTGTTCAATCTTCTGTAATCAATACACATCCTCCACCCTGTGACTGTTCGGGTGGGGATGAGTTCATTGTTTTCATTGCGTATCACTGTAGTTCCGCCTTTCTTCAGGACAACATGCACATGGCTTACCCATGGTGAATTGGAGATCGGGTAAATAATACCCGTCTTAAGCAACTTTATGACTTCAAGGCAGACTACTTCTTTCATATTTGGATTCAGCTTCCTTTGATGTTCAACAGTCGGCTTGTAATCTTCCTCCATGGGGATATTGTGCATGCATAATGCCTGACTGACCCCTGTGAGATCACTCATCTTGTAACCTATTGCTTTTCTTCTTTCCTTTAATTCTGTCAAGAGTTTATCTTCTTATTCTACCATCAGATCTGAATTGATGATAATCGAGCAGGTTTTGAGTTCATCTAAAAACATGTATTTCAATCCTTCGGGTAGGGGTTTCATTTCAGGAGCCTGTGGTTTTTCACATGATTCTTCAGTTATGTTCACAACCTTGAGTTCTTCCACTCTGGCATCTGGATCTTCTTTAGTAGTTTCAAGGTCTCGAACGCAACTTTTCACTTGTTCATTAATTGAACTAGCTGCATTAGGATTGGTTAAAGCCACTTCTAAAGGATCATCTTATTCATAATCTCCTTGTTTCAGCAATGACATCTTCTCTATACAGTCGATCAAATAAACTTCCACTTGCATGTTTGGCCTTCGCATACTCTCAAAAACTTTGAACTCGAGGATTTCTTTACCTAATCTAAGTAGCAAGGTTCCTTCTTTAACATCAATCAGAGCTCTTGCAGTGGCAAGGAATGTATGCCCAAAGATGAGAGGATATTTAGTATCTTCCCTTATGTCCATGATGACAAAATCACAAGGAACATAGGAATCTTTTCCAACCTTGACATGGACATCTTCAGTGATTCCCAATGGAAGGGTTACAGTGTTATCCGCAAGCTGTATGGTCATGCCAGTTGGGAGCAGTTCAGAAAACCCTAGCCTCTTGCAAAGACTGAGTGGCATGATAGAAATGCTGGCACCAAGATCTGCCAATACTTTCTTACATGATGAATCACCGATGTGACAAGTGATCATAAATGATCCTGGATCTTTCTGCTTCTTTGGCATCTTAATCAGAATAATGTCAGAAGTGGTTGTTGCTAACTTAACCATTTCATGTTCCTCAATGAGGTATTTTCTTGTGAGAAGTGACTTTAGATACTTAGTCCAGGCTGGTATCTCTGCCAAAGCATCAAGAAATGGTATGTCAACATGCAACTTTTTCATGGCTTCCTTGAACTTGTTGAAATGGATATCAAGCTTAGTTTGCCTTAGATGGGTCGGAAAAGGAATTCGAGGTTTTTATATCGGCATTTCAGGCTCTGGTGTCTCCTTTTCTTCATCAATAGGTTTTTCAGGACTTTCCTTATCTTTCTTATCGGCAATCACTATTTCTTTTGGTTGAGACTCAGGAGTGGTGGAGTCTAGAACAACCATAGAGTCATCTTCGTATGTAATAACCACAAGTGGCTTGACAGGAGGATCTGAGTAATATTTTCCAGACCTGGTGGTCACAGCCTTCAGTTGTTCTGGATGCTTAGGATTATTCTCGGGTTGGCCAGCAAAAACTCTAGCTAGCGGCTTAATGCTACCTGCAAGTTGAGCTAGTTGAGATTCGATAGCCTTCTACAGGACTTGCTGGTTAGCTATCATAGTTTGTTGTGTTTGCAACATCTTTTCAATGGTCGAAAGCTTGTCATCAGGTGAGATGGGACTAGATTGTTTCCCTTGGGTTAGATTAAGATTCTGGTACTGAGAATTGTTCTGATAATTGTTAAAATTCCTATTCTAAAAATTTCCCCATAAGTTTCCTTGATTCCTAAAATTTTGTTGCTGATTGTTATACTAGAATCTGGGTGGATCTCGTTGTTGATTGTTTGAACCAAGTTGATGCAAATTTACTGCCCCAAAGGGGTTCTCATATTGAAACCCGAGATGGTTCCTATTTTGATTCGGATTGAAATAACTTTGACCAGGGATTGTGTTGATGGCATTAAGATTTTCCATTTGACTATTGTCCCCTTGGCTACAAATGTTGCTTAAAACGACATCATACAAAACATTGCATGCTAAGGTGGAGTGATCGGTTCCTTTGCACGCTTTACAGAATAGAGTAGTGGACTTGACTTGTTCTTGTCATTGAGGACATGAGTGTTTTGTTTCAATAGCAGCTAGAGATGATTCAATATGATCTTGTTTGGCAACTACAAGTTTGAGGGTTTCAGCAATAGACTTATACTCAGGAGTAGCTTCGGCCATAGCTACTTTCAACACTCCTTTGCCTACAGATCTGCCCCAATTGGCTTGATTTTTAGCTCCGAGGGTGACGACTCTCCATGCGCTGTCATAACTTTGATGCATGAAGTTTCCTCCAGATGAGGAGTCTAAAAACCTCTCAATATCATCATCCACACCTCTATAGAAGATTTCGATGAGTTGATTCTTGGGAATTCCATGGTGTGGACATTTGCGTAGAAGTTCTTTATATCTTTCCCATGCTTCAGCAAGAGTTTCTCTGGGGGCTTGGGTGAAATTTGTTATTCAGCCTCTAATTTCATATGTGAGAGAAGATGAGTAAAACTTTTCCAAGAAGACATTTTGAAGTTGTTCCCAAGTGGTGATGGGTTCGCATTTCAAGGAATTGTACCAACTTATAGCTCGATCAACAAGCGAATACTTGAAGAGATGAAGTTTAATGGCATCATCGGATACTCCATTTTTCTTTGTCATAGCACATAGATCGACAAACCTTAGAAGATGTTCTTGACTATCTTCACCTTGTTTACCATAGAATGGACTGTTTTGAAGCAAGGTGATCCAATGTGCCCGTATCTCAAAGTTGGGAGCATGGATGGGAGGAGGTTGTACTGGGTGATGAACATATGTAGCTTTAGGAATGAAGAATTCTCTAAGACCCTTCTGTAGTTCGGCTGCTTGTGCTGCTAGGATTTCTTCTTAGACTGTAGCTCTGGCTTCTTGCATGAGCCTTGATCTTTGTTCATTGAGGGCTTGAGCTACCCTTCTTGCTAATTCCTCTTCTTGAGCCATTCTTGCTTGATTTTTTCTATTCTGACGATGAAAGGTTCTGTCAATCTCCGAATCAAAGCTGGCTGCGAGTCCGGGACTACTCAGTCGGTGCATACACTGGCCCTTTTTAAGGTTCCTGAAAATAGAAAGATTTCAAAAATGAGATCCACAATATAGAGTCAAATTCAAGTAAATGATCAATAGTTTCAAAAAAGAAAACAAATCCTAGATTAGCCTTAAAAAGAACTATATTTGACTAACTGATTCCGTTGTCCCCGACAACAGTGCCAGAATTTGATGTGGAATATTTTATCACACTAACAAACTCACTCGGGGTTGAAGTCTCCGAGCTTTTACCAAAACCAAAGTGTAATAATACCACCTGCAAGAGGACGAGTCTTATCGTAGTATAGTTAAGGATCGAACCCAAAGGATAACGTTTTTAAGAATCTTCGTCAGTCTAGTCTAGTGCAAGTTAAGACTAATATTTAGACGATTGGTTGATTGATTGTTGATTACACTAAATGCAAGAAAGTAAGCGAATGGAATTTAAGTTGGATTTAGATCAATGATATGGGATCGCTGGGATGGTACCGGGTTTCGCCACCACTATGCATACAAACACGTCCAAACATCAAACATCCAGGCAAGATATAACTATCCAAGTGGAGCTACTGCAAAACTCCCCATACGGGCGTTAGGTTCGCGTAAGCATCACCTTAGGCATCAGATGTCTCATCACCATCCGGTTCATATACTTACGGCTCCAGAGATACAACATCCAACTAAGGTTGTGGTCCTCCCTAAGGGATGTTTAGACCACAGAAGCATCACCGTGGGCTAGATGGCTCGTCCCCTCACAGATCATACACTTAAGACCTCAAGGAATCCCATAAGAAGTTCTCATCAAGGAGTCAACTGCATTAAACGATAAGCAAGTAGGTGATTAATCTACAAGCTAACATCGACGACAAACAAAGACGATACAAAATCCAACTAAGGTTGTGGCCCTCCCAGAGGGATGTTTAGGCCACAAAAGCATCACCAAAGGCTAAATGTCTCATCCCCTCACGGATCATATACTTACTACCTCAAGGAATCCTATCAGAAGTTCTTGTCAAGGATTCAAAATTTGTAAACCGCCATTCTATCCTACATATAGAAGATTTCACAATATAGGGAAGAACAAGATGGAAGCAAGTAGGTAACCAACTACAAACATATCATATAACAATGAAATGAAAAGTTATATACATTGCCATGGAATGCTTAACAAAAGAACATGCTTGAATGGGCAGTGGGGTTAGTCCCCGTACCCCAACGAAAAGGTACTACTCGCTCATGATGTGAGAAGTAAGAAGAATAAGAGAAAGGGAAGGTTCTGCCGTGAGCATGATGAAGAAGATGGTCGCAGCTCGGTGAAGATGATGCAGTCTTCTATGTCGTGTCAGAGCAGATCTAGATGAAGAGGAAGAACCACCAAGGCAGGCTGGGTAGATCTTCTTCTCCACCTTCTCTCTCTTCTTCTCTCCTTGCTCGGTGCCAAGAGGAGACGGTGGATGTATGGAAGCTGATGCTGAATCAGACCTTTGACAGCCTTTCGGCGTGCTAGAGTCGATACCCAAATGAGGACCTTTGTGGTCCTATTTATAGGCTTGGATGGGGTGTTCACATTTTTGCTGTGAACAGTACTCCAAACGGGTTGGGGACTATTTGGTCTTCAAATGGTTTTGAGACCGTTTGGTCTTCAAACGGTTTGGAGACCGTTTGGATGACCAAATGGTCTTGCGTTCTATCGTTTTGCCCCAAACAGTCTTGAAGATTATCTGATTCTTTCAGTCTTGGAGACCGTTTGATGGCCAAACGATTTTGGAGACCATTTGATATCAAACAATCTTGTCTTTAACGATCCTTCTTTGACCGGTCTCATTTCTTTGCAAACCGAATGGATCCAAACGGTCTTGGGACTGAATGGTCTTTTGCTTGCGTGTCCCAAACAGTCTTCATGTATCGTTCTCTCAGCTTCATTCAGTCTTGAGGGAAAACGGTCTTGGGACCGAACGGGTTCAAATGGTCTTGGGACCAAATGGGTCCAAATGGTCTTGGGTGATCAAACAGTTTCGTTGTCCAAACAGTTTTGTTGTCCAAACAGTTTTGTTTTCCAAACGGTTTTGAGGACCGAATAGGTTTTGAAACCATTAGACGTCGTACAGTTTTAGGACCGTTTGGTGAGATCGATTGGTGAAACTAAATGGTGAAACCGTTTGGTCAGACCGTTTGGTCAAGACCAATTGGTCAATACCAAAGTTGAGAGATTCTTTAGTGGATTTCATATGATGATAGAACCTGGTTAAGACTTGCACAAAGATCAATATAAATTTGATCAAAAATCATAACAATTGGATTTATTTAGAAAACTTGCAATTTGTGAGATTTAAGAGATAAATTGAAAGTATTGAATCTGATTGGTTATAAAAAGGGCGACTGAAAATTAGGATGAATATGCATTCATCAAGTTACTGGTTATTGTCCCAAAGACGTGGAGTGTTTATTATCTAGATCCTTCGGGGAAGGAATTAGACTCATTATATGGACACGTAATGAAAATGCCATTATTCACGTGAGAAATCTTTCATATTTTTTTATATCCGTTAACATCTATTATTACATTATTATTTAATAATGCAATTTAATGTGTTACATTAACATGTAGGGCTTTAAAAGTGTTCAAAAATGTTGGAGGAAACATGGCCAAGACAAAGAAATCGTTACTTTGGGATAATGTGAAAGTAATTTCCTGACTGATATATATATTATTTATGTGAACTATGCTTATTTGTATTTGTTAACATTTTGTATGTTTCAATTTATAGTGTACTACACAAGACAACGACTGGGCATGTGCATACTATGTGATACGATATATGGACCTAATTATCAAGCATGCTGCAATGTGAATCGATACCATACAACTGGTATTACATATAGTCTCACTAGATAATATGAAATATATCAATATTATTATATATTATTAATTATATATATATATATGTCATTCTCTATGTAGGTGTTTAAAACTAGTGACTTCACTACATGTGAAAAGTTATTAGATGTACATACTCCCTATACGATGGAAGAATTAAATGATGTAAGAGAACAATGGGAAAAAGCCTTACAAGTAGTGGGAATTTTTTTATTATAATGGAATACTCAT
Organism: Alisma plantago-aquatica; assembly: GCA_963693085.1. Classification (NCBI taxonomy): domain Eukaryota; kingdom Viridiplantae; phylum Streptophyta; class Magnoliopsida; order Alismatales; family Alismataceae; genus Alisma; species Alisma plantago-aquatica. The sequence goes on along the minus strand of OY856413.1, from coordinate 1,162,719,774 downwards.
GGTGATGATGACAATGATAATGATAAAGAATGACATTTCTAAACTTTGTTGTCATAATTATTTATGTATTTGATGACATGTTAAACTTTAAAAGACACACTTATATATACATGTCCGAATGAATTTTTCTGAATTGTCTTATCTGAAGATGAATACATGAATGCTTAATTCTATATGTACGCGTCTGAATGTGAAAAGAGATGAAATGAATGAAACTACATGTTGCTACATGTGTGTGAATATGAAAAGAGATGAAATGAATGGAGCTGCATGTTGCTACATGTATGTGAATATGAAATGGAGGAATGAAAACTACATGTTTCTACATGTGTGTGATGAAATCATAATAATGAAATGTGCTTATACATGTGTGTCAATCATTCCATATATTAAAAATGTTTTCATCCTTGTTAATTTTGTAGGTTTGTGGCATGTTGTTGGTTGAAATCAATGGATGTTGTAAACCTACAGTTCAGAACTGAACTGCTGGTTATGTATCCTGCTGACCAGTCGGACAGCAAGCCTGTAAGTTGATAAGAAAAAAAATCAAAATATAGACGTCGGTTAACAATAGAAACCGACAACAAAAACTTAACTCGTCGGTGAAAAATAATTAATCGACATCTTTATCCATTACAAGCATCAGTTTTTTGTTGCTAACAGACACCTATGGTCTAACCTGGTGTCAGTTATGGATTTTAACTGACGCATATTGTCCCCCTACTGGCACATTTTTGGGTTTGCAATCAGGGGACGACTTTGTGGCGTCGGTTGTGAAACTGACACTTAAGGCACCTACATTTAGTGTCACCCACTTGGGTGTCGCTTGGGAACCGACTTCTAAGGTCATATTTAACCAACGCTAAAGGTGATATCTGTACTAGTGTGGGAGTAGAGATGAGGGTTTTTCACCTCATGCCACTAGCCATACAGCTTTTAGGAAGCTCTAGGAAATTGCAGTAATCACACTTACACTAGCCACTTAGATCTCACACTCACTTGTTGAAGGAGGGACGTGTACATCGGAACAAAGGGGGGTAGCTAGGGATCTACTAATTGGACCTAGGAACCATTCCTAAGATTGGCCACATACACTCCAATTCCTCCTAGAAGCTAAGTGTCATCAAACATCTTAAAGCAAGCAATCCATGTTATAAGCACAAACCACATGCAATAAAATAGAAAATGAGATAGAAGAAAGAAGCAATCATCATAGATAGAAATTATGTTCATTACAAGATATTTCCCCCAACATGGTATCAAAGTCACATTTTAACCCCAGACAGCCCATCACTAGGGACTTGGCTAGACATGATCAAAGAAATAACAAAAGAAAGGGGAAGAAGGGGGTAGAACTCCTTAAAGCTTGAAGTAGAAGCCTCCTTCTTCACCTCCTAGCAGCTTGGGGACGTCCTTCCTCCTCCAATGGTACAGATGGGCATGAGAATATGGGGGATTATGGAGGAAATCCTAGAAAACTAGGTTTCCAAGGTGGAAATAGTTTATGGAGAGCATAAATGCAAGGTGGAGTGCAATAAATGCTCAAGGGGTGAGTAGAAGCAGCTAGGGGGTCTAATATTTGTCCCCACCCACCACCTATGTATATATAGGTGGTGGGGAAGCACTAGGTTAAGTGGGGGTAGTTTAGGAAAAACTGTGTAAAAAATAGGTAGGGTAGGTTGGTTACCACAGCCGTGTTAATGTGCCACAGCCTTGTTGGGGGTAGTAGAAAATGGTCGTGGGGGAGTGGCCACAGTCAAGGTGTGAAAGGGGGGTGAAAAGGCTAAGTATAGGTGATGGTCACGACCGTGGAAAGATGCCACAGTCATGTTGGGTAAGTGGCACCACAGTCGTAGTGGTGTACGACGACTGTTTTGGAGGAGAAAGTCTTGATTGTGGGGGGCAGCACATGTGTTTTCTCTTCTGCTGGCCACGACTATGGTAAGTGGCCACGACCGTGGTATCTTCAATGGGCCATGACTGTGCTAATGGCCATGGCCGTGGTGAGTTTGGTGTAAAACCCCTGATATCCCTGTTGATTCTTCATAAAAAAGGGATGACCTGTGTCCATGGGGCCACGACTGTGGTGTTTTCAATGTGCCACGACCATGCTGATGGCCACAACCGTGGTGAGTTTGGTGCAACAACCTGACATCTTAGTTGATTCTTCACAATAATTAACACGACCCATGGCCATGGGGCCACGGCCGTGTTGGGATATCTAGTGGCTAAATGAACTTCAACTTTGATCATCCACGGACTTCTTTGCTTGATGTCAAATCTTATCCATTAGGGGTAGGTTGAGAGGGCTTTGGGGTCTTCTTTGGACCCCTCCATGAGTGGAGGAATCCTATAACTCCTTCCTTCTCTCTCATCCATCCAAATCATGGTCCAAGTACCTAAAAATAGTGCAAAGAATGTCCATAAGTGCATTTGATAATAATACTAATATTGAGGGATTTAACTTGCATTCTACTGTGTTTGGATGTGAATAAAATACAAAATGGCACAAGATGGAGCCTTGAAACATGGCTGCATCACCACCCCAAACTTAAAACATACTTGTCCTCAAGTATGCTCTAACTTAATCTCTCTTTTCAGTTTTCCTTCAACAAACAAGAATGACAAATGCATAGCAACAGAAAATTATTGACTACATGGTCTTGGAAGTGACTAAGTACATGTTCTTCACCTCTATCCTCTCCTCTTTCACAAGCCAATCATGAAATGAGCACTAAGCATACAAACTTCAAATATAAAGCATAGAATACACAAGGTGTCTATATGTCCATATCATTCTGGGTAAACTGTTTTATGTTGGTGTTAATCAAAGATGTTTTTTCACTTTCATACATTCAATCTTATTCCTCGAACCATACTAAATGACCCACATGGCTGTGAAAAAGGGTAAAGTGAGTTAGATTTGATGTTTTCTAGCTCAATGGTTATGAAAGTAGATGAAAGGGTTGCGGAAAGGTTTTTGGAGTGCTATTACATAGAGCACTCATCTTTTCTTTATTTGAATGCTCTTAAACAGGAGCATCCTTTTATTTTCTTTTTGCTTTCTTTTTCTTTTCTTTTCTTTTCCCTTCGTGTAGACAGGGCATATGGTGGATAGAGTGAAGCAGGGAGGTAAAGATATGGCCACCCCAAACTTTTGGAGGTGGCCAAGGTTGATTATGTGCACTAGGGCATCCTTTCATGAGGCGGAGAGGTATGAAGGTCGTGAAAGAATAGTCAAATCAAAGAGGGTCATAAGTGTAGTTTTCCACATAAGATTTCCTGCATGAAAGCTAATCCAACACTTCATCAAATGATATCACACCACATGATAGAACAACACGACATTCACATTTATATCAAGTGATTCCATAGGCTCTAAGCATTTGTAGCTTGCTCAATTCACAAAACAACTGAAACTTTCACAAACTTGAGAGAAGTGGCGCACATGTAAAAAGTCAAAAAATAAGACCACATAGAAATAAACTCCAAGAAATAGCATGCATTTTTCAAAGGACTAAAAATTTCATTTCAAACAGTAGCGATTAAGTCAAAACATGCTTTTTAGGCAAGAACATTCAAATTTGGGCAAAATTGGCCAAAATGGTGCCACTTTGCTTTAAATCACATCTAAACCTACATTATTGAACTTAAATCAGTAAAACAAGCAAATCCTAGTTAAAACATGAAAAAAAAACAAAAATCTACATGATATGCGATGCATGGGAAAAAGGAGCATTTTTTTTGAAAATTAGGCAAAAATGCATGAAAGTAGCTACATGCTATGCAAGAATGCAATAAAAAACAAGAATAAGAAAAACTAAACTAGACGGAAAAGGTGGAACAAAATCACATAGAGAGAGATAGGGTGGTACATACACCTTACCCACCCAAACTTTAGAAACATGTTATCCTCAACATGAAACTATAGCTTAGGGTAGATAGGGGAAGTGACATGGCTGCTGTGGCGGCTGGTCAGACAAGTGAGGAGGATCTTGAGGAGGAGCTGAGCCTGCAGGAGGATGCTGGTAGTAATTCCCCCAGTAGTCATCATGGGGTGGAGGGTATGTCTCTGATTATCTAGCAATGCCACCTCAAAAATCTCCATCCCATTCAGAGTTTCTTGCTGCTTGGGCATTGTGGTAGCGATACAAGTGGTTGACCTGGTGGTGCATCTATTGTAGGTCTTGCCACAATTATTGGTGGATCAGCTGCATGTCGCCCTGTTTCTTTTGTATACTCTCAAGTTGCGCCTGGATGGTGGACATGTCGTTGGCATTTGTTGAGGGCTGCTACAACTGGGATGTTCCTTCATCCCTTCTTCTTGATTTTCGGGTTTGCCTTTGTCCTTCAATTTCATTCTCCTGCCCTTGCACATAAGGTTCAACAATCTCCTCTTGTGCGGTAATGGCTCCCCTATTGTATGTCTCTCTTGGGTTGTTTTGCTGCCATTCCAAAAATTTGGCCTCCAGTTTATGGAGGACTCCCAACATGGATAGAAGTGATACAACATGGTATGGCAGCTCAAGCTCAATGTTTGGCACACTACTTGCATGATATATCATTCTTTGGTCCTTCATCTTGATAGTGTGTGAGCGTATGAGATAGTTTAAGTCAACAAACTTAGGTTCATGTTTATCTTCCAACCTAGAGAGATCATATCCCAAAGCAAGTGCGATTTAGGTTACAACCCCCCCCCCCACATAACAAAAGGTGTTTTACTCTTAGAGGGTATGGACCTCATATGATCAATTAATAGCACTCCAAGGTCTATATACCACTTATGGTGCATTGCTATCATGACAAACATATCCTTCTAAAAAATTGATCCTTGATTATCATACCTGCCCATAATTGTGTTTGCCAAGACCTTTTACACATAACAGAACATGGGGTTGCTTATAGCTGAGGTTTTTGACCTCCCTACATAGTAATACTTACTTCCTGTGAAGAGGTTACAAAAGTGTACATAGTTGAAATCTACCTCTTTCTCTAGCAGGACGTCATTTATTTTATCGACCTCTTTAGGATTGGCAACAAATACACCATTCAGATCAGCTGTTGTGAGAGTATGCATGTTGCCTAACATTGCAAATTTGATAAGATCATTTCCTCTCACCTTTGTCTTCCCATGAGTGGTGAAGAATTCTTATGTCAACATGGTGTAGCTAGCTTGGGTGTTTGTGAAAAGAATGTCCTACAACCCCATTTTCTTCAAACCTTCTTCTACGACCACCTTGATTTTGAGTTCCTCAATAACTTTCTTGCATCCATACCTTGTGGTGATGATTTGCCTTGTCATGTCTTCTGGGTATGTGAGTGCAATCTTCTTGTGTCTGTTTCTTCTACAATAGGACACTCCAATGGGGGCCTTGCCTAAGGCCTTTAACCTATCTTCCTCTAATTGAGCTAGAATGTCCTCCGCCCTAGCTGGCAGATGCATCTCGTCGTCTTTAGTGTCTTTCTCCTCCTCATCCAACATATACGGTTGGGACCCCAAACTCATATCAAGGTTGATTTCCACTCGTTGTTTGGGGTACCACTGTGTGAACTGCTCTTCATTTGGACACAATTGCCGCCTAGGTTGCGGTTGCTCTCTATGCTCCACTACCATGTGAGAAGTCGAACAACGTGTCGGAGTGGGCTTTAGCGGGGGCATTGATGAGGACGGTGCTTCTTTTGATTTTTGACTTCTTTTGGCAACCACCGTCTCAACCTCATCTACCAAGTTGTCCATGTTCTCCTCAGACTCCTCCTCCTCTCCCTGATACGTCTCATCGGTAATATGGTGGCTATCAGATGACCGTATGTGAGATGAATTCATGGACATCGATAAGGGAAGTGATTGGGTGATGGAATTTGATGGTGAAGGGGTGTGGGAAGGCATGGAGACTTTAGAGGAGGCTCTTTTGGTGTGAGCCTTACCTCCGGTAATCACATCAAGGATCTTTTGAGCCCCCTTCTTCACTGCCTTGGTGACCCCCTTCATTTTGTGGAGGTAGAGGAGGTTATAGGGCTGTGGAAAATGGATTTTTGGGTAGATGATGAAATGGAGGTGGATTGAGGGGTGGAATGGAAGGATATGGAGGTTTAGATGGTGGGTTAATGATTAGGTTTCGATTTGGGGGAGAAATGGATGTTTTGGTGGAGGTTTTAGGTGGGGATGGATGTAGGGAAGAATGGAGGAGAAAGTGGTGATGGAGAGTGGATTAATGGATGATTTGGTGTGGAAATAGAAGGGGAATGGTAGGGGGATGGTTTGGGGATGATTGGTGGGGGTTTGGAGGCAATTTGGGGGCTTGGAGGTGGAGCTTGGAGGAGATATAGTCGTGGGAGCGCCGCCACATCCATTGTCTTGCGAAATGAAGTGATACAATGGGGGGGGGGTTGGGTTGAAAATGGACTTTAAGTTATATTGTTTTGTGGGGTCGGGCCGCCCCATAGCCATGGTGGGTGGCCACGGTCATGGCCAGAGTTTGGTAGCATGGCCGTGGCTGGGTGCCATGGTCATGTTGTCGATGAAGAAAGCTCCCATCCAACCTTACCACGACCGTGGTCAAGTGCCATGGTCGTGGCCATTCGGCCAAAAACTCTGACTTCTTTGGCATCTTTGACACAAAAAAGACATGACCCATGGCCATGGATCCACGACTGTGGCCAAATGGTCTTGACACGGCCGTGGCTGTTGGCCACGTCCGTGGCTGTTGGCCACGTCCGTGGCCATTCATGTATGAACTTGGCCAAAAAACCTGAATTCTTTGATTCTTTTGATAAATAAAAGACACGACCCGTGGCCTTGGGCCACAACCATTTTGGGCAACTACTGCCACGATTGTGGTCGGGCTCCACGACTGTGGTGGGGTCATCCTTCAACTTTTTCAACTCAAATTCAACAACTTTGTTTTTCTTTGATATTTCACCACAAATTGGTCTTAGTGGCCATGATTCACCTTTGATTCCTCTCTCTTTAGTACCTACCACCTGCCATATCATCAAAACTCAAAGAAAAATATTAACACATGTGTGTGTATTTTGTGGAAAATAAAACAAAAGTATCAAAAAGAGAAGGTTGGGTGAAAAACCTCCCAAACCTAGGTGGGTTGCCTCCCACTAGCGCTAAATTTTATGCCTTTAGTCGGGCTTATTGTTTCTTGAATTCCATCATTTCTGTGGGATTCTCAAAACATCTTTAAAGTAAATGTCTCTCTCATGTGCATTCAAGCACATCTCTTCATCAACTTGACGTTCTTCCACTAACATCACTATATCAAAACTTTGGTTTGCCTTTTCCGGACCCACTTCTAAAAAAAATTTCAATCTTTGGCCATTCACGATGAACTCACTTGCTCCTTCTTTTTCACAAATCACTAAAGCTCTAGATGGATATACTTTCTTGATGAGATAAGGTCCTTCCCATATAGACTGAAGTTTTTTGGGAAATAACTTCATCCTTGAGTTGTACAATCACACCCACTTTCTGGGCTCAAAGTCCTTCTTCTTGATCAACTTATCATGTAAAAACTTTGTCCTCTCTTTGTATCTCTTGGACATTTCATAGGCTTCACGGCGCATTTCTTATAACTCATTCATCTGAAACTTTCTTTTTATTCCGGCATTCTCTCCATCAAAGTCCATGGCTTTCAAAGCCCATAGTTCCTTGTGTTGCATCTCAACTGGAAAATGGCAACTTTTTCCATATACAAGCTTGAACGGTGTAGTGCCAATTGGGGCTTTGTATGCAGTCCTATATGCCCATAAAGCTTCATTGAGATGAAGTGACCAATCCTTGCGGTTCGGTCTCACCGTCTTATCTAGAATGAGCTTTATCTCCCGATTGGCCAACTCAACTTGACCACTTGTTTGGGGATGGTAAGGAATATCCACACGATGGTTCACCATGTTTCTTAAGCAAGCCTTCAAAGGTGAGGTGAATGAAATGACTTCTGCCATAACTAATCATAGCTCTTGGAATACCAAAATGGCTAAAGATGTTAGATTGCATGAAGTCACACAACACCTTGTGATCATTTGTCCTTGTTCTAACAACTTCAATCCACTTTGATACATAGTCAATGACAATTAAAATATAGACATATCCAAAAGAGGGGCGAAAGGACCCATGAAATTGATCCCCCAAACATCAAATACTTCCATCACAAGAATGGGTGATAGAGGCATCATATCCCTCTTAAAGATAGTGCCCACTTTTTGGCACCTCAAGCATCACTTACAAAATTCATGAGAGTCTTTGAACAATGAAGGTCAATAGAATATGCTTTGAAGAACCTTGGCGGAAGCACATTTTCCACCAAAGTGACCTCCATAAAATCCAGAATGGTACATAGAGAGGATTTCTTACTGCTCCATCTCCAGAACACACTTTCAGATAAGTTGGTCGGGGAAATACTTGAACAAGTGAGTATCATCCCAAACATAGTTCTTGGCCATAGCAAATAACCTTCATCTTTCCTCCCTCGTCTAAGTGTTTGGTATCCTCCCACTAGCTAAGAATTTAGCTATGTGTTGGTACCACGTCCTTTGAGCAGATGAGAGTAGGAACAACTACTCATGCGGCAATGTCTCTTTGATTCTATTTGTTTCATCAAAAGGTGCTTCAATTCGGGAGAGATGATTGGCGACAGAATTCTCTACCCCATCTTGTCTACAAACTCGATATCAAACTCTTGAAGAAACAATATCCATCAGATCAACCTCGGCTTGGAGTCTTTCTTTGCCATTAGATATTTTAGAGTAGCATGGTCCATATAGACAATCACCTTGTTTTGTAGGATATATGATCTAAACTTGTCAAGAGAGAAGATAACTACAAGAAACTCCTTCTTAGTGGTTGTGTAGTTTCTTTGGGCTTCATCTAGAGTCTTTCTTGCGTAGTAGATAGCATGTGGAATCCGGCCAACTCTTTGGCCCAACACAACCCCCAATGCCATTTCGGATGCGTCAGTCATAATCTTGAATGGAAAAGAGAATTCCATGGGATGCATGATAGGAGCAGAAACTAGTCTTTCCTTCAAGTGGTTGAAGGCTTCAACGCATTTGTCATCAAAATGAAATTCAACATCCTTCTCAAGCAAGTGGCATAAAGGTCTCAAGATCTTGCTAAAGTCTTTTATTAATTGGTGGTAGAAACCTACATGTCCCAAGAAAGACCGAACATGTCTTATTGCGGAAGGAATAGTAAAAGTAGAAATGAGGCCCACCTTGGCCCTATCAACTTCAATCACATCCTTTAAAACCTGGTGACCTAGAACAATGCCTTCGGGAACCATGAAATGTCTCTTCTCCCAAGATAGAACTAGGCAAACCTTTACGCATCTCTCCAGGATAGAAACCAAATGAAGTAAGCATTCATAAAAAGTTTTACCAAAGACCGAGAAATCATCTATGAAAACTTCCAACGATGAATCAAGCATATCAACAAAAATTGAGGTCACACATCTCTGAAATGTAGAAGGGGCATTGCACAACCCAAATGGCATTCTCCTTTAGGCAAATGTACCACTTGGGCAAGTGAATGTTATTTTCTCTTAATCCGTAGGATGCACAACAATTTGGAAGTATCCAGAGTATCCATCAAGGAAATATTAGAAGCTTTGCCCCACTAGCCTCTCTAGAATCTGGTCAAGAAATGGGAGAGGGTAGTGGTCCTTTTTGGTCTTTTAATCGAGCTTCCAGTAGTCAACACACATTCTCCACTTTGATTGTTCTCTAACCAGCATAAGCTCACCATATGTATTTTCTACCACAGTGATCCCACCCTTTTTAGGCACAACCTGGATGGGGCTCACCCATGTACTGTCAAAAATAGGATAGATAATCCCAGCATCTAGCTACTTCACAACCTCTTGAGTTACAACTTCTTTTAGCTTTGGATTCAGTCACCTTTGCATTTGGTAGGTCAGGCTTACATCTTCCTCTAGATAGATCCTATGCACATAGATAGAGGGGTCAATACCTCTCAAGTCAATAATAGACTATCCAATGGCCTGGATGTTCTTCTTTAAGACTTTCATTAATGCTTCCTATTGTTCTGGTGAGAAAATGGAAGAGATGATCACTGAGAGGGTGTCATTTGAATTAGAAAAGCATACTTCAATCCTTCTGGAAGTGACTTCAGCTCAAGAGTTGGAGGTTCTTCAAGAGAGTTCTTTAATGATTCAGAAATAGAAGGAAGATCTTCACTTGTAGCCACCAAGGCTAGCTCATTCTCTTCATTCACTTCATCATCATCATCTGGGAACTCAACTATTGGCTCTAGACCTCTACCTTGAGTGGAAGTTTGAATCCATCAGGTAGGCATTCCTCTACAATCTCATCCATGCACTCAATGAGATAGCAATCTTCTTCAGTTGCCCCTATCACCTCGAATGTGGCTGAAGATTTAAAGATGTTCAATCGGATCTTCATGTGCATGAATGTCACATACATAGTCCCGGTCCTCACATGAATCACTGCATCAGCTGTGGCTAGAAATGGCCTTCCCAAGATGATATGCACCCTCCTTGTGTCCTTTTCCATGTCTAAGACAATGAATTCGGTGGGGAAGAAGGCAGAAGTCTCATCATCAAGCCTCACAAGCACATCATCAACACACCCTCTAGGCATATTTATTGATCGGTCGACCAACTACAAGGTACAATGAGGCAGACTCAATTGCCCCATTTTGGAGCTCAGCAAACACATCATACAACATTAGGTTAACACTAGAACCCAAGTTTAGAAGGGCTCTTTGCGATGTTCCCCAATGTAGCATGAAATGATGGGAGCATCAGGATCTTTCCTCTTCCTTGGCATGGTGTGCTGTAGAATTGAGCTCACTTGCTCAATGAGCTTGACTTTCTTTGGAGTTCTCCCCATGGTCATTCTCTTGAAGGTGCATAAATCTTTTAGGAACTTAGAATAAGAAGGAATTTGCTTGGCTGCATCAAGTAAAGGGATGTTGATTTTCACTTGTCTGAAAGTCTCAAGAATGTCTTCAGTATGTTTCTTTCTTCTCCTCTCAACAGAAGGCTCTTCAAGAGATTTAGGGAACGGGGGAAGCTGGGATCCCAAACGGCTCAGGCCAACAATATCATCAATAAGAATCACATGAATCATGGTATCACTGCTCTGTATCACGGTATCACTGCCCGATATCTCAGTATCAACCTGTCCAGTCACATTATCACCTCTGTCAACAACAAAAATATCACAGGGGTGCTCCAAAGTCCAACCACTCCTCAAGACAGTCACCACCTTCACATGCTCATGGGTAGTAGAAGAAGAGGCTTGTAGAGGTGGTTGTGGCTGTTGGGGTGGTGGTGGCCTTTGTTGAGGTGAATTTGGGTTTTGGAGGATGAATTGTAGTTGTGGTTGTTGTGGTGGTTGTTTTTGTTATGGATGGGGGTGGTATTGCGCAAGTGGCAGTTGGTGTGAATGAGGTGGATGTGGAGCATATTGGTAGTTAAGAGGTGTTTGAGGAGGTGGTGGAGCATAGGAATTTGGCAGTGCTTGGTATGACAGCGGAGCATATGAACTTTGAGTGTTTCCTAGGAAAGTACCATCATTGTTTGGATTGGGCATTGGTTGAGACGGGAGTCTTCCTTCTTCCCTCCTAGCAAGTGAGAGAGAGATTTGATCCAGTCTTTGATCAAGAAGGCTAATGGACTGCCCATGTGAGGACACACCCTTCTTCACCTCATCCAATCTTCTTAATCTTCCAAGAACTTCATCTTCAAACTTGGAACAATAGTGTGGCCTTGGCTGCCCTTGTCCTTACCCATCTTCATTTTGTTGCTTCCATAAGAAATTGGGATGGTTCTTCCACTTGGGAGTGTAAGTGTTGGATATGGGGCCTTGATTGTTTTGGTTGACAAAAGAGTTTAAGACATGAACTTCCTCAGCTCCGGCTTCAACCACCATGGTGGATTGAGTAGAAGAACCACCAGCTTGGTTCTTCATCATATTCATCATCTTCATCATGTTGGGGTTGGAAACGTTGTGGGTTGGAGCTACAGAAGAAGGTGGAGGGACATAATTCGGGCCGTAATGTTCCCCTTTTATAGAAACTCAATGGCAGGATTTTTTAGCAAGGTGCTCAAACAATGGCCACGACTCCTCAGGTGGCTTCACCATGAAAGTGCCTCTGCATGATGAGTCAACATTGTTTTCACTCAACTCTTCAAGCTTGGTGTAGAAGGCTTGGACTAGTTTCCACAATGGCACTTCATGGTGGGGGCAGTCATAGAGGAGCTTTTGGAACTTCTCCCACGCCTCGTGGAAGGGTTCATTCTCTTTCTGGGTAAAGGAGGTGATGCATATTCTCATGTAGGTTAGCTTAGCAATCAGGGAGAACTTTTTGAGGAACTCATTCTTGAAGTCATTCCAAGTTACCAACTCTGGCTTCAAAACGTACCACTCTTTATCTTTTTATTTTAGGGAGAACAGGAAGAGGGTCCTTTGAATGGAGTCATTAGTATCGGCGGGGGTACAAAAAGTGGAGCACGTCTTAAGGAATGTAGGTAGATATTCTCATTCTCCATCCCATAGTAGGTGGGGAGGAGTCTAAGGAGTGCGGGTGGAATGGAGAATTGTTGACCCGACATTTGGTCAACTAGGGCGTCAATGGGAAAATTGTAGTTCCCTAGGGTGAAATACTCATGGAGTAGATGGTCGGGCAGCGGTGGAGGTTGTTGAGCATTCCCATGAGGGTTGTTGTTTGCCATCTTGGCTTCTCGATGTTTGTTGCGGCGACTTTGGCAACACCTCCTACCTATCTCAGAGTTGTACAATATCAAGTCAGTATAAGTGGAATGTGTGTGGCACATGAACAACTATCACCTGCACAATACACAAACATGCAACAAGAAACCAAGTTAGTATGCCAATATGCAAAAGTGAACCAAGAATAAAGAATAGAAATGATGAGGGTAAAAGGAAAGGCTAAGCTACACAAACTAGCTAGGCCGAGTGTCTCTATCCCCGACAATGGTGTCAGAAAGCTTGGTGCACTTCCCACCAAGGCTACACACTAGCCAACTAGAGGTGGCTAGATGCAACCCTAAGGGAGGACACACATGTGGATCTTTCAAAATTTATATTTACCCTAACACAATCGATCATAAAACCAAATAGGTCACCCACAAGCACACAAGGTACTATTGTAGCATAGGTGAAGGGCAAGCGTAGGGGTCGATCCTCAGGGATAGAGTGGGCACTAGAGCTAGGCTAGCATTGGCTATGTTCCTAATAGAGAGATTAGGGTTGAAGGGTTTAAAAGGGTTTGGTTGTTTGTTAATGTAACGTCCTAGGATTTGAGGGGATAACATGATCTTAAAAGGAATGATTGGACTACCCATATCACCAAGGTGTACCTCCTTTTTCGGGAGCCCATCACTAAAGAACTCCATAGTTAAGTGTGCTCAGCTTGGAGTAGTACTAGGATGGGTGACCAGTCGGGATGTTGACCCCGGCTTGCGCATGAGGAACAAGCGTGCAGTTAGGGATAGTGGTGGACTGTGGGACCGGTTGTCATTCTTGAAACCATACTAGAGCCTTAGGCAGTGGACCCATGCATTAAAAACAATATCAGAGCCAATTCTCTCCAGTAGGTGGGCCCCGCATGAACATGTGGCATGCCAATCTTGAGCCGCAAGTCCAGGCATGTTGGAAAGGGTTGTCCATGGTTGACGTAGCCACCCTTGTGATGGTATTCTATGATCAGGAGCTGGTGTCCATGGGTCATTGTGGGTCTGCACTGAAATGGGGAAGAGATTATAAGGTTGTATATTGAGCCTTGACGAGGACGTCAAGAGTCTAAGTGGGGGAGATTGTAACATCCCAAGATTTGAGGCCTTGGATAACATGATCTTAAAAGGAATTATTGGACTACCCATATCACTAAGGCGCACCTCCTTTTCTGGGTGCCCACACTAAACAACTCCATATTTAAGCGTGCTCGGGTTGGAGTAGTACTAGGATGGGTGACCAGTCGGGAAGTTGACCCTGACTTGCGCGTGAGTGAGAAAAAAGCTCACAGTCAGGGCTAGTGGTGGTATGTGGGGCCAGTCATCATTCTTAAAACCCTACTAGAGCCTTGGGCAGTGGGCCCAGGCGTTACAGTTAAACTAGGTGAACAAGGAAGTAAAGGCAATTATGAAATCTTAATTATCACAACCCTAAATTAACCTAAGTAAGCAAGTCTAAGCAATTAGATTGAGCAAAAAGCTAAACAAGAGCGAGAGTTAGCTACCCTACACTAAAGTGAAAATGAATTGAGTACATCTTAATCACAATAGAGGTAAATTATTGTATCCCCTAAAACATGGATGGATAGTACATAAGTAGCATGAAATACACTAAATTGCACAAATATAAATGGTGAAATAGGGTTTCTAAAACCCTAATGTTACCGCTTAACCCTAGACTTGCCTAATAATTTGTAGATAACGACTTGGTAAACAAACACAAATTAATCATTTTTTTTGCACAAAATATGTTACTATATCCAACTTAATAGATGACCCTAGTATTGAATGAAAAAGAAGGCTTTCATGCATGTAATACCTCGTTCTATATGCACTCAATATTTAAAAAAATAGTATTTATAAAGAAAATAAGATTAATAGAAACAACAATAGGAATTGTAATCATAGTGTTTTTGGATTGATGTTTCTAGACAAGTTTATTCCACCAACATAGTGGTCTCAATCTGGTCGGTTTTATTTGGAAATATATTTAAGAAGATTGGAATTTCATGGTTAAGTGATGGGGAATGAGAAATTATAGAGCAACTTAGTTACCTCATGTGTGTAGTGACATGGTTCACGTAAGAGGATAATTAAACTGCCACGATGATGTAGGTAGCCTTAATTAATGAATCACTCCTAAGATAATCTATGACTTGGTGTAAATTTTCTAGCTCAACCTAGAAAATACAAGAAGACTATGGGGGCTTGATGCATAAATGATGTAGGTTCACCACAAGGTTGTGGATATTAGTATGATTTGGAGTGTTGTAAAACTGTCCACTCTATTGCGTATATTAGAAATCTTTGATTGGTTTAGATGTAGACTAAGTGACCATGACTAGTGATGGGTGGATTTTGGGGACAAAATCCTCTTTAAGGGGCGGAGTGTTGTAACATACTCAATCTTAGGTATATAGGTTGATCCTCCATTCTTCTAGGCCCCTAGTCGACTATGTAGTTATCCAATCTCCTTCTTTATCTCTTATTGACCCTTCTTCATATAAATGACCTTTAGTATGCATAACTCTCTACCTCATCATAGATTAGACCATTTAGGGATCTTTCAATCCTAATTGACTTATTAGTATCCCACATGCTTGAAACCTTAGGATTTACTAACCCCAATTATGGAATCATGGGAAAGTAGTGAATGATAATATTAAACTATAGTATCGATCACAACTAAATAGCCTAGCATGAACCTGGGATCTTAGAGTGAGCGAATCGATGATATCTCAAAAGGTTTTACTCATTATAACTATTAGGTAAGACAATTACCCTAGTTAGGTGATTAATGTATAATGGCAATATTGCAGCACAAATAATATTAAAACTCATATCTAACTTCAGATTCATAATTACCATACTCTAATTAGGCAACACAACAAATTTAGGCTTAATCAGATGTTAGATACACTGTTAATGTTAAATTTAAAAGACAAGACCTAAGTTAAAGGGTTTATATCATTTAACTAATGATTCCTCGATTTAGGAACTAAGTCCAGGTTTAATAATCATCACATATATTTTTGCCTTTGCGACTGTGACTCAAGTGAGTAGGGGACCTACCACTGGATTGGGTTCACGGGCTGGCAAACTTCATCCCCTTCCCTCAATTTTCTCACATTTCCTGACGCTTACTGGAGACCAACTCATCATTATTGACAGATTCCAGTGTTCTCCCATGGTTCACTCACCCTACTCTTGTGACTTCCTTGCCTTATGACCCTCCTTTCCACTCCAGTACTAGTGAGCCATAATTCACTTTCTCTCAAACTCTAGGTAGGAAATCCCATTAACGCCAACCACCCCCTCATCACTGTTATCTGGCGAAGCTTGGTCAGAGGATATACCTACCATATTTTGGGTTCTTTGGAATGGAAAGATCCATACAAAGGTTCCTTACTATATAATTTTGTCTTCCGCACCCTGAGCCATCACTACCAGCTCGACTCTCTTCTCTGACGACTTGCATGTTGACTATGCGAATGGCACCCATAAATCAAATTTGGCTCATCGGTGAGTGAAGTCAAACCTCCCTCTTTCATGCTTGATACTCATGTCACCTCAATCTTTAGAGGATTTTCTGAATGACGAGTGCCACCATTTCTTATGGTTTTAGCACCTTAGAAGAGGAAGGTCTTAGGGACTCAGGCCTTGTTTTCACTTTGTAAATGATCAAAATACACATACAGATGCATTAGGATGTTTTTGGGCCTTTGCTTGGATCACTGGACCTGTGTAGTCCTCCATTGCCACATATAATTTCCTCCGTGACTGTGACTACCCATGGATGGTGCTACTGTGACGTCTGCAATGAAAGACCCCTGGCTATACATGTCTATATCATCTACATTCAGGGGAATACTCTAGTCATGCTTTGGAGTATGAGGGTGTTGGGCACCTCGGCCTTACTACTCGGTTCTGGTTTACTCTATCTATCAACACCTCGACAGGATGATTTGTCCTCATCTCCTACTCAGGATCCAACATGCATCCATAGCATGGGAGACAAGGAAATCAATTCCTGGGGCAAAATCCCAGGGAGCCTGAGCTCAACCATCATCCCCACGAGGGGTATTTCAGATCTTTTGCATACTTTGACCCAATTTTGACCAAGTGATATCCTATGACATTCCCTAAAAGTTAAGTGTCACGTTGATGTTTAATTATCGTGAATCATTTGAGGGCATCTCTTTCAATTCATATTTTATTTTCCATCTTAATGAGAAAATGATTTTAACTTGTAAAAAACATAACTAATTATTGATTCAGTAGAAAAATATAAATATTTTTTAAATAAAAAATTCGATAGATTTAATGGGATTGGTTTTGAAGCATGATTTCCAACTTATATTAAGGTTATTTTATAAATAGTGCATTCAATGGGATCAATATTAACTTAATGCATAAATATGGTGATTAGGTTGTGAAAGCCCCTGAACCTGATTCTAAGGAGTGTTATTGAATACTTAGGTCTCATCATAAGGTATGCACATCCTCTATTTTATTTTGGGCATTATTTGACTAAAATATGCATTCTTTTAATGAGTCATCTCTTGAATTGTTAATTCTTTTGAAAATCTAAATTCTTAGACATTTATAGTTCCTGATCTGAATTCATTATGTTCCTGTGGTTATTAAACTATCATTTTTATATGGATCCTTAGACCCCCTTCTTTGATTACCTTTTTATGAGAAAATGACTATAATGCAAGTCTTGCCACTCTATTTATGCATTCTGCGTGTTTGATGAGAATATCTAGAATAGTGGTACTTATGTACAACCATACTTATATATGGCGCACGTATTCCACCAGGGGTGTGAGTTTCCACCCTTATTTCTTTTTAGACCATGATCCTATGGTGTTATGGCCATGTTTTAGGTATATTTAGTCTACATTGTTATGCATGCAAACAAGTTATTGTTTCATATTGAAATTGTTGTTAACTTTAATGGCAAGACACTTTTATTCACATGCTTGTAATCTGAATGTTAATATGCCTCATTTCTCTTGCTAAATTTCTCTGGAACTCACCTAATTGAAACTATCAACCTTCTTGTGGGAACACCTCTTTTTGAACTTTTAACCCAATATATTACCCAAAGTGTTTAACATATGTACATACTCAACCTTTTCTCACCTCTTTATTGTTTCCTATGTTTTGGGTGACGTTCTCTTCCACTCAGGTTTAGGTACTTTAGAAGACATGGACTCATGAAGATCACCTACACAATGTGGACTTAAGGATAGCCTAGAATGGCTAAGTTACTCTGGTACTGGGTTTAATTGTAGTTAGTTCAAGATTTTGTAATAGCACCACTTACGGTGAGGAACAATTGATAATGATACATGCTGGAACTTTGTAATAGTTTTATTTCCACTACTTATTCATTATCTTGATCTATAATATATACCATTTGGGAAATAATCGAATACCTCCTTTCTTCCTTTTCTGGAATAGGATGGTTTTATATTTCTTCAAATAGTGAAGAGTGGATCCCCTCTTGGGTCCCACTCTTTACAGTCGATCGTCTGGTCTTTGGTCCATCCTCCTCTCTCTCCTGACTTGATTTCAAAAGTCAAATCATGGTGGGTTCTCGCTCATGTTCGAATTCGGATACCCATGCACCAGTCGCATCATCCTTGGTGGTGGAGGCAGCAATGGTGTTACCCCCACTGGACCAGAACCAATCTTGAACACTTTTAGGGGAAGGTTGGTTCACCGACCTACCTCTGTGAGGACTTGTGCTCTGTTCCCACCCGCTTCCATCACTATTGGTGTGATCCTGGCCTAAAACTTGTGACCTTCTGCTTGATATAACACCGCCATCGGTATGTCCTCTTTCAAAGTAGTCACATGGACCAAGACTCCTTCAACTTTGGGTGGTGATTTCTACCAGCTTGAGATCCCTCTTAGCAACCCAAAGGGAGCCACAATGCCTTTCACTGAAGTTTTATCAATGTAACGCAAAGGGACGTCTTCCATCCATATCCACGATACCTCCAATTGGGTTGTTGCAAGATCCATCCTCCATCTCTCCAACGTAGATGAGGTGTCGCATGGTCCATTCTCCCCAATAATGCTACACAATCCTCTATGGATGGATCATCAAAGATTATAATCCCTCTCGATCTACGTGTCTTGAAAATCTCTCCCACAGTAGGCTAACTATTCCTGATTCCCACCTTCATGTTCCTTCAATCTACCATCCCCAACCAAGAAAAGGCCACAAATTCCTTTAGATCTATTTGCACTGCTTTCCTACTTCTCTCCCCTCTTACCACGATCAACTTCTTCTCTAATAGTTTTTGTGTATGCCAAGTGTTACCCAAATGCATAGTTTAGGTCCTCCTACTTGGAAAATTTCCTTGACTAGAAGTCAGAGAAGGTCTGCTTCTGGAAGATGGACAAGCAGCCATCCTCTAGCCAAACTCCTTCCATTTTTTATAATAGGCCCGTGGATTTCTACATTCATGACGCCAGTGCCCTCATTCCAGACATTTAAAGCACTTGTTGCGAAGGTGCATAGGTATTCGGGATGTTCCACCCTCTCACAAACTTGACATGTGGCATTAACACCCTATCTCTCCTTGTGTCTTCGAGTCCTCACTTCCGTTCACTTCTCTCTTTTAGCTGGATCCCCTAGTTCATCTAGTTGACCCTCCACTCTCAACTCGGGTCTGACGGTTCCCTCCTCCGTTCCACCCTCATCATCGTTGGGGTAGGAGAAGAGAGTGTGTCTTGTGAAGTCAACATGTAGACAACGACTAGCAACTTCCAAATTAGGAAGATCTGGGGGCCTTAAAGGTAGAAACTTCCACCGTCGTCAAGAGCGGGGAAGCCCAAGCTATTCCCCTAATGCTTTCTCTCACTAGATTTTGCTCACTCTCGGTTGGAGCCAGTTTGGTTCCTTGTAAAACTAAACCGTAGTCGAAATTTTGACACGTGGAAGTAAAAGGGATGAATTGAGATTGCGCCATTTTTGTTTGGTTGGGAAGAAAGTTAGTTCATGTATTTGATCTATAATCATTTGGTTGGATGTAGGAGTTAGCAGAACATTACCATAAAGGAGGTTGGACGTGCCCAGTGATAGTGCTATGTATCCATGAACAAAGCTTGCTATTGTCTTTGCGAGATTCCAGATAGCTAGTTGATAGCATGGGAAATAAACCACACCCATATTGGGTGCAGTTCAAGTTCCCAAGTTTTCCAACGTCACCGAACACATCATGCAGTTTGAGATCCTAGAAAGTACACAACATCAAACATTCTAAGTTGAAAAACATGTGCAATTGTGACTGTGCTACTTACAACGCAGCCCAAACAATTAGTCCTTAGTTTGATTTATAATTTTGTGATGTTTGATCATTTTATTAGCATCTAGATTGCGCCGGTCTCATCTTTAGTGTTGATATAAAACAAAATAGGAGCTAAATCCAGATTAGAATTTGTAATCTTGTTAAAAGTATGCCTGAATTGGTCTGGATTATTAGATTGCAAAATCCCTAATGAATTGTGAGTCTGGTTTTTACCAAATAGTACATGATTGGATCTCGACTGAATTGGTATGAATCACGTTTGCCTGACACCTAAGTAACAAAAGAACAAAGAAATAAATCCTGAATAGATCTAGAGAGCATCAACTTTATCCTAACCAAATCTATATCTAGCAAATCCCATGCATTCTTATCCCCCAAAAAGTCAAATGCATTCCCTGAAAATATTAGATTAGTTTGAATAGAAACATGATATTATATTGAGTCAATAATAAAGTGGAGCAATGAGGAAGGGCTTACTTGGTTCTTGAGGGGATGAAGACGGTTATCGATGCCACATGGAGTTTGGTTCGAGTGATCATGCCGGTGAGTGGCATGGCACAAGCGAGAAGAACATGACAACATGAAGACTAGTTAACAAGACCGTGATGAGAAATCTAACTTGTTTTTCACACAGTCGCACATATTGTGGATTCTGAAACACCTGTTTAAGAAGTCTTAAATTACAAAGTGACATAGACATCGGTCAAGAAGATAATAACGATGTTGCATGTTATGGAACACGTCCACATTATTGCATTACCAACTATGATGATGGAGTTCTTAGAACTTTCACGTATCGACGAGAAGGAAGAGGCACTTACGACCGCCAGTACTCATGGTCGGGGCGGAAGGGGTTTCTTAGGGGATGTTGATCGTCGTCTCAGCAATAGACACTCTCATACTATTGCAAAGTTGGGGTTATATCTCATTTATTCTGGCATGCTTGGTGATGCAAAACAGTCAGCAGCGGTTTCAGATGATTGCTCAGAAGACATGAGTCTGACTTTGAATGAATATGCTACTACACAGAGCTTGTCAATTTCTATAGATAATCATTTCTTTCCAACCTTGCTTTAAGGCGCGCATCAACATATTGTGGACTACTCAGATCAACAACTAACAAAATTCATGATAATGACAAAACAACATTGGCAGTTTTAGTCTTTCCGTTATGGAACCGCTAGAATATCCTCTACACGTCCCGGAAGATTCATTGATGATGATGAAATTGAGGCAGTTCATCCTGATGATATCTGACACACTAAAATGGTGCATCTAAAATGCTAATGAACATGTCGTGCAATACATACTTACGAGGACCAAGTGTTGAATCAGGGAAACTTTCGTCAAAGTCTACTACTTAATGAGACCAAATCATCTAGACCTAGAAAATGGCTGATTGGTTATTTTATAACTAAGAGCAAAAAATTAAATCCAAATTAAAATGGTTGTCATCAAGACTGGATGCACTAGTACATAAACTACCTCTACCATCGGTTAAAACATACCTACCATGTCGGTTAAAAAGCGACACCTAAGTGGGCGACACTAGAGTTAGATGTCTAAGACGTCGATTCTAAGGGGGCGCAAAAACTGACGACCAAAATATTATACCTCGGTTGCTATGATAAAACAAATTGACACATGTAAGTGTCTTAGTCACCGGTGTAGGAAAAGACACTGAAGTTGTATGTCCATACCAAGTCATATTTGTAAATGGAAAATGCCTCTATGTCACCGGGTTACAAAAGGAACTAACACATATTATGCGTCATAGTCATCTGTTTCTTCATTCAAACTGACGACCAAGATATATAGTGACAATTTGGTAATAGAAATCGACGACTATAATGTCAAGAACGACTGTGTTGTCTGGCACTGCCGTTCTGGATTGGTATTATAATGTCGGGTTTTTGGCCTAAACCAACGTCGAACACCTTTGCTGTCAGTTTTTTTGGAACAACCGATGACTAACTTTTAAAAAAAAATAGTAGGTCTGCAGAACCTGCTGTCTGGCTGGTCAGCAAGATGCAAAACCTACAGTTCAAAACTACATGTTAACAACATCTGTACGTTCAACTTAAAAATAAGCCAACAAACAACCTACAAAATCTGCAATAACAAACACAATCCATCCACATTCAATACCCATTATCCAGTTCTATTCTCATCACATGTTCAAACATAATTCTTTTCATTCATTTCAACATTCATTCACGCACATGATACTTCATTCACACACATGACACTTCATTCACATATGCACCAACTCCATTCTCGTGACATAAAGAAACACAATTCTCATTATATCCATTCTACTTCACATTCACACACATTATATATTCATACATACGTAGATATAATTTACTCACATCAAATTTAAAGTTGAAATAAGTCATAAGCACCACATGTATATAGAAATAATGACATAAAAGTTTAAGAAAGTCATTCTCTAATCCCAATCAAATTGAAAGTTGACATCCCTAATGAAGGATTGTGCCCATTGTTCTCATATCTCATCTGGTTGTTCTATCATATAAGGATTCAGTATGTCATCTAGTTTTCTTGTCATATAGAAGTCTTTCCTTTTAAACACTTGCAAAGATAATGACACATCGAATTCAAAAGTTTGATATTTTTATATTATTTAATGAAACTTTATACTTATGATGATCAAGACTATATATGTTACATTTTATATATAGTTGATGTCTAGTGCCCCATATCTAACAATCATGTCCATATACCACATCACGTTGCATATGCATACCCAATCATTGTCTTGTACGTGACATTAAAAATTTCAACATACAAAATGTTAATAAATAAAAGTAAGCATAGCTGGCATAAATATGCACTGAAGTCAGAAAACTTCCTCAACATTCTTCTAAATTATCACTTTATTTTTGTTGTCCACCTTTCCTCCAGCCTTTTTGAAATCTTTTATATCCCTATATGTTAGTGTAACATATTGAATTGTATTAGTAAATAGTCATGTAATAATATATGTTTAACTATAAATATAAAAATTTACTCATGTGAATAATGCCTTTTTCAATCTGCGTCCCCCACCGTCTAATATATGTTATCCCTATATGTTAATGTAACTCTTAACATTTTGAAGCTTTGTGTAATATGAAAATCCATTTATGTCAAACCCTTCATAAGACAAAACATTCATTTTTAGTTTAAAGATGAGGCATTTGATACTTTCAGCTATATTATTTGGTGTTTCATATAGTTTACGTAAGACTTTATCTTCAAACCACCTACTAAATGTCTTGTTATGCTAACTAGCAAGCCACATTAAATTGGAGTCGAGGATATTTTTCTTTTGATGAAATTGGTATGTGTTCTGTGATATAACTACTCACTTTGTCAATGTTGTGTAAAGTATACAAGTGTGCATATTCCCACAGCTCATGACTGATTACTTTCACTCGTGCTCCTAAAATCCCTCTGTCTGAATAGTCCTCAGTATTCTTGTCATTTACATGAGCTTCATTATAACGTAAAACGTCATTGTAAAGGTCCATAACCTCCATGGTGACATAACCCTCAATAATACTTCTGTAAAGAAGTGAGATCATCTCTCTACTAAATATGGTAAATAAAATCGAATGAATAGCAGTGAAAGATTAAAATTTTGACTATATTCAATTTAACAAAGAGTACATAATTTTTTCTCAAAAGGGTGTACATTCTTTATACAAATAAAAGATCTAAGTAGAGGGAAACTCAACTATATCAATATGCCTCCAAAAATAAGTAACTTGACAAGTAAATCTATGAGGGAAGGATGGACTCCTTTTCCTATTCATAGGCTGGTTCACCATGCTCATGTTGCATACTCTGATCTTAAACATGGGTGGTTGGGATCACCTAGTAAGAGGAGAGAAAATTATGTGTTAATTAAAAAATAATGACAATTACAAACTAAAGCAAGAAATAATAAATATTCACTATGCTAAGAGGGTCAAGAATATGAGACAAGTAAAATAAATAAGCATTCTTCCAGTTTAAGTAATAATAAGAGAGCATGCATGATTAAATATGACTATATTAAGCTAACATAGGGTTGAGGCACCTACCTAACCTCAACCTCTGGGTGAGGGAGAGTAACACATTCCCAAGCAACCTAATATATATAAAATTGGGGAGAGTGGTTACATTCCCCCTGGGCAAAATAACACATGCCTACTATGGGTGGTTTGTACTCATGTACACTACATTAGTTAATTAGTCATTTACATCATCATGCTAGAGTAAATCAATGGTAGATTTAAGAAATTTAATAACTTTGCAAGTGGGTTCCTAGACCCTAGAACAATTTAGGCAATAACAAGAATGAATAAAAATAGGCTCATGCCTCATTGGGAAAATAGGATTGGATTTAAAAACATGCCCAACTTAGGGTTAGAATGCATATACCTCTTGTCACATATAAAGGTTAACTTGAATAGTATACTTTGGTCCACAAAGTCAACTTTTCATCCTAGAAACACATTATGTATATTAGCCAAGTCAAAGTGAACATATTCATTCCTATTATATTTTTATATTATTCTTACCCTACTCCTGATCATTTAATGTCATGTTATGGTTTATGATGTTAGTCATTGTTGATAGAATATGTGATGCTTTATATATCAATCTCAGTTCTAATTACCCATCTTTAGACACATAAGTCTATGAAACTCATATATGTTGATAACAATATATATATTTCCAATTTAGGTTTAATGATGTCATTCTCTTCTCTATATTGTGAATCCATATTATTCCTAACATCATTCTTACCACATATATTGGTGTAAGTATATTCCACATGAATATTTTTTTAGGTTCATTAATATATACATTCTTTAATCCAACTAACATGTCTTCTAGATATACGTTTATAAAAATATATTCTTTTACACATATTATCTTTTTCACCATTTAGTTCATAAGAAGACAATATAGTTATATGCATTCCATAATTATATTTGTATTTATAATTGCCATCTATTGCATAAATATGTATATGTGTATCTAGGGTTTGTTGAAATATTATTATCGAAATTCTTGATAATTTATGTGTAGTATTAAAATGTAACACATCTTATATATAATCTTTCATTATTAGTTGAGCCATGACAATCAATATTACAATAAAGCAATAGGGTGATTCATAAATCAATTCGGTTATCAATGTATTTGGATCAAACTGATCTAGATAAATGTATTTTTCTAAATCCATGTTGGTAATTTAATTGCCATTACATATAAACATATATAATTACAGTTATAATTCTAAACAAAAGTGAGTCATTGTTTATGTTGTACTCTTAGTGATTTCCGATTGTACATGATCTGTTAATAATGTAAATACACTAGTGCAACTTGTTACAATGCCATTTTATTGGTGAATTCTAAGGTTTAATACTCAAATCTATTGCATGACATGGGAGATGCTATTTAACAAGTGAGTATTTAGATTATACATCATGTAGGCTTAAGGAAGCATTATGTTTATACGATTATACCACCATGCTAAGTTTATATATAGATAAGTATGTGAATCTAGGATCTTAACCAAGTTTACATAACTAAAACCATAAACATAATTACCATTTTCAATTGGTGGATTAGGAGTGGTCCTTGACGTCCATTCTACAGTTGAGGGGTTCTGCAACAGCTGATGGAGCCTTGCATAACCATCAGCATGCAAACGAGATTAAACTCACGGTGGTGATGCTCTTTCTTCCAAGGTGGCAGAAAGTAAGGAATGAAGAGAGTGGGGCGCCATGTCAGAGGGGTGTCATGACAGGGTGTTGTTGGCAGGCATCATCGAGATCAGGTCAGAGGTGGCTGACGCTAGGGGAGTAAATGGGATGTCGGGGAACCGTTATGATGAGGGTGATGCACCAAGTTATGTGATTACATCGTGGTGTTGCTGTACGAGAAGGGGTCGACACTGTTGCAAGAGAGAAGTCGACGACGTTGCTATTAGGGTAGTCATCACAGGAGAGAAGGAGGAGGATGGCGTGCAGGAGTCGACGACGTTGTAGGAGTTGACAACATCATAGGAGTCGACGATGTCACAACATCGTGACCGACACTGAGGGGGTTGTTGGGCATCGAGGGTCAGATGGGTAGTTGTTAGTGATGCTGACGTAGCGTCGGGGGTTGCTAGGCGTCGAGGGTCAGATGGGTAGGTGTTAGTGATGCCGACACAGTGTCATGGCCCATGCTACTGGCACTGACACTGGTGAGGAGACAACATTAGGCAGCAGTAACGCCAGTCACTGCCTTGAGTGGTGGTTGTCGGATGGGCACATGTTTAGGGGATCTTTGGCGGCTAGGGTTTAGGGGAAGAGGGTGAGAGGGAAGGAAGGAATGGGGGAGAAGATATATGAGTCAGACGATGGGTTGTCACTGTTATCAACCGGGTAACGCCCATTTCAAAAGGGAGAACATGATGTCGTGGTAGATAGAGGGGAAGGAAGTAATGTGACATTATGTTATGATGAGGGGGAAAATGTGGTTTAGGAAATAGTTAATTTCCTAATCAAATGCCACTATTAAAACCTATGGTAATTGGTATCTTAAATACCAATTCAATTGGGAAAGCAATTGCTATTTAATGGTCAAACAAATTAAAGGGCATACTAAATAGAAGTCAAGGAGGTTTCCTTTTCCATGCAATAGGCATTTATATATATTAGAGTTGCATATTCATTTAATTAATTAAGAGGGTAGAGAAATACCAATTGACATGAAAATTCATGGGTTTGCTAATTAAAGTGTGTGGAGTTTAACATTACATTAATTTTCTCCTTTTGAACGCAATTTGTACATGACTGTATACTACATGCCTAATAAATATATTCGTACCTTTCTTAATAAATGTTGATATAAAATTTCTTATTTTCTCATTTTTTGTATCACAAAGCCATAAAATATCTAAGTTAATATAATCTACAAATTATCTCTCATTAATGGTCATTTTACATAATTAGACTCTAATTATCACAAGTGTTGAGATATTTGTACAAAAACCTATTCATTGAAATGAATGTGTGTAAATATAGTTCAAGCCATCAAGTATAGCTAAATTTCAACATTGAGGCTGAAATGGATAAAAAATATAGGAAAATTTAGAAAAAGGACAAAAAGAATATGAAGGAAATAAAATCTTGAAAATGGGTTAAATTGGAATTGAATCAAGGATTCAATATGTTACAACACTCCACCACTTGAAGAGGATTTCATCCCTGAAATCTCAACAAGAGGGAAGGGTCAGTACGTATCATCTCAATATCAAGCAACTAGGTGGTTTCTTCTAATCTATGGTACTTCACATGCTCCACTCATAAGTTAGGTTTTCTAAGGTTTCCACTATTCATATTACCTTTTATGAAACATAACACAATTACCATTTTTGGCTTATTAGAATTATTTTTGTTGTGAAATTACATCATCCTTATTATTCTATTACTTGTGTCATGTTCTATTCACATTTTTGTAAGAATAATTATATCTCAACATTATGTACAATTAATGTATTTCTCATTACTAATTAAGAATTTTAAGAACAATTTGGGTTTACTAAATCATCTCAATATTTATTAATGTATTAGGTCACAGTACTGAATAACTTGAATTTTATTCTCCATTATCTTCATATTACCATCCTATAGAAATATCACATATTATTTTGTAAGAAATAGATAATATTATCCAACAAGTTATTAAGTCTAAATAATGTCACATTAATTTCTTACACCTATATTACACCTTGTCACATCACTTTTCATACTCAAATTAATGTCATTACTAACCATCTTCTCCTATTTACACTTCATATTATAAATTATACATTTAACATCACATTAGGCATTTGGGATTATTGTAGACTTAATAATCATGCTTATATAAATCCAATTACTCCTTATCACATTTGAGTCATTACATATATTTAGGTGAACATGATGGAACACATTACATTTTAATGAATTGATTCATATATCAAGTTATGATTAGGTGATTATAATCCATTTATATGTGATGACACCTAATGTCACTAATGTATCATGAAGGCATTAAGGATACATATGTATATATGTTAAGGTTAGATGATTACATCTTAGGGTTTAGGTCAACATGATCATTATATGTTATGCATTCTTAGCATGCATTAGTTCCATTTACCATAGAATTAGGGTGACATGATCAACATTATGTGTATTCACAATTAGTGAGTTACTCATATTATGTGCCTTAAGTATTTGTTAGGGTTCAAGCATATGGACTATTCCTTAGATGACTTATTATATATTTATTTTTATATCCATAAATAGGTAATTATAATTATAATTTGTTTGGTCAATACTAATCATATAAGATCACTAATCTCTTGTCTATGGAGTTAGGGTCTCTAATTCCAAAGTGGCTAGATTTTGCTATGTATAGGATTCCATCACCCCTAAAAAGGTATATCGTCCTCAAAATCAGCAAATGCAAAATCTATCAAGGTACTACTACTACCACTACTACCCCCCTTAAAAGGTTTGACCTACCAAGTAAAACTAAACTTGAGGTAAAATAGTGAGTCTAATTAAATCACGTATAATGCAATCACTCAATTGTTTTGCTATTCACTATCACCAAACTCCAAAGTCTAGTATAGGATAGACTACCCTTAACATGGAATTTTAAGACTCATATAAGGAATTTATAAGGTGATTTTATTTGTTTGGTTACCCAAATCATCATATTAGGTTCCTAAGGATTATTCAACATTGATGTTATTTGCCTAAAGGTATGCTATTTTGGACAATAGTATCAAATCAGGCCAGGCCAGTGTCATATGGATATTTGGGAGTCCTCGTAAACCAATCTAGTGGCACAGAGGAAAATTTTGCTAGCCCCCAGACCCTGACCCTTTCTAGGCACCCTTGCTTTCAACTTATGTCCTAGCAGATACCTAATAGGCTAATCACCTAAAAGTGGACTAAGATATCTCTAATATGAAATTCTTATAGTCCTAATCCAACCTTTCACCATAGGTTAATTTTAAGGTGAACTAAAGGGAAACTATATGAAGTAAGGATTTCTAACTAAGGAGAAAATTTGAAATAGTCAAGACTCCGACTACCATTGGCTCTGATACCATGTTGTAAAGAAGTGACATCACCTCTCTACTAAAAAATGGTAAACAAAATTCAATGAATAGCAGCAGAAGATTAAAATTTTGACTATATTCAATTTAACAAAGAGTACATCAATTGTTCCCAAGAGGGTGTACATGATTTATACAAATAAATGATCTAATTAGTAGGAAACTCAACTACATCAATATGTCTCCAAAAATAAGTAACTTAACAAGTAAATCCATGAGGGAAGGATGGACTCATTTTCCTAGTCTTAGGTTGGTTCACCATGATCCTGTTGCGTACTATGATCCTAAACCTGGGTGGTTGGGATCATTCAGCAAGAGGAGAGAAAATGCATGCGTCAATTAAGAGATAAGACAATTACAAACTAAAGCGGGAAATAATAAAGATTCAATATGCTAAGAGGGTCAATAATATGAGTCAAGTAAAACAAATAAGAATTCTTCCAGTTCAAGAGGAGAGAAAATGCATGTGTCAATTAAGGAATAAGACAATTACAAACTAAAGTGGGAAATAATAAAGATTCAATATGCTAAGAGGGTCAAGAATATGAGTCAAGTAAAACAAATAAGAATTTTGCCAGTTTAAGTAATAATAAGAGTGCATGCATGATTAAATATAACAGCATTAATCTAACATAGGGTTGAGGCACCTACCTAACCTCAACCTCTGGGTGAGGGAGAGTAACACATTCCCAAGAACCCTAATATATATAAAATTGGGGAGAGTGGTCACATTCCCTTGGGCAAAATAACACATGCCCACTATGGGTGGTTTGTACTCATGTGCACTACATTAGTTAATTAGTCATTTGCATCATCATGCTAGAGTAAATCAATGGTATATTTAAGAAATTTAATAACTTTACAAGTGGGATCCAAGACCCTAGAACAATTTAGGCAATAACAAGAATTAATAAAAATAGGCTCATGCCTCATTGGGAAAATAGGATTGGGTTTAAAAACATGCCCAACTTAGGGTTAGAATGCACATACCTCTTGTCACACATAAAGGTTAACTTGAATAGTATACTTTGGTCAACAAAGTCAACTTTTCATCCTAGAAATACATTATGTATATTAGCCAAGTCAAAGTTAACATATTCATTCCTATTATATTTTTATGTTATTCTTACCGTACTCCCGATCATTTAAAGTCGTGTTAGGGTTTATGATGTTTATCTTTGTTTATAGAATATGTATTGCTTTATATATCAATCTTAGTTCTAATTACCCATCTTTAGACACATTAGTCTATGTAACTCATATATATGTGGATAATAATATATATATTTCCAATTCAGGTTTAATGATGTCATTCTCTTCACTATATTGTGAATCCATATTATTCCTAACATCATACTTACCATGCATATTAGTGTAAGTATATTCCACGTGAATATTTTTTTAGGTTCATTAATATACACATGCTTTGATCCAACCAACATGTCTTCTAGATATATGTTTATATAAATATATTCTTTTACACATTATTATATTTTTCACCATTTAGTTCATAAGAAGACAATATAGTTAGATGCATTCCATAATTATATTTGTATTTATAATGACCATCTATTGCATAAATATGTATTTGTGTATCTAGGGTTTGTTGAAATATTATTATCGAAATTCTTGATACTTTATGTGTAGTATTAAAATGTAACTCATCTTATATATAATCTTTCATTATTAGTTGAGCCATGACAATCAAGATTACAATAAAGCAATTAGGTGATTCATAAATCAGTTCAATTATTAAGGTATTTGAATCAAACTGATCTAGATAAATGTATTCCCTAAATCCATGTTGGTAATTTAATTGCCATTACCTATAAACATATATAATTAGGGTTATGATTCTAAACAAGAGTGAGTCATTATTTATGTTGTAGTCTTAGTGATTTCTGATTGTACATGATATGTTAATAATGAAATACACTAGTGCATCTTGTTACAATGTCATTTGATTGATGAATTCTAAGGTTTAATACTCAAATTTATTGCATGACATGGGAGATGCTATTAACACGTGAGTATTTAGATTGTACATCATGTAGGCTTAAGGAAGCATTATGTTTATATGATTATACCACCATGCTAAGTTTTTTTTTGATGGAAACTTTCATTCATGCATAGATCAAGAAACAAAAAATACATCATTCTCGGCTGCATAACTCCATTGAATAGGCATAATGACCCATCTAGAAGTATGCCCACCGGAATTTAGAGCGTCTTGAGAAATGAAATGAGCCAGAGAGTTCTGGGCTCATTTTACATGAATGAAACTACAAGAACAGAAACTGGAAGCTACACTACGTACGTCCGCAGCAATCAAACCCAGGTATCCAAGATGCTTATCCAGATCTTTTAAGGCATTCACTATATTCAGGGAATCAGAGCAAAGTAAAATCTGAGTTTCTGATGGCACCAAATCTTGAGCAAGTAGTATCCCTTCTCTAGCAGCCATAGCCTCTGCAATGTCCGAAGTCCAATCAGCCCTTACACATTTTTGTGTAGCCCCCATGAAGGAGCCACCTCTCCCATGTAATACTCCTCCTAAGGCGCATCTCCCATTAGTCTTCATTGATGCGTTGACATGCAAGAAGAGCCATCCCTCATCTCCCACGCCTACTCCCATCTCACACAAACTAGCCACAGCGTCCCCAGCAGCTACTCCTCCTCCAACACTTCCCATCCTTTCCTGTCCTTCTTCAGCGCCCCACTTAAAATGATGGTAGTCCGCAATCATTGCCCGATATGACTGAAGAATAGGTCTCGGGAAAGGGGCCTCATCCTTAAATTTTTTTTTGTTTTGGCATGTCCATGTAGTCCACCATACCGTAGCTATCTCATCCTTTTCCTCCTCCGTGCAGTTCCCAAGAAACTCCACGAGATCGTCATGTAGATTCCCTTGGCTTCCCAGACATTTCATAGGTTGTAACCAGCTTTCCTGCATCACTATCTCTGCCCCTGAGCAATGGCTCAACATATGTTGGATGGACTCCTCCTGTAAAGCACAGATAGGACATACCCCATCATCCGTAACATGCATACCCCTGAGCCTACTCCGTTTTGCTAACCCCCCTGTGGCAATGCGCCAAAGGAAGTGTGACAACTTTGGAGGCCATCTCCTTCCCCATATCATCCTCCAAAGATCATGCGGTACCACCTTGTCCCTTTCCCTCATAGCTGCACCTCCCAACTTTCCCAGCCAATATGCCGAGCGGACTGTGAAGTTACCCTTTGGACTTGGCCACCAGAACATCCCATCCTCCTGCTCCGTAATAGGTAGGGGGACCACCATAATTTGTGATGCAATGTCCCTAGGAAAGATATCCAACAACCTGTCAACATTCCATTCTCTGCGCCCCTCCACCATTAGTTCGCTAACCTTGCTTGTAGCAGCTAGTTCTTCTGTCCTGTACACTGTTAAGTCCTCATCACCATAATGCAGCCACCTTTCAGACCATACGCCAATATCCCGACCAGTTCCAACTCTTTTCATGACTCCCTATAGAAAGAGTGATTTTGCTCCCCACAGACTACGCCATGTGTAGCTTGGAATAAGCCCAAGGCGGGCGTTCAATAAATTGCTATTTGGGTAGTACTTTTCCTTCAAAATTCTAGCCACCAGTCTATCTGGCTTCGTGAACAATCTGCACAGTTGGCGCACCAGCAGAGCTTGATTAAAAGTATTCATATCTCTGAAGCCCATTCCTCCCTCCCTTTTGGACTTGCACAGCCCCTCCCAACACAACCAGGAAATCTTCCTTTCTCCCCCTTTCGCCCCCACCAGAATCTGGCCACCATAGAGTTTATATCCTCAATAAGTCCCGTCGGGAGTTGGAAAACACTCATGACATATGTAGGAATAGCCTACACGACAACCTTTATAAGCACCTCCTTCCCTGACTTTGATAATAATTGTTCCTTTCATCCTTGTAGTTTGTTTCCCACTCTGGTCCTGATGTACTCAAAAACTTTTTTCTTTGACCTCCCAATGGCCGTCGGCAGCCCCAAATAAGATGCTTGTCTGTCCACCTCTTTTACTCCCATCAAATCTCGCAGCTCGTCTTTTTTGCTTCTTGGTATCATTTTGCTAAATGCAATTTCGGACTTGGTGATATTGACCTTTTGACCCGATGCATGTTCATATTGGTTGATGATTTCAACAATTTTTAGGCATTCATTCCTTGTCCCTCTAGCAAAAAGGATATTGTCATCTGTAAAAAATAGATGTGAGATCTGAGGGTCCTCCCGGAAAATGCTCATACCATGGATAGTATTCGCATTCATCACAAGGTTTAAAAGGGTGGAAAAAGCATCAGCGCATAGAATAAAGAGGTAAGGAGAGAGTGAGTCACCCTGGCGAAGTCCACATGAAGGATGGAAGGTGTTTGATCTTTCCCCATTGGCCATGAACGTGTGAGAGACCGAAGAAACACAATCCATAACTCTGTCACACCACCTTCCCCCAAAACCAAATTTTTCCATCACTGTTTTTAGGAACTTCCATTCTATTCGATCATATGCCTTCATCATGTCTAGCTTTAAAGCAATATGCCCTTTCCTTCCCCCCTCCCCCTTTTCATAGCATGGAAACATTCATAAGCAAGCAGGGCATTATCGATAATCATTCTTCCCGGGATGAAAGCACTCTGGTTTTCAGAAATAATCCCATCCATGAAAGGTTTTAGTCTATTTGTAAGCACCTTTGTAGCAATCTTGTAGATGACGTTGCACAAACTGATAGGCCTAAAATCAGCAACCACCCGTGGCTTTTTAATCTTCAGAATCAACACTACCAAAGTATCATTGTAATCCTTACATGAATATTCGCCCTTCCACCACCCCTTGATGTAATTTGTAATATCCTTTCCCACCACCTACCAAATTTTTTGATAGAAAATAGGTTTCAGACCATCCAGACCGGGCGCCTTATTTGGGTGCATTTGGAACACCGCCCCCTTAACCTCTTCATCAGTAATTTCCTTCTCCAGAGTTCCAGAAATAGAATCATTGAACTGTCGGGTAATCCCCGCCACCGCTGCCTCCATCTCCACCAGATTGTTTGTTGTGAAGAGATCATGATAAAAAAATTCAATGATGCCCAAAATCTCTTTATCTTCAGTTTTCCAGATCCCATTGGAGTCCTTTAGCCCCACAATCGTATTCTTCTTTTGTCTTTGTGAAGATTTATGGTGGAAGTAGGCGGTGTTGCTATCTCCATCCTTCAACTCCTTTATTCTGGTCCTAGCACACCAGAACGCTTCATTTTCCTTGTGTAGTTTTTCTAACTCCCTAGAGAGCTCATCACAGCGCTGCATAATTCTACCATCTGGCCATTTTTTTGCTCCTCGCCAAGCAGTTTCTCTGTCCTTTTTATCCTCTTTTTTATATCTCCAAATTTCAACTCATCCCATCTAGTCAGATTTCCACTAACACCTTGTAATTTATCTTTCAGATCCATGCCCGTGCATGCCTCCCAAGAATCTGTCACCGTTTTTATACACCCTTCTTCTGACAACCACATTGGTTCAAAGAAAAATCTGGACTGCCTCTTCCACTGTCTTTTCTCCCCAACTACAGCTGATAGAATGATAGGTGCATGGTCTGATTGATAAAATGGTAAATGATGTACCCAACTTCCAGAATATTTGTTCCTCCAACCATCACTCACCAGAAATCTGTCCAAGCGTTCTTCAACTAGAGTCTCCACTGTCAGCCCTCTTCTCCACGTAAAAGTATTGCATGTATATCCAATATCAAGTAGAGCGCAGTCATCAATCACGTCCCAAAAGGCCTTCATGAATCGGTCAGGTTTCATCGGACCACCCCTTTTATCTCCATTATTAGTAATCTCATTTAAGTCCCCAAAAAAGATCAACGGCTCCCCATATCTGCCTTGGATCTGTCTCATCATGTCCCAGGTCTTGTATTTCTCAGCCTGTGCCAACCAGCCATAGATACCACACGCATACCATTCATAGTCATTTGTTGTGTCCACCACTTTGCATTCCACGTGTCTAGTAGAAAAACATGTTACTTCCACTTCTAACTCTCACCACCAAAAACCCAGACCACCTGCCCTACCAGTGCTCGAAATACATATACCGTCAACAAACCCACAACTTCTCTTAATCCTCTCCAGAGATTTATCATCTAGCATAGTTTCCATAACGAACACTATGTTGGGTCTCTCCCTTCGACATAACGCCCGAAGTGCTTCTACCACTGCCAGGCGACCCAGACCATGGCAGTTCCAACTCAGGAGTTTCATTGTTGTTCACGAGGTTGGCTATCCCAACTCCCGCTACTTGGTGTACACCACCTGTATTTGCAAAAGCACCCTCCGTCTGGCTAGATCTTTAAGGCTTTGACTTCTTAGATTTCATACCCACGGTATCACCATTGTGACTCGTGGTAGCGTCCTCCATAGCTTCCGACTCTCTCCTACGCTTGTTCAGGAATTGTCTCCAACTAAAACCATAAACTTACTTACCATTTTCAATTGGTGGATTAGGAGTGGTTCTTGATGTCTATTCTGCATTTGAGGGGTTCTGCAGCAGCTGATGGAGCCTTGAATAACCATCATCATGCAAAGGATATTAAACTCAGTGTGGCGGTGCTCTTGCTTCCAAGGTGGTAGAAAGCAAGGAATGAAGAGAGTTGGTGCCATGTCAGAGGGGCATCGTGACAGGGTGTTGCTGGCAGGCAGCGTCGAGATTAGGTCAGTGGTGGCTGATGCTAGGGGAGTAGATGGGGTGTCGGGGTGCCGTTATGGTGAGGGCGATGCACCAAGTTATGCGATTCTGTCATGCTATTACTGCAGGAGAAGGGTTTGACGTTGTTGCAAGAGAATAGTCGACGACATTATTATCAGGGTAGTCATCACAGGAGAGAAGGAGGAGGATGGTGTGTAGGAGTCAATGGCGTCATAGCGTCGTGACTGACACAAAGGGGGTTGCTGGGCTTTGAGGGTCAGATGAGCAGGTGTTAGTGATGCCAACACAGCATCGGAGGTTGCTGGGCATCGAGGGTCAGATGGGAAGATGTTAGTGACATCGACGTAGCATCATGTACCATGCTACTGGTGTTGACGCTGGTGAGGAGACAACGTTAGGAAACAGCAGTGCCAACGACTTCCTTGAGTGGTGGTTGTCAGATGGGCAC
The DNA here is from genome assembly GCA_963693085.1 of Alisma plantago-aquatica. NCBI lineage: Eukaryota > Viridiplantae > Streptophyta > Magnoliopsida > Alismatales > Alismataceae > Alisma > Alisma plantago-aquatica. The sequence goes on along the minus strand of OY856413.1, from coordinate 1,162,683,367 downwards.
ATGTTTAGGGGATCATTAGCGGCTAGGGTTTAGGGGAAGAGGGTGAGAGGGAAGGAAGGAACATGGGAGAAGATATAGGAGTCGGACGATGAGTTGTCGCTGTTATCAGCGGGGCGATGCCCGTCTCAGAAGGGAGAACGTTATGTCGCGTTAGATAGAGGGGAAGAAAGTAACGTGATGTTGCATTATGATGAGGGGGGAAATGGTTTAGGAAATAGTTAATTTCCTAATCAAATGCCATATTAAAACCTATGATAATTAGGATTTTAAATACCGATTCAATTGGGAAAGCAATTGTTATTCAATGGTCAAACAAATTAAAGGGCAGACTAAATAGGAGTCAAGGAGGTTTCCTTTTTCCATGCAATAGGCATTTATATATATTAGAGTTGCATATTCATTTAATTAATTAAGAGGGTAGAGAAATACCAATTGACATGAAAATTCATGGTTTTGCTAATTAAAGTGTGTGGAGTTTAACATTACATTAGTTTTCTCCTTTTGAACGCAATTTGTATTGGATTGTATGCTACATGCCTAATAAATATATTAGTACCTTTCTTAATAAACGTTGATATAAAATTTCTTATTTTCTCATTCTTGTCCCAAAAAGCTATAAAATCTCTAAATTAATATAATCTACAACTTATCTCTCCTTAATGGTCATTTTACATAATTAGACTCTAATTATCACAAGTGTTGAGATATTTGTGCAAAAACCCATTCATTGAAATGAATGTGGGTAAATATAGTTTACGCCATCAAGTATAGCTCAATTTCAACATTGAGGCCGAAGAGGATAGAAAATATAGGAAAATTTAGGGAAAAGGACAAAAAGAACATGAAGGAAATAAAATCTTGAAAATGGGTTAAATTGGAACTGAATCCATGATTTAGTATGTTACAACTTCCTTCAGGCCGATATCAGTTTCGAACATCACCTTTAAAAACACTCATTAACCGTTCAAAAGGATACATCCAATGCAAGAAAACTACTATCGACATTTCCACTTCCCTAGTCAGATGGAGAACAAGATGTACCATGATATCAAAGAATGAAGGAGGAAAATACATATCAAGATGGCATAGATTAATAACCACTTCTCTTTGCAACTTATCAAGATTTTTAGGATAAATAACTTTGCTGCATAGAGTGTTGAAGAAGAAACAAAGACTGGTGATTGCAAACCTTACATGCTTTGGCAGTATAGATCAAATTTCCATGGGTAATATTTGTTGCATTAGAGTGTGACTATCATGAGATTTAATACCTATCAGCTTTAGATCCTTCACTGATACTAGTCTATGGATATTGGAAGAGTATCCCTATGGTGCCTTAACACTAATTAAACACTCACAAAAAGTTTTCTTCTCCTTTCTAGACAATGTGTAACAAGCAAGAGGTAGATGTGTTTCTCAATCACTACTAACTTCTTTTGTTAATTATTTCCTTATTCCCATTTCACATATGTCCATTCTGGATTTGATACCATCTTTAGTCTTACCTGGTATATCCAATAGAGTACCAATGACACTATCACAGACATTTTTCTCAACATACATTACATTGATATAGTGCCTAACTGCCAAATAACTCACTAAAAAAGATCCCAAAATATTGATCTCTTCTTGTATAAAGATTTGTCACTCTGTGTGGGAATGGCACATTGTGATATTACTGAATGCATTAACAAAATCTTTTACTCTTTCATAAACAACCTCCCGTGATATAGGTTTAGGGGCACTCCATTCCTCATTTGATCCATTAAGCGCTTTGTGAAACCTTCAATAAGGATGAACTTTTGGAAGAAACCTTTGATGAGAAAGATATACAGTCTTTCCACCATATTTTAGTCATATTGAATCTGTGTTCTCTTCAAATATAGGGCATGCTTTGGATCTTTTCACATTGTATCCAGATAAATTCCCATATGCTGGAAAGTCATTAATAGTGCAAAACAGCATACCACACAAACAAAATGTCTCTCTACATGAATCATCATAGGTCATCACACCTTCTCCCTAGAGTTTCTATAAGTCATCAATAAGAGGTTCAAGATAAACATCAATATCATTGCTAGGTTGTTTAGAGCCCGATATCAACAATGACAACATAACATACTTAATTTTCATACACAATAAGGAGGAAGATTATATATAGCAATCATAACAGGCCAAGTGCTATGTTTCCTACTCAATATGTTGTATGGATTCATCCCATTGGTACAAAGCCCAAGACTTAGATTCCTGACTTCCTCACCAAATTCAAGGTACAATAAATCAATCTTCTTCCACTGTGGGGAATTAAATGCATGTCATATGATCCCATCATTAGTTTTCTTTACCTCTACATCCCACATTAAATTCTCAACATCCATGGGATTGGCAAATAAGCATTGAAACTGTGATATTATAGGTAGATACCACATCACCTTGGTTGGAGAGTCAGATTTGGACTTCCCCGAAGTCACAATTTTATACCTTGACACCCCACATTTTGGACAATCTTTCAAACCGACATAGTCCTTTTGAAATAACACACAGTCATTCAGGAATGCATGTATCTTCTTAGCCTTCATTCCCATTGGGCATAACAATTTCTTTAATTCATATGTTGATATTGGAAGCTTGTTGCCTTCAAGAAGGATTTCTTTCAACAAATATAACAATTACTTGAAGCTTTTATTGCTCCATCTATTGTTATCCTTCATATTATACAATCTCAACACAACACTCAACTTTGTAAACTAGTATAACTGATGTATAACGGTCTCTCAGCATCATGCACAATGTTTCTAAATAAGGAAGGTGGATCAGTGTGCTCTTCCCCAAAACTATCTAGCAGTGCATCAACGATGTCTATCAGAATTAGCTCATTCACATCTACATCATCGGTGGCAAGTTCTTCTACAAGACAAGTACTTCGAGCGACATCTACTAATCTTGTGGTTGAAAAACCTCCATGCCAATACCATTATGTATAGCCCTATACAATCCCATTGCACATGACATGACTTTTGATTTCATCAATAGTGTTGACTTTCAAGTTGTTACTGCAATGTCTATATGGACAATAGAACCTATCTCCAGGTTGTTTCCTATGATCCTCTGCAAATCTTGCAAACTGATCAAAACCACTAATAATCTTTGGGGTGCAGCAATTTGGAATGGATATCCATGATCTATCCATTCTATAATCAAAGAGAAAACAAGTATTAGTGTTTAGGATTTACATGACTAGGGTTTAGGGATTACAAATTAGGGTTTATCATTTAGGATTTTGGGATAAATGTTTATAGATTAGGGTTTATGGTTTACAAATTAGGGTTTAGGGTTTAGTAATAAATGTGTGCACCACCTATTCCATTCTTGAAAGTGTATAATGTGTATTTAGTTTTTGAGAAAATTTTGGCAGCATTTACCCGCAGTTCTCCAAGTACATCGATGCAAATGGGAAAATGTCCACCAATATATGTACTTAGAGAACAAACAGAAAAGTGCTGACGAAACATCTTAAAAACTGAATATGCGTTATACACTTACATCCTAAGTGAGATTAAGTGTTCAAAAAAATCCCAAACTACTCCCAGTGAGTAAATATCAAATGAGTTTCTAGGCCAAAAGATATATATGTTCAAAATTAGGTTTGTAATTCATATCAACAGATATATATTGGCCACTCAATTTCATACTAGTTATGCAACTTAAAAGAGATCTATGTCACTAGTGTTTACTAAGATCCTCTAAGTATGATCATGGAGTATATTAGTGGAATTCATCATCCCATATGTATCACAAAGTCACTATATAAACAAGATTCCCACATAAACCCTAGATTTTAGTTTATCGTTTAGGAATCCTACCTAATTAGATAACCAACAATACATTATTTAACAATCAAAAAAGAAATTTAAATTTAATTAGTGTGTGTAGCATAGAAATGATAAATAAGACACCATTCACCTTATTCATCATTCATAGATATATTTGATGTACACATCTATCTGATAGAATTCATGTAACATTATCAACCCTTACTATATGTACCTATGCATATATAACTAATATTTGTGTTGTACCAATGGTAGGGTCATGCATATATGTACACGGAAGTTTAATATTCAAAAGTCATCAAATTAGACATCCAAAATTATGCACAAAGAAGTATAATATTCACCAAGTCATGAAATTAGACATCCAAGTATACATCTATTGATTTCATTTCCAAATTTAAACAAGAATCTCAAACAAATACCATCAACACACATAACAAAGATGACGGGTGAGCAAGATGCTCACCTTTCACAGAATGACGACGATGGGTGAGCAAGATGGTGGCAATTAACCAGCCAGCTGAGGTGGTTGTGGCAGAAGCAGCTGGAGCATGAGCCTACGACTAGAGAAGGTGGAGTTGGAGTAGGTGCATGTATCTAGAGGAGGTGGAGTTGGAGGTTCATGCGGTGGTTCCAGCAGCGGGAGTAGCACCTGGAGCATGCAACAATTGCGATAGAAGCAGCAATGCTGACAAGTAGGAGCAGCAGCAAGAGGCACGTAGGAACATGACGCTGACAAGGAGTAGGTGGGAGCAGAATGTCGACGGAGATGAGCTCCAATGTTGTCTGTAATGGGCAAAGAAGAAATGATGGCAACAGAACAACTCGAGTAGAGGAGTAGCAGCGAAGGTCGCCAGAGAAGAATGAACTTAGGGAGATGAAATAGAGAATGGGGAAAGAAATTTTGTGGGTGGTATTAAATGGGACATAGTCGATGGTTGTTTCAAAAATTGACAACTAAGTAATTAGACATCGATTTACGTCAAAGGAATGACACCTAACCTAGTGACATAGATGTCAGTTGCAGCTAAAAACTGATGCAAGATGCCATTATCCAAATGAAAAAATTGGCCTGAGTAATGGCGATAGTCATCGGTTGAGTACATAAAATGATGCCAAACCTAGTGATTTAGACATCGATTGCAACTAAAAAACTGATGCAAGAGGCCATTATCCAAACAAATTTTCTTTTGGACTCAGTAGGTCCTAAGTCACTTGTTTCTTATATATGAATCAAAAAGTGTAATCTGGGGGAACACTTTTTTTGTGGGGACGTGATGCGAACCCTAAGACATCAGTTTCTTCCCAAAAAAATGACATCAATTGTGCAATTTTTAGCGATTTTTATTGATAAACGATGTTGGTTTTGGCAGAAAAAATCAACACCACAAGTATTTTAGAGGCAAATTTTATTTTGTACGAAGGTATCTTTCTTCAGTTAACCCACAATCAACACACATATTAAAGTTTTTGGAGTTAAATATTTTCCCTAAAAAATTGCATTTCACAGGTTATTTTCAATGTCGGTTTCTTTAAAATGTAGCCAACGTTAAAGAAAAACCAGTACTCGTGTCTTCTATTAATCGTCGGGACTTGATCAATGGCGACATTTGTGTTGGGCAACTGAAGTTGATTGGTATATAGTGTCATTTTCCCCATGTAACCATAGAATAATGAAACTACCTAGACCATGTAGCAAGTATTACCTGCTCCCATAGAATAATGACACTACCTAGACCAAAACATACCCCACTCACATAGTTGTTTGGGAATTAGTTAGGTGCATTATAGAAATCTCTAGGTTATAGTTTCATAGTTGTAAGCCCTATCCCGAGGTGCGGTATATGCTATGTGGATCTATAATTTTTCCAACCCTTAATTCCAATCCTAAAGCACTTAGAGGTCTATTACTTTAATTATGGTGATCAAGCATTAAAAAATTTATAAGAGATCATCAATTCACATTCAGAATGAAGGAAATAAATTTTTTGATTCATAGAATTCAAATACAAAGAAAGACCATGCTACTCTTGGGTCCTAAGGAATATGGGGTTTAGCCCCACATAATTGTTATCATCACATAAAAATGTTGTTATGTATGCCCATAGAGCTAATCCTATGATGATTGTAATGGGGCATTAGAAACCTGATTTGATAATGATTAAGGGAAATTGCATCTATTATATTTGTCTCAATCATGAGATGATAACACAAACATAGTAGATGTCTAAAGAATGATGATACTCAATGACATATCTCTTCAGGGTGAGGACCTGAACAATGAGATCATATGTATGTTAGAGTGTATACATTCTTGTTTTGTCCCTATTCAGATATTACTGTGGAAGCAAAATAGACAACAATAATACATAAGACTAGAGTGTGTGTTGCTTTGATGATAGAATCTCATCAGTCATGATATGTGATATCAAACCAAACACATAGGTACATGTTAGAGAATAATGTATTAGATAGTCCCACCTTGAGAGTGATACACGGAGACCATAGAATGGTAGTCAAAATCAACTCTCAAAGTGATAGTGATGATTGTGGTTTCTATACCTAAAGTTACTACACTCGTCACATGTCATTTGATGTATTTTGACATCATCTAACATGACTTTGAATAAGGGTTGCCATAAAGGTGGTGCTCAGATGTATTGTGAGACATGGGGATTGAGTGTGAGTGATGTAGATGGGATTTGTCCCTCCTACATGAGGTTGATATATATACCACTTGATAAGAGAGACTGAGACATGTATGGCCATACTCATGTGACTCAATATGTGATATATGAACTCACATGCATCTCATACATTCTTCTCTAGTTCAAGGAACATGGATTGAATGTTGAATAGGATGATAATTCCATGCCTCAAATTCAATTTAGATATCAGAGACAAAGGAACTATACAACCATAGTAACAATAATCATGGATTGTAGGTTGAAGTTTTTCTTCAACTTTCCAATTACTTGGGTAGCAATGATGTGTTGCTAGATACCGCTCATTTCATGTGATGTCATAAGTTGGTTGTAGACATTAATGCCAACATAATTTGGGACCTACAAAGACACACACATAGATTGTACTTGGAATAGGAGTTTACTCATGAATATGGTTTAACTTGAGTACTAAAGTGTTTAGGTATCTAATTTAAACAACATTGGTTGTATACTGGATGAACTAGAATTTGAACCGTCAGGTTCAGAAATGAACCAACCATTTCTAAGTGTGAAACGACCCTTTTAGATGTGAAATGACCATTTTAATGTTTAGTATGACTGAATCAAGGATTGATGTTGATGTCATATTGTGCATTAATCACATATTAAATTCTAATACAATTGTGAATGGGAACCATACTGAAATGACCGATTCAAGTGTTGAACCAATCGTCTCATGGGTGAACTGATCGGTTCATTGGTAAACTGACCGGTTCATGGTTTGTAGGTTCCAGAAAATTCATAAGTTTTGTCTCTTTGACTCTCGCTCATACTAGAATCCCTGACCCCAACCCTCCTATAAATAGAGGGGTAGTCCAGGCTTTCCAGAGACACAACAACAAGCTCTGACAATCGTTCTCATCTCTAGTTGTGGTAACTAGAGAGATCGAGCAAGTCCTACCCATAAAAGGGAGGGACATCAAGGGAGAGACAACACAGGAGAGACAATAAATCTTAGCGGATTGATATTCAAAGGGACACCTCCTTTCTGTTGGCTCTTATAGTACAATGTGAAGTTCCTAATGGTTAGCGTGGAGTACGTAGAGGCATGGAGGCCTTTTCCACCCGCTAGGAGAATGTCATCAACTGTTGCTTGTGGTGCTGCACTAGGAGGTCATATTTGACTACAGATCGAGTGTTGCTAGAAGAAGAAGCACACTACTATGAGGATAAGTCACTGGACTTGCTCCGACCGGGTATATAACTTACAACCCTCTTTTCCAGTTCATAGTTGTTGACCTATCTAGTATCTAAGGGGAATATGGTTGTAATTTTTTTGTTTTGCTGCCATATCTGATGTCATATTTCTCTTTGGTGGTATCAGAGCCAAGTCAATTTACTATTTTTTGTAATTTAATTGATATGATCGGATTTTGATTTTATCATTTATTTGTTACATGTGCTGTGAATATTTAAATGATTACTTTTCTTATCCGATTAAATGTCACATACAATATGTATATCTATATCTGATATATATAAGCAATTTATATGTGTCACCCTAAAATTAGTTTTGGTGGTGGATGTTAGCATGTTTATGGACAATAACCCTAGATCTATGTGCTTGGTTGGATGGTTGTTATTCTTGTTTATATCTTGATTTGCATACTGAGCCTCTCTCGCCTTTTTCATATGTGAAAATATTAATTCTTTCCATCTTGTGCTACCCTCAAATATAACTCAAGGTTTCCCTATTACTATATCATATGTTAAATAAAATTAGGATAGATTTAATTCCTATTATGATGAAAAAAACGTTCTGCACCAGACGAACCACCTGTTTCAGAAGACAAACCGGTCAGCTAGAGGACTGAGGAGGCCAGATGGCAGGTGGAGCCAAACCAATTGGTTGGTGCTCCAACCGATCGACTGGAGGTGTCCAGACGTTGTTGGACTAGATACCAGATGATTGATCCAAACGACCTACTGACAGACTGGGAGGCCAACTGATTAGTTCAAGAGTTGAATCAATCGACCCAGATTGGTTCAAGCACATATCTTCATCAACAACAAGTTGATAAATATGATGTGTACCTTAGGTGGTAGTAATTCCTTGTGGCTCCAAGGGACTACAATAGTATGGTCATAACCATCACTTGTGTTTATAGTTTCATGTTTTTATTTGTGGGATATAGTATGTATATGACACATATAAGTATGTGGTGATTGAATATGTATATATATTTATAAATATAAAATCCCTCAATTAAATATTAAGTCTTAGATGTTTTCCATAGAAACACACATGAAAATCTTGATCGAATAAGTGTGGGTATGCCAAGCGTGGTACACAATCCATCTCGTAGAAGTGTGATGGTAGTGATGTGGGCCTGCCAAGCAGGGTGCATTACCATTGTGATGGCTTTTGGGTCAGACTTAACTAGGTAATCTTAATGAGATTAAGTATCTACATGCATGCAGATGATTACGGTAAAGAGTTGCACATACTATATATCCAAGAATTGCATAATATGCAATTGGCAAAAGTTATCTACCTTAATAATTGGTTATGGATGATGGCGTTGGTCAGGTAATAACTCAATTGTTTTAGTTCTTGGCTCACTAGAAGGTTGTACGCCGCAATCTTCCAAATTTGATATGTGAGGGCTATCAATTGGAACAAAATAGTGAGAGTGATAATTAACTAAAAGTCTTATTAATATTATCAAACCAATGAGGTTGTAACTTCCCCAGGTGTAACTTCATCCTTGAGTTAGATAAAATCATCCATTGTCCCAGTAAGAACACCCTATGAAAGATATGGTGGTCCCGGATCTTCCTATCTCTATCCTTATAAATTCTTGAAATTTCATAGGCATCTATCCTAACTCATCTGATTCATTCAGTTCTAACCTGCACTTCCTCTCGACACTAGATAGATCAAAATTTAATTTCCTCAAGGCCCATTTGGCTTTATGTTCTACTTCTACTGGCAAGTGACATGCCCGTCCATGAACAAGTCTATAAGGGGTCATGCCTATGGGTGTCTTGAAAGCCGTCCTATAAACCCAAAGAGCATCATTCAATTGCATGCTCCAAATTGTCCTACTGCTTGAAACAGTCTTTTCTAGAATTCTTGTTATCTCCCTATTTGACACCTCAACTTGGCCTTGAGTTTGGGTTTGGTATAGAGTCCCTACTCTATGCTTCACCCTGTATTTTCTCAACAATTCTCCAAACTTCCTATATTTAAAGTGAGAAACTCCGTCACTTATGATCATCATAGTTACCCCAAACCTATAGGAAATATAATACTTCACAAATTGGCATACCACATGTGCATCATCGGTGCAGGCTGGAATCGCTTCCACTCCTTTTTGACACATAATGAACTGACGGGAAATGTAAAGTTAGTATTAAAAGACACAAAGGTTTCCATAATATCAATGCCCAAAGACCAAAAACTTCTACTTCCTAAAATGTGTTCAGGGACATTTCATGTCTCCTAAAAATACTACTTGGCACATCTCAGCACAAAACCATAACCATACTTAACAAGGACGATAAATAAATTCCACTCACCAAAACCTTAGCCGTCGTCCTTGATCTAGCATGGTGTCCCCCTGTGGGTAGAGAGTGGTAATGGGCAAGTATGCTCTTAAACTCACACTCAAGAACACGCTTCCTCAATGTTCCATCTCTACACTACTTAAGCAAGATAAGATCATCCCATACATAAAACCTAAAGGAATGGAAAAATCTCTTCTTCTCATAATATCCCCAATTTTTTGGCAGTTCTCCACGTGCCAGATAATTCACTATGTTTCAAAATCAAGGATCTTTGTCTTTTATAGCAAAAAGTTGCTCATCAAGAAAATCCTCAACAATTGGTATCTCCAGCATTGACTCATTTATTCTCTCCAACCATGACAACTGATCTGCTACTACATTGTTCACTCCAACCTTATCATTAATTCTATACCAAGCTCATGTAGTAACAAAATCCATCAAATAACATTGGCTTAGCATCCTTCTTTTGCAATAGGTACTTAATAGCCACATGGTTAGTTCATACAGTCACCTTTGCCCCTACTTAATTCGACGTCCTTTTCTAACAACTTAGAAAGCAGCTTGACAATCTTCAAAAAATCCTTTATGAAATGTTGAGAAATTTGAGATGTTCTAAAAAGCTCACACTCCTTCCCTTGTTTTCTCATCTATATGATATCCCTCTTCCCTTGCTTTCTCATCTTCTCACTGTCGCTACAACAACAATGAAAGACAAAGGTGAAGACAAGAGGAGAACATGAGGTGACAAAGAGAAAGGAGAATGTGTATGTAGTTAGGAAGTGTGGTATATAGTGATGACGAGGTATGCATCTTCAAGTTGGTGTGAAATGGTTACTTACGTAGGACCACTAGAAAAAGATGACTATTAAATGGGAATGAAAATTGCGTGATGGCTTTATCTTTCGTTTATGTACTATATGCATGCTAATAACTATTAGTAGATTGATGTGCTTTTCTTTGGATATTGGGTGATACAATGAAATTTTTCAATGGGCTCATGAAAACCCGCGAAGGAGAAATGGCATTAAATTAGTGCCCTCATCTCTGATATCACTCTAGCTTCGACGCGCTGTTTACCCATTGTTGTTGCAAACAAGTCCAAAAGAAGGGGCAAAAATACAACTTTTATATTAACGAAATGCCTGTTCTCCAGGAGAAGAAAAACCCGACCGTGCTTCATAGCCTCCGGAAACATTGACAATGTGAAATAACCAGTTGCTAGCGAAACAACACGTATAAATCCTCCACAGAGAGATTTAAACATGTACAGAAATAAAAAGAATAAGAATTAAACAAGGAGCTCGATCCAGAGTATGTTCGTCGTGATAAAGGCATGTACAACGTTTGCAACATCTGGCTATCTGACTGAACTTTCAATGGCTCAAATTTTACCAATTTACACTTGTAAGGATGCATTGTCAATTTATATTAGCTCTTGTGAAGCTTGAATATGACCAGTTCTGGAATAGGATTCAGCGTACTCTTCAATCTTATCTAGCCTGTAATATACGAAAAACATGTAACCGTACAACTACAACCACCATTCACATAGAAATATACATCATATATGAAGCAGTGAGGAACAAACCTGTACACATAGTTTACCATAATGCCGGCACTTTGACAAAGACCTTTTTCTGATGAATCAGCCATCCAATTTATCCTCTCAAGCATCTGTACAATGCCATATGTTGACTACCATTAGTCCAAAGCAACTAGGATTAGTAAATAAAGCACCACTGAAAACTAAAGAAAATAAGGAGCTTCTTGTACAAAACAATACATGCCTGTCATTAAGGATAACAGAGGAGAGGGTAAAGACATTAACAGTGGCCAGGGGGGGAGAGAGATGATCACTATTAGAGAATCTAGCTAATTAAGTTACTTCCAGTCTAATTGTATACGGGTCTAATTTTGTCTGGGCCCATTCGGGTTATGTCCGTTTCCCTGTATCTCCTTCTCCTATCTGTAGGAGAGGGTTTGCCCTTTTATTAATAACACACGGGTATTTTAGGGGTATTTTCTCATTATATCGACCTTAACAATCACCATAAGCCAAGGAAAACAAGGCGAGGCACGTGTCACCACAGTAGTAGATGACAACCAAGTGGTAACAGCTTCAGAGAAGGTGAGAGGTATAGGGTGTCGATATGGGTTCCCATATCCCCATTAATTCCTTGTGTTTGTGATGCAAACCACCCAAGTCACTAGTTCTGGCTTGTTAACTTTTTGGAGATGAGTCTTTTATATTAGTGGAGATAAGCCTTTTAGGAGATGAGTCTTTTATTTTAGTGGGTGTGAAGCCAAGTACTTGTCAGCCTTGCAAGGTGCTACAGAAGTTATGCCTATCTTGATTTTATCATAAAACACATTAACATGTGGGTGCTTGATATTTGTCTCACCTTGTCATGCCATGGAAATTCTAGTGTACTTGTAAGGTTTGTTTTATTTCCAACTTAATCAGCATCCAATATAATTCCAGTAGCATAACATTCTAGAACATAGATGCTAAATTGGTCATTTCATTTCTAACTACATAACGTCAGTACTTGACTCTTTGGGACAAAGTTGTATTATCAAGAATTTTACGCATAATCTCGAGGACACTAATACACACATTTAGCTATAGGGACGCATTTATCCTTAGAATAAGGGGAGTTCCACATTTCCATATGCTCCACATTCCACACAATAAAAGAAACATGTTTCTATCTTCCACCGTTCTCTTGCTCCAGATTCAGATTCCATTGAAATTTGCTTCCTCAAGTCTGAATGACATGTTCACTCAATTCGTCATCAAATTTTGAATTTGATTTTCAAGAAAGATCATTTATCAAAAGTTTGTTTGATTTAAACTTCTGGGTCGAACTTCCTAGAAGTTATTTCTATCCTCCACACTATCTTACTCCAGATTTAGGTTTGATTCAAATTTCCTCCCTCAAAAGTTTGACAGAAATGTTCCCTCAATTAATCATCAAATTTTGAATTTGACTTTCAAGAAAGATCTGTTTATCAAAAGTTTGTTTGATTCAAACTTCTCCTAGGTCGAGCTTCCTAGAAGTTTAACTAACACCATAGTTTATGGAATTTATCCCATCTTGCTGCTACTACTGCTTCACTTTGTTACGGTGCTAATTTACGTCTTTAAAAGGCTTTGTTCTGTACTTCGGTGAGCTTGGGCCATCAATTGGGTTCTGCGTGGTTTCCAGTTTGCACCAAGAGGACTGGGGGGGTGGGGTGGGGGTGGGGACTAGAGGACTGGTGGCCCCTATTCTATTATAAGGTTGCACTAAGAGAAACCTCCAATGGCCATGGGGGGAGGTGCAGCTTGGAGATTCTACTGCTTAAGTGACCCTGGAATGCGCTATTAAGTAATAAGAGAAGGTGCAGTTTTGACTTCAAGTAGGTGCCACTCATTCCCTCTTTATGGCTTATTTGGTTGGGCTGCAAACAAAAACAGGCAGTTGCAACTTCAAGCGGTTTTCAACGTCATGCGTTTGGTTGGACGTGGTCCTACCCCGCACCGAGAAAACTAACCGCAACATGACTTTCAGCAATGTAGAAATATGAGAAAACGGACTGCGCCATTATTGGGCGCGGTTTCACTTCCTTACCTCTTTCTCTCGCCATCTGTCACCAGAATTCCGTTGCTGCCCTTTATGCGGACCTAGCAAAGTACATTTCTTCATGCAGTGCAGATATATGCTCGGTTTGCAGCATGCCCCAATTACATACAACCAGACAGAAACTAATTAAAGTTCTGCATTCAAGCTACTTAAAACCAGACGGATATGTTGTCCTTCCAACTCATCGTCTTGCATTTTCCGTTTTTATTTTCCTAGTGTTGGTTGGTTTTACACCCAACCAAATTAGCCCTTAGTACATTTTGATGCTATTCGACCATTTGTTGAGTGGAGTGGGGAGTGTGTGTGTTAGAGGACAGGTGGCCCCTACTCCTCATAAGGTGGTTGTTTATCTTATCATGGATGTAGAACATTGCTTCCTCCTCACCTCCTGTACTTTGTGTCTCCTCTAGTAAGAGAAGCCTCCAATGGCTGTGGAGGGTGGTACATGCTTGGAGGTTCTACTGCTAAGTGGCCCTGGAATACATTATTAAGTATTAAGAGAAGGTGCAACCTTAACTTGAAGTAGGTACGAGTCATTCCCTCTTTTGTAGATTTTGCTTCTATACGACCATGTTTTCTTATTATTTCTGATTCACCCGATTCTCAGGCTTATTTACGTCTATATGTTTTGATTCTGGTTTAAAACTGCTGGTAGTATCTTAATTTTACTTTTTCGCATTCCCTACTTGTTGCTGATATCCATTCCTATTTCTACTGAGTTCCCATATAAAACAGAGATACTGCAACTGTGCAGAGATTTGATATGTTATGCTTAATATAAGGGATGCATTATCCAGTTGCAACCTCATCTAACATCTGAAAAAAAATCCCATTGGCATGGAGTTGGAAGTGGATGTTGCTAGATATTATGTGTATACAAAAAAAATTGATATATCATGATTGCTATACTTTTTCCTTTATATGGTATTATGTTTATGTCAAAAACATGTTTATGCACTTCCTAGCCAATAATATATATTTATGTTAGCAATTACTTCTATTTAGGCATACTCCTATCCTAAGAAATACCTTTAAATCTCTTCTTCCTTGTCATGGCTTTGTGCATCCATATTGGCTTCCTCACCTAGATCTACTACTTTTGCACCAATATTCTCCTCCTCATGGCTATTTTTGTTGTGGCGATGGGTTGATCTTGTCATTGCTTTCTTCACATGGTCCTCCCCCACATCACACCACTAGAAGGCTAACTCGAGGAAGTAGTTAGGGTGGTCATCAGTTGATCATTGTACCCCCATTGCTACCATAAGAGATAACATAACCATCCACCATTTTGACTATTTCGCCCCCCACTGCAACACATGTTATACAGATTTAGTAGGTATCATCCTAGTCGGACTTCACTTTTCCGTTCCAACAAAAAAGGCAAATTTGACATGGGGGTGTTCCATGAGAATCTGTGCTCTCCTAGGAGTAGCCTACTAGTGACGACGGCAATGGTGTAAGTATTAGCAACGAGGAACGTAGATCAACCACATCTAGGATGTGAAGGACACATACCCTTTTCCACTGAAACTAGTCCACAGAATGGGTCTCTAGAGTTGTGGTTGTGGTAAAGGTGACGAGGGTGAGTAGTAGTGTGCCCCTCCACTGAAAGCAATTGTGGCAAGGTAGGCACTTCTAATGAAGTGAAATTTTCAATCTCCTCCTTACATGCACTTCTTTAATCATAACTTGCTCAATTACACTATGATATCTCCATTCATCTCTTGAGTAATTTTGGATCACGTATTTCTCAATAATCATCTCATGTTTGATAAATGGCATCTTGAACCTTTTTGAATAATCCTATATTCATACAATATTCCTTGGAGCATTTGAAGTTTTGACCCCTCTTAAAAACATCCTTCTTTTCCAATCTCAGGCCCTATTTTTCCTGACCGTCCGATGTGGATCGGACGGCCAGCTAAGGGACGTGGATCGCCCGATCTGCGCCACTCAACCCGGACCACTCCAGACTGCTCGATCGTGGGAATGCAAATTCACACTCTGATCGGATGTTCAGGAGGCCGCCCTTCACCTTGCACGTTTGTGGACAGTGCAGGAGAGGTTACACGGCAGACAGAGGCTTTTGGGCTTGGCCAACTGTGCACACCACCTCCTTGGGCATTCCTTTGCCCTTATTAACCTTTGCCACAGTCCCTTCCCTCATTCCAAGCTTATCTCGCTCCTTCCACACTTGTCTCGCCTCTCCTACGAGCACCAATGCCTACCTAGCTCTGAGCTACTCTGGCAAGCACGAGGCTCCTTGTCCAACCACGCTTGGTTGTGTCTAAGCCCAACAATCTCTTCGCTAGCTCCTCTCGCACACCAACAACAACGTTTCGTCCCCTCACGAGCTCTCCTCCATTTTTCCTCTTACCAGGCTAGTCGCGATCGCAGCCAAACACTAGGCTTGCGCGAGGTGTACCAAAGAGGAAGAAAACATAATGGCCATCGATCAAGCAATCCAACGGCTTGCCGCATCCCACGACTCTTACTCTCTCTCTCTCTCTCACCGAGTGGAGGCAACCAACAGTAGCAGTGCGATCCACCTCCAGTGGCGTAGCCACATAGAGGCATAGGAGGGCACGTGCCTCACCCGTACTTGCCAAAATGTACACCGATTGAGTTGTATTTGCTACAGATTTTGGAAAAAAAAGTATGTGTTACCTTACAGTGTGCCCTACTTAGCTGCAACTATAAGGTGTCTACCCCTTCATTAAGTTCTGGCTCCGCCGTTGTCCACCTCGGTCACCCGCTGACCTAAGACCAGTGGCGTAGATCGTGCTATGTGGCGTCCTTACACCCTCCCTCTCTCTCTTCTTGTGTGAGTGGAGCCACCCGATCTTGTTGGAACCAATGTGGATCCTCACCCAAAGTTCCAGATCCAACCCAAGCCAAGAGATGCGGGCAAGTTGAGGCACGCCCCCGCAATCGTTGATCGACGATCCGACACCCACACTTTTTGCAGTTTTGGTAATTTCCTCCCTCTCTCACAAGAAATACTAGAAAATGCCTTTATTTTCAATAAATCATAGAAATTCAATCATTTGTCCAAATGTAAATGTAAACATACCATTTTGATAAGAAAACTGCAAGAAATCCATTTCAAATAGTTTCAAGACATGAATCTCTTCATAATTTTATTGATCTTCTTGAAACGGTTACTTTTAAATCTTTGGAAAATTACTAATGCACTTTTATGCCTAATATCGATGTAATGATACTCAAAACTAAATCTTGATTATCGATCAGTAACTTCTGATGCTCTGTGAAACTAAATCCAACCTTGATCACTCTTGTGCACCACTAATGACTTTGTAATATGAAATGTTCCTTGATATGGACTTTTGATGCCTAAGTCGTTTAATCTTATCAAATCTTATGATTTCCCTACTAAAAGGAAAGCCTAATTCAGAATCTCTGATTATGTTTAGGACTTTCACCTCAAGTCAAGTGTAACTTATGTTGTACTATGAAAACATGATGATGAACTTGCATTCACTTTTGAGCTAGGAAGCACGGACACTTCCCGAGAGGTGTCGTGGCCGTGTCTGCCGCGTGTCAGACGCGAACACGCCATGGACACGGCCCCGGCGTGTCCAACTTTTTTTTAAAAGATTTTTGGGCGTAGACACGGCATGGACGCGGCTTGGACACGGCCAGCCCAGTCCAGCCACATTTGTGTCCAGTTAAGTTAAAAAAAAGACTAAACCCTCCCCTCCTATCAAATCCCCCCATATGTTTCCCCAAGTTTCCACCAACTTTGTCCTATCCTTGATTATTCCTCCCCCCTCTATATTTCTTCCCAGCAATTCTTTCCCTTCTCCCCATTTCTCTCCAACTCTCTTCTCCCTACTACTATTAAGTACCAACGTTTCAATATCCATGTCAGT
Source organism: Alisma plantago-aquatica (assembly GCA_963693085.1). NCBI lineage: Eukaryota > Viridiplantae > Streptophyta > Magnoliopsida > Alismatales > Alismataceae > Alisma > Alisma plantago-aquatica. The sequence continues at coordinate 1,162,665,776 of OY856413.1, read as the reverse complement.
TCTTCCTGATTCTTCCCTCCAAATTTCTCTCCACCCTTACTAATGTCTCCTCCCCGTCCTCTTCTTCTCGTTCTTCCCTCTCCCTCAAATTAAATCTGTTCAGTCTGGCTTTTTACCTCCCCCCTTTTTCTTCATTCTCACTGATGTCTTCTCCCCCTTCTCCCCACTTTCACTCAAGATTCCCATTATTTTCTTAGTGCGGCCCTGCCCCTTTACCAACCTATGGCTACTTTTTCTTATTCTTCTTATTTTTCTGTTTTGTTATAATGTTGAAAATAATCATTGTTGGTTCAATTGTGATATATGAATCTGTAATGTATGTTGTTTCTTCTGATATCATTCTATGTTGGATTTATTTATTATTGAATTGATTTGATTAATGTTTATTTACTGTCCAGCAGTCCTTGCTTTATGAATTTGAATTTTCAATTTGCTTTGTTTCATTGCAAACATGGACATGAATGTGTTTACATTAATTTCTGAATATAAATAGGTTATGTTTGTTGTCGTAGATGGTTTGTTTTTCTATTTTGATGAATGTGTTTTATGAATGATTGCATGTCTTTTAAGTAAATGAAATACAAACTCCACAATTCATTTTCTGTAATAGGATGAACATAAAAAATATATACATATATGTGTAAAAAAATCGCCGTGTCCGTGTTCTAAATTTTGAAAAATCGCTGTGTCCCGTGTCCGTGTCCGTGCTTCCTAGCTTTTGAGATGTTGAAATCAGTAATTGAAATAGATAATACATATACTAGGGGAAACATCCAACCTTCATTAAGGGCTAATTTGGTTGGGTGTAAAACCAACTAACAATATAAATTCTGTAACAGGAAAATATAAACAGTGAGTTGCAATGGCAATGTTTTTATTTGGTTTCAAATAGATGAAATGTATGCCGTTGGTTTGTTAAAATTTGGTTGGATGCAGTATTAAAGATCTGATGGCCTGCTGCAATAAATTTACTGAAGCAGGAAGAGGGTCGGGTGAGAGGAAGGCCAGAGGAGACACCGACATACAGTGTGTGTTGGAACCGCGCCGTTTTTTCTTGTAGTTCGTTTTCCTATTTTTCTGTACAGTCAAACTCTATCATGCAGTTCGTTTCCGCATTGTGAATTGCGGCCACACGCAACCAAATGGAAGAAAATCAAAAAAATTGTGCAGCTGCAACTGATCGTCTTCATTTACGGCCCAACCAAACGGGGCCTAATATATGCACATGACTAGATCTACATTGATTTTAATCGAATCACCCTTATTTATATCCCAGGTTCACTATGTTCAGTTGTTTGCCCAAGATCTACCCAAGTTCATTAATCTAGTTCCCTTGTTTCAAAGTATGATTTACCTCTTATTGGCTAGACTAGTGGTATTGCAGTATTGCTTGTATCATGTATGTATATCTCTTAAAATGTTTGTCTATATGTATTCTTTGAGCTACATGTTCCTTATGACTACTATTTTTCGCTTGCTCATGTCATGTTGAAAAACTGCAAACATAATAATATATGTCCATTATACAACCCTTGTTGTACCTACATGTATCTTCCGGTAAGGGCACAAGGCTCAGTGTACCTTTTTGTTTCACGAAAGTAAGGGCAAAACTCTTTAAACAGGGTTAGCTCTTGGCTTTTAGCCTTGAGGTCCCTCATGGACCCTCCCTATGGGAAGTTGATCAAAGGCCTAATGATGATGTTGTTTGGTATAATGGAAAAGCACTTAAAAATATGTTTTTGTTTAAGAAAAGACTTTGAAGTTATTGCATTATTTTTGTCATTATATAAGTACTAGCCAAGCATATATGTTACTCTAAAACTACAATTTTATATCTTTTGCACATCGTAACTGTACACAGGAAAAGTAATGCACGGAATGAGATACCTTTGTATTGACAGGAAACATCTATATATAAAGACACAGGTGGTGGCCAATACCCGTTTACACAGTGTGGGACTAATTCCATATACACAGAGAATATACAGGGAAATAAAGAATAATGAATAAAGGGAATAAATGTTGATTATTCTAACACCCCCCTCAAGCTAGTGCCTAGATGTCATAGGTGCCAAGCTTGTTACATAGGAATTTTACTCGGCATCCATTGAGGGATTTTGTGAAAAGGTCGTCCACTTGATCTTCTGAGCGGACTAGAATAAGAGCAATTTGGTGATCTTGTACCTTTTCCCAAATGAAATGACAATCGGCTTCAATATGTTTGCTCCGTTCGTGAAAAACTAGGTTCGAGGCAATGTGGACAATAGTGTGATTATCACACATGAGTTCCATTGCCTCAGACTGATTGATTCCCAGTTCCTCTAGAATATTCTTGGTCCATTGGAGATCACTGGTTGCATGGGCCATTGCTCTGTATTCAAATTCAGCACTAGATCGGACTACTAGTTTTTGCTTTTCCAGGACACGAGATTTTCCCCCAAAGACACAATATCCGAAAATTGACATGTCGTCTATGACACATCCTACCCAATTAACATTTGAGAAGCCCTGCACTTTGAGATGTCCATGATTTGTGTATGATATACCTTTGCCTGGACTCTTCTTGAGGTAGCGAATAATCCTATAAACAACCTCCATATGACTACTGCAGGGTTTATCCATGAATTGACTGACCACACTAGTAACAAAGGATATATCTCGACGAGTGCATGTAAGATAATTTAATTTTCCAACCAGTCTTCTATATCTTCATTGATCTTCAAATGTCTCCCCCTCCTCCTTAACTTGACTTTGGGATCCATTGGAGTATCTGCAGGCTTTGCTCCAAGCATACCAGTCTCTTCAAGTATATCAAGAGTGTATTTACATTGTGAGATGACTATCATCATTAGATCTAACAACCTCAACACCCAGAAAATATTTTAGGAGGCCTAAATCTATAGTTTGAAATTTACTTTGAAGAAACTGTTTAAGCTATAGAATACCCTATTGACAATCTCCAGTAATGACAATATCATCAACGTAGACAAGAAGGAGAACAAAGCCTAAAGATCCTCGTTGGTGGAAGATTGAATGATCAAGACCTGACTGTTAAACACCAAATTCAAGTAGAGCTTGACGAAATTTCCCGAACCAAGCTTTTGGAGTGCTTGAGCCCATAGAGAGTTTTGTGAAGATCACAAGCTAGGTGTGGCTCCCCCAGAGCAACGAACTCAGGAGGTTGCACCATATAGATTTCTTCAGACAGGTCACCATGGAGAAAAGCATTCTTGATATCAAGTTGGTGCAAGGGCCAAGAAAAAATGAGCTGTCAGAGATAAAAAGACGAACAGAGGACATTTTAGCAACTAGAGAAAAAGTTTCAAGATATTCCTCGCCATATACTCGAGTGTATCCCTTGGCGACCAAACGAGCCTTCAGACGATCAACAACACCAGTAGGTCCGACTTTGACAGAGTAAGCCCATCGGCACCCAACAACAACCTTATCTGTTGGAGTAGGAACCAAACTCCAAGTGTGATTCTGGCTAAGAGCATTCATCTCATCTTCCATATCATGATGCCATCCTAGGTGATTCATGGTAACAAATACAAAAATAGGAATGGAAATATCAGTTATGGATGATATGAAGGCTTTATTTGAGGGAGATAAACAATCATATGAAACAAAGTTAGAAATGGGAAGAAGAGTGCATGACCGTCTTCCTTTCCGAATAGTAATTGGTAGATCAAGGGAACTATCGTTGCTACCTGGAGCTCCAGACTAAGTGAAGATTGGAGGAGGGTTAACACTTACATTGTCTGTTCCTTGATCTTGATTGTTGTCCTTCAAATGATGTGTGTACACATGAGTGATTTGGGGGGGGGGGGGGGTTCTCCTTGGGATACAGGTGGAGATGACTTTCCCTGGATAGGGGGTTCAGGTGAAGAGATCTCAATGACAACTAGATGTGGGAGAGCTTCATCAAGATCCCTCACTGAGTAGGGATCTCCAAAATATGGAGTGTCTACAAAGAAGGTGACATCACCTAAAATAAAAAAAGGGTGATCAATTGGATCACAAAATTGATATCCCTTCTAAGTTTTAGAATAACCAAGAAAGACACACTTGGAAGCCTTTGGACTAAGTTTGTCATGACCCATCCCAACATTGTGAACAAAACATACACATCCAAAACTTTAAGAGGAACAATATAATTGGGCTGACCAAAACATAAAAGTTGAAAGGGGATGTGTTTGCTTAACGTGGACGCATGATTTTCTTAACGTGGACGATAGCATGCGATTAATGAGGTATGTGGCAGTGAGAACAACATCTCCTCATAATTCCTTGGGAACGCTCGTATGCAAAAGAGTACGAGCAATTTCGACTATGTGACGTTTCTTCCTCTCGACTACCCCATTTTGTTGAGGTGCATGAGGACAAGATGACTGGTGTATAACTCCTTTGGAAGATAAGAATTGAATAAGAGCATCACTGAAATATTCTTCGGCATTATTCGCCCGAAAAATATGAATATGACGAGAGAAATGGGTTTCAATCCCATTATAAAAGTTCTTCATTACTGATAAAATTTCAGAACGATCTTTCATCAAATACAACCAAGTGACTCTAGAGAAATCATCGATGAAAGTGACAAAATATTTTTGACTAAGTTTTGACGAAACCCGACATCGGCCGCAAACATCAAAATGAATAATTTTGAAACTTGACTAGCAGTCATTTGATCCCTAGACTTAAAGGTGGATCGATGATGCTTTCCTAACTGACATGACTCACACTGGAGTGTACTAAGTCTAGATTGTTTAGGGTGGAGAACCCAAAGTTTGTCCTTGAACATGTGTCCAAGCCGACTATGGATATGGAGAGAAGAAGTTGCCACACACGCTTTGGACGCCAGACCAAGATAGTAGAGACCTGCAAGTTCATATCTGCCACCAATCACCTTCTACATCCAGGGGTCATGTATCACACAACCATCAGGGTTAAATGTAACTGAGACTTGAAGAGAACGGGTTAATTTGCTAATGGAAATTAAATTGAAAGGAAACTCAAGAGAAAATAATGTTCATTACAAGGTGACTGTAGGTAGAGGCTTGATAATCCCAGTACCATGTACTGAAAATTTGGATCTATTGGCAATGGTGATAGGTGGCAAAGGTGTTTTGTTGGTGGATAGATTGGATATAAGATTGGTTGTACCTGTAATGTGATCTATAGCACCTGAATCAAGAACCCAAGAAGATAAATCTGCTTTAAAAGATTGAGATATGCATGCAGTAGGGCCACCGGATGTTGTGCAATGGAAGCCATTGAATAAATGAAGATGAGGCTTGTTGAGAAGCTTTGTATTAACAAAACTGATTGTACTCCTCATCTGCCGCCTGAATCTGGCGACTGGTGCCCCCACAAGTGTCGTCAGTTGATGCCATATTTGCAGATGTGGTTTTGGGAGGATACCCATGAAGTTCTAGCAGGTTTCCTTGGAATGCCCCATCTTGCCACAATGAGAGCATTCTGGGCGTCCACGTCCTCCAGTAGACCTGCCTCCACCACCTCCCCATCTCCCTCGTCCTCGTCCACGAGTAGTAGGGCCAGTGTTAATGTGACCCTTCATAGTAGAGTCCATGGCAGATTTGTCCGAGGTAGAATGTGGAGCTTGTTCAATGAAAACACGGTAGACACGCTGATATGCTTCTGCCAATTTGGGAAGCTCAGACTCAGTAAGGATTTAGCTGCGTACTCCTTGGTATTCACATCGAAGACTAGCCAAGAATATGATGACAACCATTTGATCTCGCTGCTTTTGGAGTTCGTTGAGGTCCGATGTTAGCAGAAGAAGAGAATGGAGATCATCAAGAATGCGAGTTACCTTCCCTAAGTATTGAGTCAGAGATTTGTCATCTTGTTGAAGATTGTACATCTCCACGGTCATCTCGTAAATGCGGGAGATGTTTAACTCATACATGAGATTAAGATCTCAAACTTCTTTACATTTCTCAAAATAACTTGTTAGATCATCAACTTGTGGCTCCATGGGATTCCAAAGGATGGAGAGAAGATTGGTGTCGGTCTGCTCCCATTGTACCAGAGTGGAACCGATTGGAGAACCCTCTGTGATATGCTTGTACTTTCCTTGTACTTGAACCAGATCTTGATTGTTCGGCTCCATTGAGTGAAGTTTTTCTCATTGAGCTTTCGAGTGGTGACTTAATTAGAGAAAAGGAGGGGTACTACCTTCTTTTCTGACATGATGAAGGAAAGGAATGAAACTGGGCAGCAGTTGCCTTACACAGCGTGTACAGAAAGGCATACAAAATGTATAAAGAACTGGATAAATCTCGGACTGCTGACAACACCGCATGTCGGTGATAGACACGACGTGTACGTTGTCGGAGGCGTAACTTTGTCTCCCATCAACACGATGTATTAGGGATGGAAACGACGTGTACCTTGTCGGAGGCGCAACTCTGTCTCCCGTCAACACGTCGTGTTGATGATGGATACGGCGATGTGTCGCGTCGCCAACTCGAAGATCTTAGGTCTTCTACCCCATGAATCGCACCTGGGAAGGATCTTCTTGGTGAGAGAACCTCCTAGGAGTAGATCTATCTACCACTGTGAACAAGTGACGATTTGGGGAAGGAGATGGAGATCCTTTGATAGGAGAGGATGTTAATGCCTCTGAGAACGACACTTCAGAAGGTGATGGAGATGACTTCCACCACCAGGGAGATGGTTCCCACGGCGGACATGATTTTCACGATGGGGAAGGAGAAAGACTTCCACTGTGGAGATGACCTCCACGATTGGAAGGAGAAAGACCTCCACGGTGGAGATGATTTCCACGGCAGAGAAGGAGAGATGGTTGCAACGGAGGAGCCTGGTGAGGATGACGTTAACACCAATAGAAAAGATGGTTGTTGTTGATGCGGGAAGCTCTATCCAGGGAATTAGGGTATCATTTGCTCTGATACCATGTAGACAGGAAAAGTAATGTGCGGACTGAGATGCATTTGTATTGACAGGCCACACCTATATATATGGACACAGGTGGTGGCCAATACCCGTTTACACAGTGTGGGACTAATCACATATACACAGAAATATATAATATAGGGAAATAAAGAATAATAAATGAATGGAATAAATACTTGTTATTCTAACAGTAACAGTGTGATTGCATTGATTGTGGCAACTTACCTAGATCGTGCTTTTGCTATTCTAATATCTGTTGAGAACTCTAATCAAGTTTATGTAACTTCATGAGGTTTTCTTAATTAAAGGGAGTAGAATTTCTATCTCCATGTATTAGCTAGTTTCCTTTAGAGCATGTATCTCCCCCTTTTTATTGCCTCTGTTGTGATTCATAAACCTTACGGTTCATTTAGTACAGTATGGTGTGGTTGTTGTTTTATTGATATATATGTTATGTGGTTTGAGCCATTAGGTGATGAGCGCTTGAATCCCTTTAATGTTGTGCACTCAGACAATGGGATTGAGATTTGGATAATAACAGTACCATGACAGCACTAGCTAGTTACCATTGTTGTCATTATCGAGGATGAGGAAGCAGGATGGTGAACCCAAGTAAAAGTCCATAACCAAAAGGTACGCCCTAGTTTCCTTGTTGGTCCCATACTCCACTTTGCAACTACGAACAGTCTTCGTACAATACTTTCCTAGCCTCCCGCTTACTTGAAGATAGCAGTTGGTGTTCAACTCATTTTCTCTGTGATCCTACCATATATAGAGCGAAGTCTGGACAAATTCCTTCCCATTCACAACCTATCATCAATTTATATATTTTACAGGCAAAGGCCACACAAAGATTCTTGAAAAGCGGCTAATGGCCCTCTTGTTACTTGCATCTTGGATCGTGCAAGACAACAAGAGTACGGGTAACCCTTACCATAGCCATACATAACTCATTGACAATTGGTAAAGGGCAAGGATGTTAGGGTAGAAGATGAGGAACTGAAGCTAGAATTTAAAGTACAGCTAGAAAGAATTCCAATGACATATCTATCCAGACTACATGCCTGATTGGCAAAATAATTTTAGTACATGAAAAAAATGGTTGATGGCACAAAGTTGGCAATTTACATGAAGAGCTTTACTCTTATTATTATAAGGTTATGGTGATGAGAAAAAAAAAAATTAAAACAATCATTAAATGATAATCAAATAAGTCCAAACTAACTTGAAGTCCTTGTACATCAATCCCTAAGGAAATTTCTAATACTCAGTTTCATTATACAACTTCATCAGGGACAACAAAGAAAGCTTAAATTAACAGATCATATACTCTCGATTGCTTCAGGAAAAAACAAATGAATATCCAGAACCGAATGTGTATGTACATACAGTAGAATACATTTATAATGATGTGTAAACACGAAAAAGGAGACAAATGAACTATGAAACTAGATACCGCTCCGTTTTGCAAGTGAAAGTTTGCAACTACATCAAAAGCTTTCCCCCGTTTCTTCTCTTTGAGGAGATACCTGGTATTGATTCAGAAGAAAAAATAGATGTCAGTGGGTATGAGGAACTACAACTGTCTTGGACATGATAACATCAACTCCTGCTAGTTGCAGTTTTACATGTTTATGATATCAGATCCAACAAATTTCAAAAATATGATTGCGCAAAAATCAGCAGCCAGACATGTATCTCAACTACTAGAACTATACAATCTAGATATTTAAGATATAACTTAAGGCATATGTAGAAGGGAAATTTTCCTAGCAGTTTTACAAACTTGCTATATTGTTCGGTCTAGGCCTTAATGAGATAATTTAAACATAGGCCTTAAGCACTGAAAAAAGTGATTGAATGTAGTAAATAAACAAAAAAAATCATTTAACATACTCATGACAAGGCGGAGGTTGAACTTCACAAGTCTCTTTGGTTCATGAAAGAAACAATTATTTGAGATCCAACATCAAGTAGAAAGCAATCTTCACACGCACTATGTCTCCATACAAATAAAATGCAAGAAATTTCTTGGATGGTTTGTTTAAACTCCAACCAGTAGACTTCAAGCTCTCAAATTTTCAAAAAAAAAAAATCCATTCCAAGAAAGGAAACATATGAAATGGTTGTATCGATAGCTTGGGATTTTGATAGAACTGTCAGCCTGTTAGTCAGCAAAAACAAACCTTTGACCAAAATTGTCGCAACTGTCAAAACTCCCTTCCTCCCCCCCCCCCCGAACTCTCTCTCTCTCTCCAACCGCAACCTCTGTTCATGGATGCAAGAGAGATCGTGTTTTCACTGCAACTATCCGACTCAAGGATGCTATCTCTGTCAGCCTGGTTGCATTGCCATTACATGCCATAAGCCATCAACTTTCATTTATTCAAAATAGTGGGCAGCAATACATTTTTTTATTTACGAGAGAACCCACCTAGGCAGGCCCACTACTGGACCCACCTTGCCATGGTAAACTCTCGGGACTTGAGAGGATGTGGTCCTGTTACCCCCTTCCCGCGCCCAATCAGCGTGAAATGTCGTTCGCAGAGAGTCTTTTGGCGTGATCCGAACCCGGGTCCTTCATTGGGACTTACCAAACTCTTACCAGTCGGGCTACTCTACCCAAGCCCAACATGCAAGATGTCTCCTTTCCATACAAAGAGAACCTTTGATTCTTTTCTAAGTAAATGTATTCTCCCCCCACAAAAGTAATCATGGGTGGTAAGGAGACACTTGTTTCTCATCAACAAGCAAGAAATCATGGACCATAGTCAAATCATCACAAATACAAGCTCAATGACAAGTACCTCAGAGAATGGAGTCGCACTTTCAAGATTTTCAAGGGCTAAGGAAAGTATAAGCATCTACCTATTGGTTCACCCAATGGTGAAAACTATTGCATAATGGAAACAGTATGATGCCAATCTTCTCCCCCTGATTTGTACTCTATGAACCACACTTCACAGATTTGGTGAATTACTTCAAGGCGTGCAAGGACCAATGCGATCATCTAACACTAGTGTACTCCAACAATATCTCTTTACAATTGAATTTAGTAGTCATATGGGGATTCCCTCCCTCGTTCAATAAAAAAGTTTGTTGCATATGTTGTAGATGTGCATGGTGTTCTTCTCATGCGAAAAGTGACAAGGGTAGCCTCACGAAGGTCTTTAGCATTCTTGTAGAACATATACTTGGAGGCGATAGAAGGCTTCATGTGATTCCATAGTGAGTTCTTAACTTTGTCATTCCCATGTTTTCACTCATGTGTGTCCTCGGAGACTTTTATTAATGAATTTGAATTTATCTTTGATTCTAGGATTGTTGAAATACTATATAGACTTCATCGACAATGTAATTATCTCCAGTGAGTCTGATGATGTGGTAAGTGCATTGTCACCGTAGATAATGATTTGAGCCTTCTCTTCAGCCATGTTAAGGGGCAAACTTCACGGGTTCATGCACAGTGAGAGATAGAGATATTCAAACTAGTAAGATGCACAGATAGGTAAGTGATGGATCCCTATTTTAAAAAACTTTCACCTATGCATGCAGGGAAAATGGATGGAGAGGCATACCCGAAAAGACATTGATCATTCACAAATCAATTGTTTATAGAATATAAAAAAACCACCCGCAACATCCCAATGTAGAGAGAGCAATGACTAACAGTGGGAGATGCTCTCCCCTAGCAACTTGGTGTCGACCACTTACATCGACTGCAATGGTGGTGGGTGGAATGGCCATTGGTTGCTCTATTGTTAGTGTAGTAGCGTTGAGTGGGCGGCTGATGCTCATGCTTTCAACTATTGAGCGGAGACAATTCATTACTACTAGGCTCAGGCACGGTGGTTTACGACGTCAGGGTGGCAACTACTGCTAGTCAATCCTCTTATAGTGGTGGCTAGCAATGGCAGTGAGGTGTTGTTTGTGGTGATGATCGCCCCCAATGGTGGTGGTGGTGGTGGTAGTGCCTAGAGAGGAGAGAGAACAGAGATGGAAATAAAGGATCGAGGCACTTTACATTTAGGGTTATCCTACATGGTGGTAAACAAAGAGTTAGCCTATACATGATTACATAAGGTCCTATATATAGGAGAGGACTAAGGTCCTATATATAGGAAAGAGCATAGATGGAAATAGGGGGGTTGAGGCAGTTTACATTTAGGGTTAATACTCTACTACATGTTGGTAAACAAAGACTTAACTAAAACATGGTTACATAAGGTATGACCGCAGCCATCCTCCTGCCGAGGTATGACCGCAGCCATCCTCAAAATATCATATATACTAAATTGAGTTGCGACCGCAGACGCACTCCTGCCGAGGTATGACCGCATCCATCCTCAAAATATCATATATACTAAATCACACTATCCAAGATACAACCTCAACCGTTCTCTTGTCAGGGTATGACCGCAGCCGTCCCTATGAACATGCATATACTCAACAATATATGACTCAGAGCTTCCACTAAGGGAGAACCTGTTTCACCATCCATCAAATATTAAGGTTGAAGATGGGTCTATGGCACATGGAAACTACGGGATTAGGGTTTCACTTGATTAGTTAAGCCGATTAGGTATCTTTTAGGGCATCAATCAAGTTACAATTGTACAAACCCTAAACAAATTCTACACAGATAAGAGTAGGATACAACTCCAGAAGATATAAAATGTATGAGTATAAACTTGTCACATCATCACATGATACCACTGCCATATAAGGCCAACATCTTTATCACATCATTCTGGGATAACCATCCCATATCATATCAGCTAGAGAATATCACCTCACATTAGGCATAAAGCCTCTATCAGGTCATAAGACCCAATCACATTCTTCATGTACATCATCATTATCTCATCCTGCCTCATAAAGGCTCATAATTGTCACCATGTGTTATGTCAAATACGCCATAGCAATCACTAGCTATGATATTTATTTCCACCTGCAAGGTTAGGGTTACATAAGTAGGAGAGAGAAAACATCATTACATGCTAGTCATTTAAGCAAGCTCAACAAGTACATCATACACTTGAATTAGGGTTAGCGTTTTCCTCATATAGCACTTAGCAATGTATGTCATGGTACGTCATTCCCACATTCTTGAAACGCATTAGGGTTAGACAGTATAACATGTATAGCTACTATCAGTCCATGCAAATGTAGCGACCATACATGATTCAACACATGTAGTGACCTGGACTAGGTCAACACCTTGTAGCGACCGCAACACATTACTATAAGTAGCGACCATCCAAGTACACCACCCTAGGTAGCGACCACTACTACCTCTAGGTGTAGCGACCACTCAACACATGCACACTCAACATATCGGCCTTCAAACATGAGCATGTAACGATCACCCACATAGGCCAGGGTTTGTTGCGCCCGCAACACAACAAGCATGTAACAACCGCAAGATCAAGCCACTCAAAACAACACATAACCGACCTCAAAATCAGAGTAGAGCCGTGATCGAAACATATGATAATTATCCAGAAAACTAGGCGTCATTAGGGGAAACTCCATGCAAGGATGAACATCAAAATCCTAGAATAATCCAATTATAATCATTGAGGTAAAACCAAACCAAACCTAAGGAAAGAGGGGGAAAACATGTGCCCTCACTAAAGTACTCAAAACTTTCGTTATCAAGAAGGAAAATTAAAACCATAAACATAAGAGAAACCAACCGTTGAGTATGCACATACAAGGACCATCATCTTCACCATCTCCACAATTTTGGGCACAAGAATTAGGGTTAAGAGAGAGCAATCTATGCAAGAATACTTCAAAATCTTAAACCCTAAATCAAGATAACGCTATCTAACATATTATGATCACATTTTAGAGATGAAACGGTAGCATGCAAGCAAGAATAAGGTGCAATAGTATAAGAGAGAAGAGTTATATAACCCGCCTTAAGATGAAGATCAAGCTCCAAAGCCACGAGCTCCAAGAGAGAGAAGGAACTCCAAACTTGGATCAACTTCACGGTCAACAAGGTCACCTCAAGAAGAGAAGAACACACGAAGGTCAAAGGAAAGCTCAAGAAGAAGGAAGCACAAACCCTAGGTCAAACAAGCAAGAAGAAAGAAGGAAGAGGAGAACTTCATCTCACTTAGGTACTCCCATGGAAAACCATAGATCTCGACCTCTGTTGGAGAGAAAATCCTCAAGATAGCCACTGTGGAAGAACTATAGCCTCACGACCAAGAGAAGAGAGAAAGGGATAGAGTTCAAAGGAAACGAGAACAAGGGTAGGAAACCACTTACCAAGAAGAAAGATCACCAAGGACCACCACAAAGGAGATGATCAAGCCCTAGATCATCACATGCAAAGGTGATCGACCACCAAGCTCCAAGATCAGCACCTCCTCAAGCACCATCAAGCTCAAGGCCAAATACAAGGGAGAAGACAGGAAGAAGAGTGCTAAAGGGGATACTTGCATGTGAAAGAAAGAGCATATATACTCAAGGGTAGGAGGGAGGTAAGGATCATGAGGTGTCAAGATATAAGAGCCTCTCATGACACTTATCCCTTAAAACCACGACCATGCAAACACTCTAGACATGAATGCATCAAAGGGTGATAAAAACTAGGTAGTATAGTGACCACTTAGGTCCACTACACGCTAAGGTCGAAACAAGACACTAAAGTATCGACCGCAACACAACCAACCAAGGTATAGGTCGCAACACATCTTAACACATGCAAACCCTAGCGATCAAAACCAATGTCAGGGTACCAAGGTCGCTACACACAACAACCAAGGAAGAGCTTCGGTCGAAGTACATCAAGAAGACACACCCAAAGGTCGCTACACTCAAGAAACACACATGGTCAATACCACACATCAACACAAGCATCCATGAAACCCTAGCTCAACACACATGATGCCACCTCATCAACCATGGTCCAAACAAGGCGCCCCTAAGCATCATTCTCTCTCTCATGATGCTAAGGCACAAAAGGCGCAACCTACGTGACAAATTGCAAGGTAGACCCTCAACATGGTTAAATTGTAACTTTGTCCAAAACAAGCATAGTAGCTCAAACATCAGCCAAACTGGACCAAACTGAAAACACAGGCATGTCACATGTTATTAAGGTGCATCACAAGATTATATTAAGGGTTAAGCATCTTATTTAAGCGAAACAACGAGGTTAGCCAAAAAGCTAGGTCAGGGGTCTTAAAGTGTTGATCTCCAAGTTATCCGACTTGGAAAAGTTGGAGTGTGAGTCATATCAGCAAGATACACAGTCGCCTAAAAAGACAATGCAGAAAACGCCTAAACCTGTTATGTTCTCCTTCATCCTGCCACCAACTACTGCCTGACAACCCCTGTTGATCCTGCCAACAGCCCTGGTTCCCGCACCCCCTGCTGATCATTCCACCCATCACCCGACCGCAAATCTCTACTATCTGGCATCTCTGCTACCCTGCTTCCCTTCGCCGCAAGCCCTCCCTTGCTACGCGTAAGTCCACTATGTATAGCAAGAGTCGTGGTTGAAAGCGACAAGAAGTCCATTGCGAGTCACATGGTGCTGGCATTCGCTTGCTTCAACGAGCTTCTTAAACAAGACTTCAACTGTGATCGGTGTCATCCAGCCTACTGTTGCGATCATACTTCTGCTTGACACCTGACTACAAGCATCCAAGGACAGGACGAGCTCAATCTTCTCAAGGACGCTAAGCCAGCTCAAGAGGTTGTAGCTTATGTGGGGCACACTATGATTTTAGCTTATTTTTTTCTTCTATTCAATGGCCTTTGTGAATATTTGTGCTCAATTTTCCTTTGCAAATCATTGTAGACCTTTTTTTTTTTTTTTTTGGGGGGGGGGGGGGGGGGGGCTTTTCCCCTGAACCCCACAAGGGGCGGCCTCCCCTTGAACCTCGCCCATTGAAGGCCAGCGAGACCCCTATTGGGGGTCGCGCCCCCCAAACCCCCCGACAGTGCTACGACTTTTTTTTTGGGGGGGGTGGGGGGGTTCTTTATCATTATCCACCCCAACCACTCTTGGTTCTTTCCGTGGTTGGTGTGAGGGGGAGATATAGAAGAGAGATGAGATGGAGGAGACAAGAGGAAGTTTTAGATCTTCTGCTATTGATTATGCTTCTGGGTGCGCTTTATATCTGGAGCTTATTTCCGCTTATGTTTCCTATTGGTTTGTTGATGGTCTTCTATGCAGCACGTCCACTTCACTGTTGTGCGCCAACACTCTTTGGCTTGTTTGTGCTTTGCGCATGTTGACTCTCTACTTGTCCATGCTTTGTATGCATGTTGACTTTCTGTTACTGTGATCCAACACTCTCTAGTTCGCTTGTGCTCTGTTTGCACGTTGACTACTACTGTTGTTGTGACCCAGCATTTTTGGGGTTGTGACGTTAGCGACTACAATGAAAACCCTGATGCTTTTCTGTTTACTTTTGCTCCAAATAAAACCATTACGATCGAGAAGCTTCTGCGACTTGCTTGCCTACTATGGAGTATCTACTTGAGAGGGATGCTTTGAGTATTTGAGCGCTTTATTGTAATATTGAGAGGGAGAAAAATTCTTGTATGGGCTTCGTTTATCATTTTATCTAGTCTTTGTTTTCAGTCTAGTCTCTTTGTATTATGGGCCCAAGTACGTCTAGGCCCATTAAGGTTTAGTTTGAGTCTGTACGCTTCCCTGTTTTCCTATATATAGGAGCAGGGTTGTCTCTTATCAATATATCGAGTAGCATTTTACTTACTTTCTGACAATGGATAGTAATCTAGTACCTTAGAAGAGCAAGAAGCAGATGGTTGTAGCAAGATCCAGTATTGAATTCAGAGTATAGAGCCATGGCACTTGCTAGCTAGGAGTTGTTATGGGTCAAACATCTTTTGAAATAGCTAGGCTTCTAACAAACTAATCATGTGGAGTCTGTGTGATAATCATGTGGTTGACCAATTGCTTCCAACTCAATTTTCCATCAGAGATCAAAGCATATAGAGATGGATAGCCACTTTCTCAAGATAAAGCTTCAAGATAAATGTATTCACTTACTCCAACCAAACTTGAGTGTTTGTTAGCATATTTTTCAACAAAAATCTGGAACGTGTATCAGGTTCAGTTTTTATGTATAAGATGGACACATTTGATACATATGGTTCAGCTTAAGGGAACACATTCATTCGATCATAAAAGCAAGGCCAATGTGCTACTTGCAATGTCTTGTCGTGTATTTAAATGCCCCAACTTGAGGGGGAGTTATATATGTGAACATGAAAAGAATTGTGTGAAATGAGATGCATTTAGTATTGACAGGGCACACCTATATATATGGACATGGGTGGTGGCCGATACCCGTTTACACAATGTGGGACTAATCCCATATACACAGTGAATATACAGAGGTATAAAGAATAAGGAATACATATAATAATAAAAACTTATTATTCTAACAATCCCCCTCAAGCTAGTTCATAGATGTCATAGGCACCAAGCTTCCTACATAGAAATTTTACCCGACATCCATTCAGGGGTTTTGTAAAAAGATCAACCACTTGGTCTTCTGAACGGACTGGAATAAGTACAATTTGGTGGTCCTGTACCTTTTCCTGAATGAAATGACAATCAACCTCAATATGTTTGTCATGTTCGTGAAAAACTGGGTTAGAAGCAATGTGGACAGCAGCTTGATTATCACATGAGTTCCATTGCTTCAGACTGAATGAGCCCTAATTCTTCTAGAACATTATTGGTCCATAAGAAATCATTGGTTGCATGAGCCATTGTTCTATATTTAGATTCAACGCTAGATCGAGCTACCACTGTTTGCTTTTTACTTTTCCAAGATATGAGATTGCCACCCACAAAGACACAATATCCAGAAATTGATCTACGGTCTATGACACAACCGACCCAATCAACATCTGAAAAACCATGTACTTTGAGATGTCCATGATTGGTGTATGGTATCCCTTTGCCTGGACTTTTCTTGAGATAGCGAAGGATCCTGTACACAGCCTCCATATGACTACTACAAGGTTTATCCATGAATTGACTAACCACACTAGTAGCAAAGGATATATCTGGATGAGTGATAGTAAGATAATTTAATTTTCCAACCAGTCTTCAGTATCTCCATTGATTTTCAAGTGGCTCCCCATCTTCCTTGTGCAGCTTGACTTTGGGATCCATAGGAGTATTTTCCGACTTTGCTCCAAGCATGCCAGTCTCTTCCAGGAGATCAAGAGTGTATTTCCTTTGTGAGATGACTATTCCATCATTAGATCTACCAACCTTAATGCCCAGAAAATATTTTAAGAGGCCTAAATCTTTAGTTTGAAATTTATTTTGAAGAAACTATTTAAGCTACAAAATACCTTGTTGATCATCTCCAATAATGACAATATCATCAACATAGACAATAAGGAGAGCACGGCCTTAAGATCGTGTTCGTGGAAGACTAAATGATCCAGACCTGACTGTAGAAGGCCAAACTCAACTAGAGCTTGATTAAATTTCCCGAACCAAGCTCTTGGAGACTGCTTGAGCCCATATAGAGATTTATGAAGATGACAAACTAAATGTGACTCCCCCTGAGCAACGAACCCAGGAGGTTGCTCTATATAGATTTCTTTAGACGTGTCACCGTGGAGAAAAGCATTCTTGATATCAAGCTGATGCAAGGGCCAAGAAAAATGAGCTGCTAGAGAAATAAAAAGATGAACAGAGGACATTTTAGCAACAGGAGAAAAAGTCTTAAGATAGTCTTCTCCATGTACTTGAGTGTATCCTTGGCTACCAAACGAGCCTTCAGAGATCAACAATTCCAGTGGGTCCGACTTTGACTGAGAAAACCCATCGGCACCCAAAAAGTCTTGTCTGTTGGAGTAGGAACTAAACTCCAGGTGTGATTCTGACGAAGAGCATTCATCCCATCTTCCATAGCACGACACCATCCTGGGTAATTCAAGGCAACAAATACAGAACTAGGATGATTCTAACGAAGAGCATTCATCTCATTTTCCATAGCACGACACCATCCTGGGTAATTCAAGGCAACAAATACAGAGCTAGGAATGGAAACATCGGTTATGGATGATAAGAAAGCTTTATATGAGGGAGATAAATAGTAATATGAAATAAAGTTAGAAATGAGATGAAGGGTACATGATCGTTTTCCTTTCCGAACAACAATTAGTAGATCAAGAGGACTATCGTTATTACCTGGAGCTTCAGACTGAGTGATGATTGAAGGGTCGACACTTGCATTGTCGGATCCCTGATCTTGGCCGGTGTCCTGTACGCGACGTGTGTAGACATGAGTGATGGGAGGTTCCTCTCCTTGGGGCACAGATGGAGAAGACTCTCCCTGGATAGGAGGTGTAGATGATGAAATTTCAATGACAACTGGATGCGGAAGAGCTTCTTCAAGATCCCTCACTGACTGAGGATCTCCAAAGTATGGAGTATCTTCAAAGAAGGTGACATCAACGCAAATAAAAAATGGTGATCAACTGGACCATAGCATCGATATCCCTTCTGAGTCTTGGAATAACTGAGGAAGACACACTTGGAAGCCTTAAGACTAAGTTTGTGATGACCCATCCCAACATTATGTATGAAGAGGCCCATTAGGGTTTTCAGTTCACTTCCTTATACATCCTCCTATTTTATAGGAGTGAGTTTCCTCCTTTGTGAATACAGAAAACACGGCACACTTTCATACAAGATAAAGTCATTTTCCTTGGCTACTTCGTATCCTCTACCGGCATTGAGGTTGACCCCACCAAAGTCAAAGCTATCATTGATTGGCCCCAGCCCACTACAATCTCTGATCTACGTAGCTTGCATGGGTTGGCTACTTTTTATCGTCGTGCACGACTCTGTGTTTGTAGTTGGGGATCGTTTTTCTAAGATGGCCCACTTCATTGTTTGTACTAAGACTCTGACGCTTTTCGTATTGCCTGCCTTTTCTTTAATGAGGTAGTCAAGCTATATGGTCTTCCCACCACCATACTTTGACTACGATGTGAATTTATTAGCTACTTTTGGAAGACTTTATGGAAAATCGTTGGTACCAACCTCAAATTCTCTTTTTGGGACTTATAACTACCTATTGCTGAATTTGCTTACAACAGTTCTATTAATCGATCCACTAAAAAGAGCCCTTTTGAAGTTGTTAATGGTTACAAGCCCCGCCATCCTATTGATTCTTACCTATGTCCACAATTGACCGCCCTTCCCACATTGTTGTGACCTTTACCCAACACATTCATGATCTGCATGTCGAGATTCTCCAAAAACTTAATTTGTCTTATGAAAACTACAAGCTTTCTGCAGATGCACACCGCAGGTTTCAAGAATTTAATTGGGGGAGATTATGTGTTAGTACGTGTGCGTCCTGAACGCTACCCCAAAAATTCTTTCAAGAAGCCTCATGCCATAGCGCCATGACCTTTCCAAATACTTAGTCAACAAGGACTCAATGCTTATGTACTGGATTTAACAGCAGATTGGGGCATTAGTGCAGTATTCAATGTGGAGGTCTTTCTCCTTATTGCAGTACATTCGAGACCCCTTCACCACCAGCGGCAGGTTCTACAAATCGTCATTGCGCTTCCCCACCTTCGCTAGCTATACCTCCTCTGCTTCGACTACCTCGACAGTCGTCTGAGCGCATCAACACCGTCTTGGATGACCAGACCGCCCTCACCAACCAGGGCATCGTACATCGTTTCTTGGTTTGTTGGATAGGTCGTTCTCCAGTAGACGCCACATGGATCGCCGAGGAGGAATTTTTCCGCATTGATGTAGATCTTCTTGAGATCTACCTAAACACTGACTCAACAAAGTCAAGTCTTTTGCAGCTGAGGAGAGTTGATGTAGGACAGGCTCTGCCTTTACGCACTTACGAACGCAGGTGGCGGCGTGTCATTAGTTAGGCTTTTTTTCTAGCTTGCGCTATTTAATTATGCCTTTTCTTTATTTTGGGTTTTTGTAAAGTCACGTGGTTTAGTCCCACATTCACTACCGCCCTTAAGTCTTTCTTTTAGAGGCCTATATAAAGGCTCTATTGCGTCCTTGTTGAAACACAGTTGACGAATGAGATTTTTTCCTTTTAGTCTTTAGTCATATTTTCTTCTTTAATTCCGTAGATATACATTAGGCACCTTGTTGCCTTATTTAATGAGAAACTCAATGACACAAAGTGTAACCACTAATGATAAAGAATTCACGCTGTTGAGCAATCTCTATGTCATTGGAGACACTATCTTCTTCACCAGGAGTTCATCCTTTGGTCTGACCATCAAGCCATTTGTTTCCTGACTTCCCAAAAGAATTTAAGTGTTCGTCACGCCAAATGGTATGAGTTTCTTCAGGAGTACACTTTTGTTCTCAAACATCGCTCTGGTGTTGAGAATAAGGTTATAGACGCTCTCAGTCATTGCTTGACCACCCTACAGTCTATGAGTGTTGAAGTTGTGGGATTCAGTCGTCTGAAAGATCAAAAACCCACATGTCCTAACTTTGGGATTATAAATTCTAACCTCCTGGGTAATACACTGGGTCAAGCTTCTGATTTTATCTTACATGCACTTCGCGGTTTTCTCATTTGGGAATTACATGTTGGTGGCCGTACTGGTCATTTTAGTAGGGATAAGACCACCACTCTAGTGACTGGTAGATTTTATTGGCCTTCCTTACGTCGGGATGTCGCTCACATCGTGTTTCAGTATCGTACTTGTTAATTGGCGAAAACCAAAAACAAAAATACGGGCCTTTACACTCCTCTCCTTATCCCAATGAGACTTGGAAGAACCTAAGGAGGATTTTATTTCGAGTTTTCCCGGCACTTCACGTGGCCACGACTCTATGTTTGTAGTTGTGGGTCGTTTTTATAAGATGACCCACTTCATTCCATATAGTAAGACTTATGACGCCTTTCGTATTGCCCGCCTTTTCTTTAATGACTAGTGAAGCTACATGGTCTTTCCACCACAATAGTCTCTGACCGTGATGTGAAATTCTTTAGCTACTTTTGGAAGACTTCACGGAAAATCTTTGGTACCAGCCTCAAATTCTCTTCTGCCTTCCACCCTCAAATTGATGGTCAAACTAAGGTGGTTAACAGGAGCTTGGGTAACCTCCTGTGATGTCTTGTCGGTGAACATTTAAGCAATTAGGACTTACTGCTACCTACTGCTGAATTTGCTTACAACAGTTTTATTAATTGATCCACAAGAAAGAGCCCTTTTGAGGTTGTTAATTGTTACAAGCCCTGCCAGCCTATAGATCTCATATCTATGTCCACTACTGACCGCTCTTCCCACACTACTGAGACCTTTACCAAGAACATTTATGGTTTGCATGCCGAGATTCGCCAAAAACTTACTTTCTCTTATGAAAACTACAAGCTTTCTGCAGATACACACTGCAGGTTTCAAGAATTTAATGTGGGAGATTGTGTTAGTACGTGTGCATCTTGAACGCTACCCAATTTTTTTTCAAGAAGCTTTATGCCAGAGCGTCAGGACCTTTCCAAATACTTAGTCAACAGGCACCCAATGCCTATGTACTTTGATTTGCCAGCAGATTGGGCCATTAGTGCAGAATTCAATGTGGAGGATCTTTCTCCTTATCGTGATACATTCGAGGCCCCTCCACCACCAGCGACAGGTTCTGCATATCGTCATTGTGCTTCACCGTCTTCAGTAGCTATACCTGCTTTGCCTCGACTTCCTCAGCAGCCACCCGAGCACATCAACACCGTCTTGGACAATCAGACCGTCCTCACCGGCCAGGACACCGTACATCGTTTCTTGGTTCACTGGAAAGGTTGTTCTTCAGTAGACGCCACATGGATCATCAAGGAGGAATTCCGTCGCATTGATGCAGATCTTCTTGAACTCTACCTCAGTATTGACTCGACAGAGTTAAGAGTCTTTTGCAGCCCAGGGGAGTTTATGTAGGACAGACTCCGCCTTTACGCACTTACGAGTGCAGGCGTCGTCATGTCATTAGTTAAGTTTTTTTCAGCTTATATTATTCTATTACATCTTTTCCTTATTTTGGGCTTTTGTAAAGTCATGTGGTTTAGTCCCACATTGGCTACCGCCTATTCAGTTTTTCTTTTAGAAACCTATATAAAGGCTCTATTGCATCTTTGTTTAAACACAGTTGATGAATGAGAATAATTCCCTTAGTCATTTAGCCTGCACATTGGCATCTCATGTCCAAAATAGATAAAAATGGTATTTTGAAATGGTCTACGACTCCCAACCTTTCTTATTTGTAATTATAATTCCACCTAGTTTATATGTTCGCAGATGGATCGATAGAGATATTTTTGAAACATTTGTATTTTTACATGATCACTTATTACCATTTTATAACTCCATGTGTGAAGCAAGACTATCAGATTTGGTCTGCGACTCTCAATATTTCTTCTTTGGAATTATATGTTGACTCAAGTCAATTAGGTCAATGTAGACTCACGTCTAAATTGACTAAACCCGTGTTTTGATGATGACTAACCATTCCACATATTGGTGTCTAATGTCTCTACTTGAGTGATTTCAGATTAGGTATAGACACACTCCAAATGCCCTAACTTGCGCATATCAAATTGGAGAAAAGACAAGTCAAAGTCATACAAGTGCACGTTTTTGTAATATGATGTATATCCATTAGAATCATGTTGTAAATCACTTGTAATGATTGTATGACTTGTAATTAAGCTTAGAAAAATATCAGGAGCACTTAGATCGAATATTAGAGCACTTTAGATGTAACTTTGAAAATTGATTACAGGCACTTTGTCGGTCGAGTTTCCCAGCCTGAAAACTCGACCGATCATCCTTGATCAATTTTCTGAAAATTGCATCGGTCGAGTTGTATTTACACAGAACTCGACCGATGGAGTAACTGACCAAATCGATTTTCATTGGTCGGTCGAGTTTCCTCAGGACAAACTCGATCGATGGTCTGAATATCGGCTTTGTCTTTTACTCTATCGGTCGAGTTACCCTCATAGAAACTCGACCGATTGCACTGTACGGAAAAGTGCAGAAAAGTGTTTCTAGCCGTTGTGGAGTTGCAACAAGTGAAAATAGATCCGTTGCAAGCCACAAAACGGCTAGTTTTCGTTCACAAGTGTTCCCAAAGGCTAAGAGGCATCCCCAGCTATAAATAGGACCCCTTGGGCTTCATTCCAAGGTTGAGCATTCATTGCAAACTCTATGTGAGGTTCCTATTCTATAGCTGAGTGCTTCCTACAGCCTCCTCTCTCTCTCTAAGCTTAATCACTTGCTACATCCATTAGAGTGAGTAGGAAATCTGTAAGAGAGCTAGTCCTACATGTATATCTTGTGAGACTCTCACTTCCACCACCTCCCCATCTCTCATTTGCAATCATGAAGATGAAGGTTCTCTCTCTTGTCCAAGAGAGGTGAAGAAGAACAAGGGAAGGAGTCCCTTGGTGAAGATCAAGGCTGAAGACTTGGAGCAAGAGTGGGTAAGTCCTTGGTGAAGGCAGAAGACTCCTTGCTCAAGTAGGTAAGTCCTTGGTGGAAGCTTCTCCAAGTGAAGGTGAAGTCAAAAGTTGAAGATCCAAGAAGAGTGGGTAATCCCTGCAAGGCCGAAGACCTGTGCAAGAGTGGGTAAGTCCTTAGAGAAGGCCGACGACTCTTGCAAAGTGGGTAAGTCCTTGGTAAGGTTGAAGACTCTTTGTATTGGATAGGTAAGTCTTTTGTTTGGTCATGCATTGTATGTCTTATGAATGAATATAAGAGTGCAATAGTTTGGAAGTCCTAGAGGTTGACCTCTCTAGGCAAGTGGACTGACACACTTCTAGTTTGAAGTGTGGAACCACTCTAAATAGCTTGTCTAATTGGTGCATGTTCAATCTCTCTCTCCCTTGCTATGTATGTTTTAGTTGCACTCAAATTACCTATTTAGCAACCTTATCTTGTCAAATATCTTAAAGGTTTAATGAGTTTTGTTTAAGTGCTTTCAGCTCTATTCACCCCCCCCCTCTAGAGCATCTAATCACCCATCTAGGATCCATCAATTGGTATCAGAGCGGGTCTTCTCCAAGCATACTTCAACAAGTAGGAGAAGATGGGTGACTACCTAGGAGGGAGATTCTCGACCAGCCTTCCAATCTTTGATTGGAGCAATTTCCTCTATTGGAGAAGAAGACTTCAATTCTACGTCCAAGGATCAAGTCTTGAGATGTGGCAAATGGTGAACAGTCCATACATGCTACCAAAGACAAAGATTGAAGAATGGGATGAAGCTACCTTGAAGAAAGCAACCTTGAATGCTAGAGCCATGCACATTCTCTATGCCTCCATGACCCCCACCGAGTTCAACCGGATTTCTTCATGTGAAACAGCCTATGAGGTATGGAGAAAGCTTTGCATCACTTATGAAGGGACAGATCAAGTGAATGAAAGCAAAGTCTACATGCTCAAAGGGCTGCTTGAGAACTTCAAGATGGGAAAGGAGGAGAGCATAGCCAACATGTACTCAAGGCTCAACACCATTTTGAATGGTCTTTCTATTCTAGGACATCCTATGTCTAGTGGAGAGATCAACTCAAAGATCCTTAGAACTCTTCCCAAGAGATGGGAACCCAAGGTGACTTCCATTGAAGAAGCAAGGTCACTTAGGGATATTCCTATTGAAGAGCTCATTGGAAATCTACAAGCACATGAAGCCACTCTTGACAAGAGGGAGGAAGTAGAAAGACAAGAGAAGAAAGAGCTAAAGAGAATGAAGAAGGCTGAAATGAAGGCTCAAATTGAAGCTATCATGGAACAAGTCTCTCCATCCTCTCAAGCTAAAGAAGATGCCATGTACTCCAAGGGTAAACTCTACAAAGGCAAGTCCTCCTCCATCCGGTGCTTCACATGTGGAAAGAAGGGTCACTACAAGGAAGATTGCCCACAAGGCAAAAAGACCCATCTTCACAAGAAGAAGGAGAAATGACACTCAAGCTCAAGTGGCTCCTCCAACTCAAGCTCAAGTGAAGATTCAAGTGAATGATCAAGCTCAAGCTCTAGTGATGAAGGAGAATGCCATTTTGCTCTTATAACATCAACAAGTGAAGACTCCAGTGAGGTAAATCTAAACTCTTTAGATAAAGAATCTTTGATTGCTATTATTCATGATATTTGTGCCTCTCTTAAGTCTTCTAAAAGGAAAAAGAAAAAGCTTGCTAAAATTGTTGATAATTTGCATGTAGAACTAGATGATCTTGAACATGCTAATTCTTGCTTGCTTGATGATAAAAATGATTGTCTTAGTCAAGTAGATTCTCTTAAACTTAAAAATGCTAGTTTGCTTGATAAGATTAGATTTCTAGAAGCTCAACCTCTCATGACTAGTTCTAATGAAGAGCATACTTTAATTGTTGATTCTCTCATGCATGATATTGATGTTCTTAAATCTGAAAACAAGGACAAAGATTTTGTTTTGCAAGAGTTAGAAACAGAAAATGCTTCCTTGCTTGCTAAAATCAATGGGCATGAACCTTGTTCTAGTTATACTAATAGAGAGAATGATGTTGCTGCTCTTCATATTGATAGAGATTCTTATTTAACTAAAACTCTTTGCCTAGAAAATGATCTTTTGCATGCTAGAGATACTATCAATCATTTGTCTTCTACTATTACTTCTCTTATGCATGATAATGATAGTTTGAGATCTTCTTTGCAAAGATTCTTAGTTGGTAAAAAGAGTCTTAATGACATCCTACACCATTCTACTAAACAAATTGGTAGACATGGTTTAGGATATGATAGTAGTCAAAGGAACAACAAAGATAAAGGACCTCCAATATTCCATATAGAATCCTCTAGTTCCAAGACTATGGGCACATGCAACTATTGCAATGATTTTGGTCATTATTCTACTTGTTGTCCTTTTAGGAAAGCAACCAAGAGCAATAGGACTTGGGTTGCTAAACTAATCCCTCCGGACCCAAAAACATGATTGGGGACCATTTCATCTTTCTTCTTGTAGGTACTTGAAATGGATTGATTTGAGCTATTGAATTGCAAATTGACTTTTCAATCCACATGAAAGAAGAAAGGTGAGATGTGTAGAGGGTGACAACAGGTGGAAAAGCAATGCTAAGCACAAAGGTAATGGTTTTATTGCTTGTAACCATTTCTAACTTGTTTTTGTCAAGTTAGTGTGCACTATACATATGGTTTTTGAGTCAAAAGTGGTATTTTGTGTTTCTCTTCACACTCTTGCTCAAAAACTGTTTCTAATGCTTCTATAGTGCATTACTAACTTGCTTAGACATGTTTGGATATGGTTTGTATTTTTAGCATGCCTTTAAATATGTTTTTATGATATATATGTGCTTTTTGACAGCTGCTCTGTCGGTCGAGTTTACCCTATTGAAACTCGACCGATCGGCACCAATGGGTGTTGCCAACAGCTGTCATCGGTCGAGTTGTCAATGCACAGAACTCGACTGATAACACTGTGCATAGAATATACATTTGGCTTATTGAGTGAGAATTTCCCTCTCAACTAGATTTTCTCAACCAATAGCCTTATTCTTTGGCACTCTCATTTGGTACATTTATATATGCATATTGCCATGTTCTAAAGTGCATATCTTGCTTACAACTCTATCTCTCTATTTGCTCTAAATTGGATATCTATATCTTGCAATTACTTTCTTTGAGTTGTTTTGCAGGTTTTGATGATGATCTCTTTGGATCTCTTGGTTGTGTCTAAAAATTGCTTCCGTTGTACTCTAACTTGCCACTTCTATTTAGGTGTATATCTTGTTTTGATACAACCTTGAGGTTCTTAGGGGTAATCATCTTATGGTAAGGATGCATATCTAATGAGTTATATCCTTTCGTGATTCTAAAATTGCTTATCTCTTTGTTTGGATATATATCTACATCTACTCATAGCTTGCTTTATCTTGTGTATCTTTTGATATCTCTTGCTATGATCTAGATCCTACTAGTAGTCCTAACTTGTGATATCATCTACTAGTAGTTCATATACATGTAGTTCTAACCTTGTTTATAATTGACATCTTTGCTCATCTATATGCTATGCTTGTATCTTGTCTCATACATGCTCAAGCTTGCTTCTTAAATTGCATATCTACTATCTTGAGTTGCTTGCATAACATTGTGATGCAGGGTACATAGATCTACATGATATGTAGAAATTGGAGTATTTATGGATTTTTATGCAGATTTGCTCCAGTTTCAGTTTTTGCTGCAAGTGTAGTGTTTTTCATGCAGAAACGACCTTCTGAGCAAGACTCATTGCTTCGCCATGAGCTCTGATGGTTTTTGGTCAAATTCCATCATCTTGAGGGTCAAAATTGTGATTTATTATTTTTCTGCAGCACTTTATCTTGCATTTTTGGGTTGTTCAAGTATATGCTTTAACTTGCTTTTCTTTCTATGCTTGGACAAGCCCCTATCTGTGCTCTTCTACTCTCCTTATATACATTTGTGTTATCTCCTTTCTCTTTAACAAGTGATGTTTCTTATTTTCTTCATAACCCCACTTTTTGAAATGACAAAGGGGGAGAAAGGTATGTCTTCTTTTAAAAGAGGAAGAAGGCATGTCTTACATGAAGAAGAGAAGTATGTCCATGTAAAGGGAGTAGGTAAAAGGGGAGAAGACATATATGTGTAGAGCATATATGAGTAGAAGACATAGTATTCTATAAATGTTATGAAAGCTAACCATGCAGGAGAAATAGCATCAATTGAGGGGGAGTATGAGAACTCCACGCGCATCAATTGAGGGGGAGCATACGAACTCCATTCTATTGAAACCCCTAGGTTTCTCCAAAGGTATGAATTTACTTAAAAGCTTTCAATACATTTATGGAATGGTTTGTCATCTTCAAAAAGGGGGAGATTGTTGACTCAAGGTCAATTAGGTCAATGTTGACTCATGTCTAAATTGACTAAACCCGTGTTTTGATGATGGCTAACCATTCCACATATTGGTGTCTAATGTTTCTACTTGAGTGATTTCAGATTAGGTATAGACACACTCCAAATGCCCTAACTTGCGCATATCAAATTGGAGAAAAGACAAGTCAAAGTCATACAAGTGCACATTTTTGTAATATGATGTATATCCATTAGAATCATGTTGTAAATCACTTGTAATGATTGTATGACTTGTAATTAAGCTTAGAAAAATATCAGGAGCACTTGGATCGAATATTAGAGCACTTTAGATGCAACTTTGAAAATTGATTACAGGCACTTTGTCGGTCGAGTTTCCCATCCTGAAAACTCGACCGATCATCCTTAATCAATTTTCTGAAGATTGCGTCGGTCGAGTTGTGTTTACACAGAACTCGACCGATGGAGTAACTGACCAAATCGATTTTCATTGGTCGGTCGAGTTCCCTCAAGACAAACTCGACCGATGGTCTGAATATCGGTTTTGTCTTTTACTCTATCGGTCGAGTTACCCTCATAGAAACTCGACCGATTGCACTGTACGGAAAAGTGCGGAAAAGTGTTTCTAGCCGTTGTGGAGTTGCAACAAGTGAAAATAGATCCGTTGCAAGCCACAAAATGGCTAGTTTTTGTTCTCAAGTGTTCCCAAAGGCTAAGAGGCATCCTCAACTATAAATAGGACCCCTTGGGCTTCATTCCAAGGTTGAGCATTCATTACAAACTCTATGTGAGGTTCCTATTCTATAGCTGAGTGCTTCCTACAGCCTCCTCTCTCTCTCTAAGCTTAATCACTTGCTACATCCATTAGAGTGAGTAGGAAATCTGTAAGAGAGCTAGTCCTACATGTATATCTTGTGAGGCTCTCACTTCCACCACCTCCCCATCTCTCATTTGCAATCATGAAGATGAAGGTTCTCTCTCTTGTCCAAGAGAGGTGAAGAAGAACAAGGAAAGGAGTCCCTTGGTGAAGATCAAGGCTGAAGACTTGGAGCAAGAGTGGGTAAGTCCTTGGTGAAGGCAGAAGACTCCTTGCTCAAGTAGGTAAGTCCTTGGTGGAAGCTTCTCCGAGTGAAGGTGAAGTCAAAAGCTGAAGATCCAAGAAGAGTGGGTAATCCCTGCAAGGCCGAAGACTTGTGCAAGAGTGGGTAAGTCCTTAGAGAAGGCCGAAGACTCTTGCAAAGTGGGTAAGTCCTTGGTAAGGTTGAAGACTCTTTGTATTGGATAGGTAAGTCTTTTGTTTGGTCATGCATTGTATGTCTTATGAATGAATATAAGAGTGCAATAGTTTGGAAGTCCTAGAGGTTGACCTCTCTAGGCAAGTGGACTGACACACTTCTAGTTTGAAGTGTGGAACCACTCTAAATAGCTTGTCTAATTGGTGCATGTTCAATCTCTCTTTCCCTTGCTATGTATGTTTTAGTTGCACTCAAATTACCTATTTAGCAACCTTATCTTGTTAAATATCTTGAAGGTTTAATGAGTTTTGTTTAAGTGCTTTCAGCTCTATTCACCCCCCCTCTAGAGCATCTAATCACCCATCTAGGATCCATCATTATAATTCCTCCTAGTTTATATTATAGAAGTTAATAATCTTTATTTGATGTGTCTTGAACAAATACAAAGCACTCTCTTTTATAGGGCAAGAGACTAAGTCAAAACCTAAATTAGTGGACATGGGAAAAAAGAAAGGTTAAAGAAAAAGACAAGTCAAACAGTCAAAAGCATAAAATAAATATAAAGCATATATATATCAATCCTCCCCCTCAAGCCGGAGTATAGATGTCAAACATGCCCAACTAGCAACTTGTCCACCAGTGTAGCAAAGCGAGTCTTTAGAAGTAGCTTTGTGATAATGTCAGCAACCTGATCTTCTGCCCAGATATAAGGAGTGCAAATGCGACCTGATAGAACAGATTCCCAGACAAAGTGGCAATCCGCTTCTATATGTTTGGTGCGCTCATAAAAAGTAGGATTGATGGCAATAAAAATGGAGGATTTGTTGTTGCAACACATAGGAATAGGATATGGATCATATATATATCACATTTCTTGAGTCCTTGGACCCACATCTGTTCACAAGTAGTATGAGCCATGGGTCTATACTCTGCTTCATTGCTAGACCGAGCAACCATAGTCTGCTTCTTACAGCGTCATATAACCAGATTGCCTCCAACAAATGTACAGTAACTAGAGGTGGATTTTTTTATCACATCTACTACCAACATAATCAGAGTCGGAATAACCAGTGAGTTTGTAGTGTCCATGTCATTGGTACAACAATCCTTTCCCTGGAGAATTCTTCAAATATTTAATAATGTGACAGACAACATCCCAGCGACATTGTTGAGGAATTGTCCAAATACCTACTGACAAGTCCAATAGTAAAAGCGGTTCACTTATGTTAACAAGTGTTTTATTTAAGTTCTCTATATTATCTTTTGTTATTTTCCTATTCTACAAGGACCTCTATGTAATTGTTCTCTTTATAAATATACGGGGTACACACATTGTGTACCCTAACCCTTAATGTCCACTCAAGATGGTACAAGAGTAGGTTCTATAGCCACCACCCTCCCCAGCCGCCGCCCTTTCTCTCTCTATCTCTCTCTCCCCTGCCGTCGCCGCCCTCCCTCCCCACGTTGCGCCCGCCGGCCGTCGCCGATGGTCGTGTGCCAGTGCTGCACCGTCGGTGGTCCTCCGTGTTAGGGGTTGGCCTGCTAGTGCAGCCCGACTGCCTATTGTTCGCCTCCGGCTGTTCGGTTGAAGGTCTTTGGAGATCTACTCCTTCTGTCTGCCCGCATCGGCTCGTGAGCCGCCGGGTTCTTTGCTGCGCTTCGGCGTAGTCTACATGTAGGTTGGTCCTTCCAATTGTTCTATCTGCCTGTTGTCGCCTAGCCGGAGGATCTAGGCGGTTCTAACCCTTGTTGTTGTTTTTTACTGTTTGTGGACTCGGTCTCCCTCATGACTTCCTCCCATGAAGACTTTCGTCGTCAGGTGACCACTGTGAAACAAGACGGGCGCAACTATCAACATTGGGTTTGCTCCATAGAGATCTTTGCGAAGTCACAAGGCAAGCATTCCCATCTAATTGAGGCTCCGCCTACTACTGTCGATTCCAAGGAAAAAAAGATCTATGATGACTGGGTCAAGGATGACTCGACTGTGATGATGTGGATTCTGAACAACCGCAAAACTCGCATCAGTGTCACTCTACTTCGTCTCCCGACTGCCAAGGAGATGTGGGATCAACAAGGGCTGGCAAAACTCAACCCGACCCGCTCGACCCGACCCGACTAAAGTGGGTTCGGGTCTTGATTTTTTCGACCCGACCCGAACCCGAAAAACCCGAAATTATTTACGGGTCGGGTCCGGGTTTGCAATTCTCGACCCGCAAAACCCGATCAACCCGAAATTATGTCTTCATATATGTATATAATATTTCATATTTTAGCCATATAAAAGTTAAACACATTCAAACATAAAAATAATATAGTTTATACAAGTCTTTGCTTGTAAGACACTAATTAACCAACAAATTCTGTAGCAATTTCGGGTCTAACGGGTTTCTATTTTCGGGTTTTTCGGGTTTGTATTTTCGGGTTTTCCGGGTTTGTATTTTTGGGTTTTTCGGATTTGTATAGAACATGGTATTTTCGGGTCCACCGGGTCCATCGGGTCACAAACCCGCAAATAGTAATTTCGGGTTCGGGTCGAGGAAGTATGACCCGAAATTATTTTCGGGTCGGGTTCGGGTCGAGTGTATTTGATCTGACCCGAATTGACCCGAAATAGGACCCGCTCAACCCGGACCCGATTGCCACCCCTAGGATCAACTGGCCAACACCTACTCTCATAGAAAAAATTCAAAGAAGGTGTTTGATCTAAACAAACAGTTGTCCCGTCTGCACTTCACTAGACCTGATATTGCTGACTACTTTTCCACCTTTAAGGGTGTCTGGGCTGAGCTTGAGAATCTCCATCCCTTATCTACTGACTTAGCCACGATGCAACGCCAACGACAGGAACTCCAGGTTGTCCAGTTCCTCTGCGGCCTTCTTGACTCATATGCAGGGGTGGTTGACCAGATCCTCGCTAGCGATCTGTTAGCTACAATGGAGAGTGCCTTTCAGTGTCTCCAACGCCTGCCAGCTTCCTCATCAGATTTGCCTTCTGACACGGCTGGCCCTACTGCTCTTGCTGCTATGTCTGGCCATAATCATGGTAGGGGTTGTGGTCGACCTCCGGACAATCGTTCTACTACTCCTGAACGGGGACGTGGATCATCTGGTCGTGGCTCATCTGTTGATGCTTCTGGAGGTGTCGCTGCTCCGCGGTACTGTGACTTTTATAGCCGCACCAACTATACTGAAGACAAATGTTGGAAGAATAATGGCACACCTGCGTGGGCCAATGTTGCGTCTGAAGGTGCTTCTCAGACGACCTCTGTTGCTCCCTCGACTGCGTCCACTGCTGAGTTCATCCGCTCTGAGGTGAAACGTCTTCTGCTTGAGAGGGTCGATGCTTCCTCCTCATCTGCTGTTGAATCTGGAGCTCACACGGCCACTTACTCTGGTTGTGATTCTGCCTTCTTGAGTGCTCCTTCTAGTGCTGGTAATACCAAATGGGTGATTGACTCTGGAGCCTCTTCTCATATATCTGGAAACCATTCTCTATTTTATAAGTTGTCTAAACCTTGTTCCAAATTTACTGTTATGCTTGCTGATGGTTCTAAATCTACTGTATCTGGGATTGGAGATATCTTTGCTCAAGTCTTGCGTTCTGCTTCATATGTGCCAAATTTTCCACTGAACCTACTATCTGCCAGTAAAATTGTCCGCAATCTTAGCTGCAGTCCGAACTTTGCACCGGGTACTTGTGTTTTTCAAGACCTTCGCACGAGAATGAAGATTGGTGGGGGGGCATGAAGGACCTGATGGACTCTACTACTTGGATGAGTTGAAACGGATTGGCACTATAGCTCTGGCTTCAGCTCTATCATCTTCTGTTTCTGCATTACAGTGGCATTTCAGACTTGGGCATCCGTCAGCTGAGAAATTAAAACATGTTATTTCTGGTGTAGGCTCGCATAGTTTTGAGTGCAAGGCATGTCAATTAGGCAAACAGTCTAGAACTGTATTTCCCAAAAAATATTTTTGATTTGATGCATGTTGATGTATGGGGTCTCTGTCATATTCCAAGTTTATCTGGCTATAAATATTTTATTTTGTTCATTGATGATCACTCCCGTGCTACCTGGTTATTTATGTTGAAAGATAGATCCCAATTTCTGCCCACTATTAAATTCTTCTTTGCTGAAAATAAAACTCAATATTCTATGCCTATTAAGATTCTGCGTACTGATAATGCATTGGAATTCATTCAAAAAAATGTGGAGGTTTTTTGCCGTTCTGTGGGGACAATTCATCAGACATCTTGTGCTTATACACCCCAACAGAATGGTGTAGCTGAGAGGAAAAATAGGCATTTACTTGAAGTTACTAGAACTATAATGCTGCATTCTAATGTTCCCAAACATTTTTTGGCCAGAAGCCGTTCTTACAACCTATTTTCTGATAAATCATGTCTTCCTCTGTTATTGGGAATAAAATTCACGTACAAGTACTACAACCCAATATTCCTCTATTTTTGTTCCTCCAAGAATTTTTGGGTCGACTTGTTTTATTCTTTTGCTCGGTCCTACCCAAGACAAGTTGTCCCCTCGAGCTGAAAAATGTATTTTTCTGGGATACTCAAGAACTCAGCTCTGCTATAGCCCTGTTAATAAAAAGTGGTTCACGAGTAGTGATGTCATTTTTTTAGGATACTCTGTACTACTCTACTAAAGGGACTATGTTGAGTTCAGATTTGATTGCAACACCTTTGCCTATTATTGGTGATTCTACCTCTGTTGTGCAACCGGATGACACTACGTCTCCTCCTCTCATTGTTTATCAACGCAGAAATCGGCTGCCGCAGCCTACTCCTGCTCAAGACCCCTCCACTAACAACCAATCTTCTCGTTCAGAAGGTCCTGCCCCTACTGAGGTAACTTCTGATCTAGATATATGTATTGCTCTATGTACATCTCATAATATTGCTAACTATGTCTCCACTGCTCATCTGAGTGTTCGCGTTAGTAATTTTGTTGCTTCTCTATCTGCCGTTTCCATACCCAAAAATGTGCATGACGCATTACATAGTAAGGTCTGGACACAAGCCATGACTGAGGAGATGGCTGCTCTCACTGACAGGGGTACCTGGGATCTGGTTGATCCTCCTTCTGATTGCAAACTTGTTGGATGTCGTTGGGTTTACACTGTTAAGTATCATCCTGATGGAACAGTTGAACGCCTGAAGGCTCGCCTCGTGGCGAAAGGGTACACTCAGACCTATTGTATTGATTATTTTGAAACTTTTTCTCCTGTTGCTAGGCTAAATTCTGTGCGAGTTCTGCTCTCTGTGGCAATCAATCTGGATTGGCCTCTTATCCAGCTGGACGTGAAAAATGCCTTTCTTTATGGTGATCTCCAGGAGGAGGTCTATATGGAGTAACCACCTGGGTTTGTTTCTCAGGGGGAATCACACAAAGTCTACCGCCTCAAAAAGTCTATTTACGGACTCGAACAAAGCCTGCATGCCTGGTTCGACAAACTGAGCAAGATTTTGTCTACTTATGGCTTTCTCAGATCTCATGTTGATCATTTTGTCCTTATTAAAAAGACGTCCACTGGTATTGTAGTTCTAATTGTGTACGTTGACGACATTATTTTACCTAGCAGTGATCTCTCTGAAATTAATGCTACTAAAGCCTATTTATGCAAACATTTTGTCACTAAAGATATGGGCAAACTGAGATATTTTCTGGGGATTGAAGTTTCTAGGACTGCTAATGCTCTTGTTCTATCACAACGCAAGTATGTTCTTGATCTTCTACAAGAAACCGGCATGCTTGGAGCTCGGCCTATCGATACACCTCTAGATCCTAATGTGAATTGGGATGAAGATGAATCTCCTCTGTATTCTGACAGTCAAAGATATAGAAGACTGGTTGGCAAACTGATCTATTTGACTGTCACTAGAGCTGACATTTCTACTGTTGTTGGTCTTGTTAGCAGGTATCTTGACAAACCTAGACAGTGTCATTGGGAAGAACTGTGTCATATCTTGAGATGTCTGAAGAAATCTCCTGGTAAAGGCCTATTTTACAGAAAACATGGTCATTGCTCTCTTAAAGGCTATTCTGATTCTGACTATGCTGGAAGCAAGATAGACAGAAAATCTACCTCTGGTTATTGCACCTTTGTTGGTGGAAATCCGGTTACCTGGCGGCAGTGTTTTAAAAAAGCGGTCGCTTAATCGCCACAAGGTGATGACCGATTAAAATGTGCCATAAGCGCCGCTTAAGTGAATTTGAGAAAATTGGCCGCTTTTTGTCCGCTTAACCCGCTTTTTCCCGCTTTTTTCTTGCTTTTTGCCCGCTTTTTACCCGTTTTAAAAAAAAAAACTATTGTAAGCATATAACATTAAGTACATTATATGCCCCGATTAGTATTAATTATAATATATTAAACTAGCATACATTAAATGTTCTATGATATACCTAGTTCTAATTTAGAATGCATACTTTGTATGTAAGTTGTAATGATATGGTACCTTTGTGGTGTATCCAAGTATATTATACGTAACTATTATCTAATTTAGAATGCATACTTTGATTAAATGTACTGTTGTAATGTATGAATATTTGATGGTGTAAATGTAACAATACGTTTGTAAGCTAGCTATGATAGGTTTATTGTTTATTGTTTATTGTTTAGGTATGTAAACATGTGATACAAAATTGTTGTCGCATCTTGTATATACACTTATTATTTTATGTGTTGTTTATTATATAGATACAATCATTGTTGTGTAGTTGTGTTATAAATTATTTGGGTGTTTTGTATTGTCTTGTATTATGTTTAGATATGTACAAAAAAATCAATAATATAAGTATTTATATTCATATGTATGTAATTTTGCATAAAAGTTTATAGGAACTGGAAATCTGCTTTTCTAAAAAGCGTCCGCTTAATCGCCCACCTGACGATTAATTGGCTACAAGGTCCCGTCCGCACGGTTCCCGCTTCGTGCTTTTTAAAACCTTGCCTGGCGGAGCAAAAAGCAAAATGTTGTTGCCAGATCTAGTGTTGAGGCAGAGTATTGTCAACTGTACTATGGCTCATACTGCATGCGAGCTTCTGTGGGTGCAATCTCTTCTAA
Organism: Alisma plantago-aquatica; assembly: GCA_963693085.1. Lineage (NCBI taxonomy): Eukaryota > Viridiplantae > Streptophyta > Magnoliopsida > Alismatales > Alismataceae > Alisma > Alisma plantago-aquatica. Next base: position 1,162,629,614 of record OY856413.1, on the reverse strand, counting down.
AAAAACTTGATGTGGGATCTTCTGTTCCTATTCTTATGCATTGTGATAATAATGCAGCTTTTTTTTGGCCTCCCAAAGCGTGTTCCCCCTTTTTTTGCATTTTTGAAAGAAAATTACAAAACTACCTCCAAGAGGAGAAGGTACTGCCAATGCAGACCAGAAAAGAAAATTGTATAGGTTTGAGGAAAAAAGATAAACGAAAAACACATATCTATAGAAGTTTTATAGAAGTGCCTCAATATCATTACCAGTAAGCTTCCAAATCTGTGAAGCAGAACAATCAAAACAGACAAAAATCCTCTAATTCCTCTCACTCCAAAGAGCATAAGCAATCATTTGAGAACTAATCATACTCTTCTTATCAGAGTACAGAACAAACCCAGAGATAGAGCTAGGTTCAGTAGGAATGAAACCTTCAGCTTGAGCAAGATTCCAGAGCTCTTTTGAGAAAGCGCATTTAGTGAAAATATGGGAAGCATCTTTAGTACAACCCCTGCATAGTTCGCATCTAGAGGCAAAGGACAGTCCTCTTTTCTTCAGATGATCATGTGTAAGAAGTTTGTCTAACATAATCCTCCACATCAGGAATCTGCATCTAACAGGGGCCTTAGATTTCCAAACCCAGTTGGACCAGGGAACTCGTGACGACTTCAAGCGCATTAAACTCCAAAAATCATTAAGCTTACCTGGCTCTACCATATCTAAAAGGATAGTACTTTTTGATTCAGAAATCGGTTGGTAATATTGTTTGATGACACCAACAATTCTAGAATAGTGCCTAGCTCTTTTTTCAATCCAGAGACCATCTTCCATCAAACACTCCATCCTAGCAAGTTTCCCTTTACCTAACTTTAAGATGTCCTTCTGATCAAGTAAGTCATCCAGAAACTTACCTCCAGGTAGCCACGGCTCTCTCCAAACAAGTGTATTCAAATCAGCTTTCACAGAAATTCTATTAAGAATCAGACGCCTGACTCTTAGTAGATAATTCCACATCCAAGATGAGCTAGATGTGCACCTAGTTCTCCAAACTGAATCCCATTTAAGATACATGGAATGTATCCATCGCACCCACATCGACTCCTTCAAGGCTATGTTCCACAAATTCTTTACAGCACAAGCCATCACCACTTCAGAGGAAAACTTGACACCCAAGCCTCCTTCCTCCTTGGGCTTGCAAATACTGCTCCAAGCCACCATATGAGTGGTATTTTCAAATGAAGCTCCTCCCCAAAGGAAATGCGACAGAGCAAATCGATCTCATCTGACACAGCAGTAGGAAGAGGAAAAGACGAGGCCCAATAGATATGGAAGGCAGAGAGAGTTGACTTAATAAGTTCCAATCTGCCTACATAAGAGAGATGAATCGATTTCCACCCTTCTACTCTGATCTTAATTTTATCAATGATAGGAGAGCACAGAGCTCTAGTAAGTCTATCAGTGAACAACGGAAGTCCAAGAGACTTCAAGGGAAGTTTCTCTATTTTAATATTAAGGTCAGACTTCTCCACATGATCTTCTGCAACAGTATTGCAAATCACCGTGCTTTTCTCAAGACTAATACTCATGCCCGAGACATCACTTATGTCATTGATGATATTCTTAACGCCTTCAATTGACTTAGGATCAGCCTCTAAGAAGATAACCACATCGTCCACAAAAATGGCGTGGGAGACATAAAATCATGCGCACCTTTAATGGGTTTGATAAAATCTCGAGAAATGTAAGAGTTAATAATACTGGTGAATCCCTAAATGGCAATAACAAAAATATAAGGAGCAAGGGGATCCCCTTGCCTGATACCTCTACCAAGTTTGAAGGGAGACCCTAGAACACCATTAATAAGCACCTGCATACTTGTTGAACTGAGAAGAACATCAATCCACTGAATAAAGCATCGAGGAAAATTCATTTTATGGAACATCATCTTAATGAAAGACCAGTCTACTGAATCATAGGCCTTCATAATGTCTGTCTTAACACACATTTTAGGCTTAGAGCTTTTGAAAATATTATTGATCAGCTCGTTAACCAACAGAGTAGAGTCACTTATGGACCTGCCTTTTATAAAAGCACTTTGTGTCGGACTAATCAGATTAGAAAGAATCTTTTAAAGTCTATTAAAATAGCTCGTTAAGCAGCTATTTTTATTGCAAATAATCCTGTCTTTCATGAGCGGACCAAGCACATTGAAGTTGACTGCCACTTCATCAGAGAATCTATTCTGACTGGTCGTATTTGCACTCCTTTTACTCGCTCAGAAGACCAAGTTGTTGATATCTTCACAAAGCTGCTGGCCAAGAAACATTTCTGCTCTCTTGTGGACAAGTTGGGCAAAATTGATATCTATGCTCCAACTTGAGGGGGAGTGTTAACTAGTGTTTTATTTAAGTTCTTTATATTCTCTTGTTATTTTCCTATTCTATAAGGACCTCTATGTAATTGTTCTCTTTATAAATATACGGGGTACACACATTGTGTACCCTAACCCAAACTGTCCACTCAAGAACTTCTAATGATAGTGAGATAGATCAGCTTACCAACCAATCTTCTAATTGGTGGTTATCGGGATAAGGTGGTGAAGATCTATCATCCCAATTTGTATTGGGATCCAGAGGGCTGCTAGCAAGTTAGGTTCCATGCATGCATGTTTCTTTGAGAAGATCTAGAAATTATTTATGTTGTGAAAAATAGGCACCAGAAGAAGATCGGGAAACTTCAATACCCAAGAAAGATATGAGTTTCCCTAGATCCTTTGTAACAAAATGTTGTTCAAGATATCTTTTCATAGCTTGAATACCTTCTTTATCGCTGCCAGAAAGGATTATATCATCCACATACACAATAAGAATAACAAGCCCAGAAGCAGTTTTTCTTATGAAGACAGAGCGATCAGAATGTGAGCATTGAAAAATAAATTTAAGAAGAATCTGGCTTAATCTGTCAAACCACGCTCGATACCATATTTATGGCTCTGATACCATATAGAAGTTGATAGTCTTTATTCGATGTGTCTTAAACATTTACAAGGCACTCTCTTTTATAGGACAAGAGAGCAATCGGAAAACAAAATTAGTAGATATGGGATAAAAGAAAGGCTAAAGACAAAGACAAGTCTAAAGCATAATATAAATACAAAGCATAAAGCATATATATCGATATATATGCACATGTAGCATTCTAGATGTATGGATTGGTGGGGATATATTTGAAACATTTGTATGTTTTATATGATCACCTATTTCCATCTTATAGATCTTGATCCAAGGCAAGATTACCTGAGCTTTCTCTAATTAAAAAACAAACTAGTCCTACTACATAAAGGATGCAAATATGGAGGAAACAAGTTGTCCTCGTACCACCCGCCAAAAAGCCTCATAATTCTAAAGCAAGCACTCCTCATCCAGAACCAATTAAGAAGACACAAGTATTTGGTGAGCCCCATGCTCTAGAAGTCCGTAGTGACAAATTTGGGATTTGACAATTTTTCAGCTTGCTTGAAAAGGTCGTAATTCGAGAAAAATCAAGAAAATTTGGGGAAAATCGTTAAAGTTGGTCCACTATTTGGAAGAAAAAAAAGAATAAGTCATATATATAGATTGTGTGTAGGTATCTATGCATGTTCACAAACATAGGCATGTGCATGTTATGATATATATGTTAGCAACTTAGCATATACATAATCTTTTTGACAAGATGTGTATATACATGATTAAATGTAGATGTATGTGTACGACATGGAAGATCACATAAACATTGAATGTTGTTAATTTGCAAGATGGGGAGGGGAAGCCTTTATAGTAATAGTGTAGGAGAGCGAGAGGGAGAGAAGAGAGGGAAAGGGGGAATGTGATGCTGAAATCAATTAGGATACATCTATAGAGAAACTGAGAATGGTTTATTGAGTAAAACAGTGTACAATACAGTCTCTCATATAACATAAGAGAATAGAGACTAAAGCAGAGGTGAGCAATATGGGACTAAACTACAAAAGTGAAAAGCATAAGTGAGCACATTCTATGCACATGACACTCAACAAAACATAACAGAACACAACATATCTCTATACTCCCCCTCAAGCTGGAGCGTAGATGTCGAACATGCCCAGCTTGTCAACTAGAGTCTGAAAATGAGCTTTGGGAAGTATCTTCGTGAAGATGTCCGCAACTTGCTTGTCAGTGCTGAGATATGGAGTGCAAATCCGGCCAGAAAGAATTGCTTCTCGAACAAAGTGACAATCGACCTCAATATGTTTCGTCCTCTCATGAAAAGTGGGGTTGCTCGCAATAAAAATAGAGGTCTTATTGTCACAAAACATCGGTATAGCGCTGGAATAGGATATATCAAACTCCTGAAGGAGACTCTGAACCCACAGGAGTTCGCATGCAGTATGAGCCATCGCTCGATATTCCGCCACTGCACTGGATCAGGCGACAACAGTCTGCTTTATGCTTCGCCAGGTGACAAGGTTTCCGCCAACAAATGTACAATATCTTGATGTTGATTTACGATCAGAATGACTTCTTGCGTAGTCAGAGTCTGAGAAGCCAGATAGGTTGCAGTGGCCATGCTTCTTGTACAGCAAGCCTTTCCCTAGAGAACTTTTAAGATATCGCAGAATATGACATATAGCATCCCAATGACATTGTCGGGGTTTATCAAGATACCGGCTGATGAATCCGACAGCAACAGTAAGGTCAGCTGGTGCGATAGTCAAATAGATAAGCTTGCCTACCAGCCTCCTAAACTGGTGATGATCAGCATAGGGAGGAGAGTTTGTATCATCCCAGTCCGTGTTTAGGTCAAGTGGAGTGTTAGCCGATTTGCAGCCTAGCATGCCAGTTTCCTGCAAAAGATCAAGTACATATTTTCTCTAAGAGAGACACAGTCATGCAGATGATCTGGAGACTTCAATGCCTAAGAAATATCGAAGCTTTCCGAGATCTTTAGTGACAAAGTGTTTCTCTAAGTAGGTTTTAGTTTCTTGTATACCCACAGTATCACTGCCAGATAAGATAATATCATCCACATAAACAATAAGAATGACAAGTCCAACCATTGTCTTGCGAATAAAGACTGAATGATCAGAATGAGAACGACGAAAGCCAAAGGTGGCTAATATCTGGTTGAGCTTGTCAAACCAAGCTCGCGGGCTTTGTTTGAGACCATAGATAGCCTTGTTTAGCTTACATACTTTAAAGGTAGACTCCCCCTGAGCAACAAACCCAGGTTGTTGCTCCATGTAGACTTCTTCCTGTAGATCTCCATAAAGAAATGCATTTTTAACATCTAGCTGAAAGAGAGACCAGTGTTTATTAACGGCAACATAAATCAGAATTCGAACAGAGTTTCATCGTGCAATAGGAGAGGTCTCAAAATAATCGACACCGTATGTCTGTGTGTAGCCCTTTGTAACAAGATGGGCTTTCAGGCGTTCAATAGTCCCATCAGGTTGATATTTAATAGTAAAGACCCAACGAAAACCCACTTTAGGATAAGAAGAAGGGTGATCCACAAGCTCCCACGTCTTGCGATCACATAGTACCTGCATTTCCTGGTCCATTACCTTCTTCCATGCAGGAATAGTAAGAGCCTCTATAGCATTTTTAGGAATGGTGACAGTAGAAATTGCAGAAGTAAACCAGGCAAAGTTGTTATGCAGATTGTCAGAAGTGCAGTAATGACTGATAGAATGTTTAGTACAGGAGAGAACACCTTTCCGCAAACTGATAGGAAGGTGCAAGTCAGAGGTTACCTCAGTGTTTGTTTGATCATCCGCAGACGTAGGAATTGGTTGGGGAGGGGCCATGAAAGGAGTGCTTGTCTTCGGTCGGCGCTTGTATACTTGCAGTGGAGGCTCGTCAGGCTTGTTAGAAATAGGCAAATCTTCAACAATATCTGGTACAGGTGTTGATGCCAACACATCATGAGATAGGCTTGCTCCATCCTTAGAAAAGTAGGGCATGTGTTCAAAAAAGATTACATCCGCACTGACAAACCACTGCCTGAGTATCGGATCAAAGTAGCAATAACCCTTTTGAGTTCTCGAATAACCCAAAAAATTGCATTTAGTAGACCGAGGGTCAAGTTTCGACATTCCTGGGCGTAGATTTTTAACAAAGCAGGTACACCCAAAAATGCGAGGTGGAACAGAGAAAAGAGGTGCATCAGGAAACAAAATCGAGTAAGGTATCCGATTTTGTAAAACAGAAGAGGGCATGCGATTTATAAGAAAACATGCCGCAGTGACTGCCTCAGGCCAAAAACGGTAAGGAACTTTATAATGGATAAGAAGAGTGCGAGCAACCTCTAATAAGTGGCGATTTTTGCGTTCAGCAACACCGTTTTGTTGTGGAGTATAAGGGCAAGTGGTTTGGTGGATGGTGCCATGATCAGAACAAAAGTGATAGATTTCTGCATAAATTCCAGTGCATTATCGGTACGGAGAATTTTGATAGTTTTATTGAATTGGGTCTGTATTTCAGAAAAGAAATGTGAATATTGTCCAAAATAGTATTCCGATCTTTGAGGAAAAATAGCCAGGTAGCGCGGGAATAATCATCGATAAATGTCAAAAAATAGTTAACTCCAGTTTGACTTGGGACAGACCATGGACCCCAGATGTCCGCATGAACAATATCAAAAATATCTTTAGACCCAAGTTCTTTCTTAGCAGGAAAGAAAGATCTCGTTTGTTTTCGCAAAACACAAGTTTCACAAGAGATTGTTTTCAGCTAATGCAGGAAATAAAAACTTCAATTTAGTAGCAGACGGATGACCCAGCCGGAAGTGCCACTGAAGTCCTGAGACAGATGTAGACAGGAGAGCTGAAGTTGTAGGTGGTCCATCCAAGTAGTATAGTCCATCTGGTCCTCCATGGCCCAAACCAATCCTCGTCTTTGTGCAGAGATCCTTCAAAACACAACCAGAGGGATCAAACTTAATAGAGCACCGAAGTTGTTTAACAGTTTTACTGAAAGATAATAAATTAACAGGAAATTGTGGTATGTATAAAACAGAGTGAAGATTCAGCTTGCGAGATAGAGGAACTGTGCCAACGCCATGAACAGGCGTTTTCGAGCCATTAGCAACCGTGACCGATGGTTTTAGACAGATAAGAAAATAAGTGGATGTCGCCTGCCATGTGGACAGATACACCAAAATCAATGAACCACTTATGGTTACCAGTAGAGGGAGACGCAAGCATTGCAGAAGAACCAGCAGCAGATGTCGAAGGCAGTTGAGTCATGCGCTCTTGGAAGAATTTCTCAAATTTAGAGCGAAGCCCTTTAGTGGTCGGAGGAGCAGCAGCTGGATCGGATGCAGCTTCAGTAGAGGCCTAGTTTGCCCAGACTGGTTGACGTGCTTGATCCAGCACCTATCTTCAGTGTGATTGTCATGACAACACCAGTTGCAGTAGCGAGGTCTAGTGGCTTGACCTCATCCAGGAGCAGTAGAAGGGCCTCTTCCCCCAGAAGGGGGTGGACGTCCTCCGCGACCACGTCCACGACCGCGGCCACGTCCAGAATTAGCAGTGCAAGCAACCAAAGCAGGATGCTCAATAGCAGGAGTAGAGGATACAGATGGGAGCCTCTGAACTTTCTTGAGAATGTCACGAAGAGTAGGCAGAGGGTCACTTGACAGAATTTGATCAACCACGCCCGAAAAAGAAGCAGGTAGGGCAGCCAGGAATTGAACTAGTTGGAGTTCATTGTGCTGCTTCTGAGCCTCTTTGATGTCAGCAGTCAGCGGATGGTAGATTTCATACTCATTCCAGAGAGCAGAACATTGGTTGTAGAAATCTTCAATAGACACATCTGAAGAGTACTCCTTCTTGGCCAGGCTTTTGAAAATTTCAAAAACCCATTTAGGATTTTGTTGATGCGAGTAGACATGAGACAGATGGTCCCACATTGCTTCAGCACCATGAAGACACAGTAGAGACTGACTAATGCGCGTCTCGGTGCTATTGAGAAGCCAAAACATAACACCAGAGTCATCTTTGGACCATTGAGCATAGGGTTGTTTGGTCTTTTCGCCAGCAGTGGCAGTAGGAGGATCAGTGGTAAGATGGGAGTATCGGCCTTGAGCCTTCACATAGAGCACAAATGACGACGACCACAGATGATAGTTCAAACCATCGAGCTTGACAGTGGTAACACACAGAGAGCGAGGAGGCTCAACTGAAGCATACTGAGCAGAAGCAGGTAGTAACAAGGTGGTGGCGTAGCAGCAACATGCAGGAAATAATTAACCCCCTATGGGGCAGTAGCAGCACCAGGGATCTGACGCATCAGGTCAGAGGAACCCATGTCGGGATGATAGATGGATAAAGGAACCTACGCCTGCATGAGGAAATCAATATCCCATCATGAGGCGTAGGTAGAGAAAGAACCGGAGAGTTAGGAGACTCTCAACGTGGGATAGCTATGGCTGTCCGGAAGAATGTACGGGCAAAAAGGAGAAGAGGGAGGGTGGTGGCTGTTGGGGAAGCAGATGGAGGAGAGGAGCAGCCCGACAGCGGCGGGTAGAGGAGTAAAGAGAGGCGGCGGAGGTGGAGAAGAGGAGGGGCGGCAGCAACAGGTGATGGGAGGTTGGAGGCAGCAGGGGAGAAGGGGAGGGGGCGGCGGGTGGTAGAGAAGGGAGGGGAGGAGTGGGCGGCGGGTGGCGAAGGGAGGGGAGGGGTGGGCGATGGGTGGAGAAGGAGGGGTGGGCTGCGGGCAGGGGAGGAGGGGGGTGGCGGCCGAGGGGGGGTTAGATCTCAGGGCATAGGGACAGGGTGGGAAGAAAAAAATTGGAGGATCGGACCTGCTCTTGATACCATATAGAGAAACTGAGAATGGTTTATTGAGTGAGTAAAACAGTGTACAATACAGTCTCTTATATAACAGAAGAGAATAGAGACTAAAGCAGAGGTGAGCAATACAGGACTAAACTACAGAAGTGAAAAGCATAAGTGAGGCACATGCTATACACATGACACTCAACAAAACATAACAGAACACAACATATCTCTATAACATCATAAGGGGGTCACTAAACTTGTTGAAAAAGCTTAACATGGAACTACTATGGAAGTTACCTTGGAAAAAATATGAGAAAGTTCATAAAAAATCGTGAAAGTTCATGAAAAATCGTCTCACTTAGTTAAAATCGTGAAAAATCATCAAAAGTAGTGAAAAACTTGTTGACCTATGCTTTATTCAAGAAGAATATTTGTCTGGCCAAAATATCATGAATTGTTCCAAAAAAAGTCGCAGACTTTTGTTACTGAGCAGAAGTCTAAGCAAGTCAATTTTCTATAACCTCAAGCAGATTCTAAATCTAGATTCTCAGTTGCCAACATGGGTAAGAAACTCATTTAAGTAGTTGTTCCATAACAAAAGCTTTCCTCAATATTGACCTTAACAAAAGGATAAGGAAATATCTATAGGTAAAACATGTTCTATTTATTAGCTCAATGTCACACCTTATGTACGCCCGCTCCATATTACCTAGTTGGAAACTCAAAAACATCAACCATGCAATGCTCTACAATGCCCACTCCACGCTATCTACCTAGAAGCCCTAAATATTATCGATGTAGGACAAGTTGTGTGTTTAGTTCATGCCCAAGCCCTAAGACCCCCAACAACGCTTGACAGAGCTTGAATAGATAGTTTGAATAGTTGTTTATGAGGATTTTGTATGCAAGTTCTCCAGTTTGAGGACTTAATTATAAACTCTCAAGTTTTAGACGATTCTTTAAATTTTATTTAACATTTTGGCAATTCTATGCAACGATCAACATCATCAGGGTCTTGAGTTATTAGTTATAAATACTCAACCCTAGGGTATTGTGAGAAGTAGAGTTGAATCATTTTGTTTTATTAGTTATAAATACTCAACCCTAGGGTATTGTGAGAAGTAGAGTTGAATCATTTTGTTTTATTAGTTATAAATACTCAACCCTAGGGTATTGTGAGAAGTAGAGTTGAATCATTTTGTTTTATGTATCAGTTTGTGGTTAACTTGGAACTTGGTTCTACATAAGTTGGTATCAGAGCTTGGCATTTAAACGCTAAATGGAATAATCCCTCCTAAAAGCACAAACAATAGAAAATATGTTGTCTCGCCCTACTTTGTGTTGTCGTGTCCCCTCGTTGTAACCCTAATTCACAATTGGCACATTCCCCTTCTCTTACCCTTCCTTTCGCAGCCATGTATCCTCCTTCCTCCCTCGAACTCCCCACAATCCCTAGACACAACAATAATAGGAGGTTGCAAGCGAACAACCACCATAACAGCCTCACCAAACTGGCCAACTTAAAACACAACCACATCAAGACTGACTAAGTCATTATCATTTATCATGACTTGGATAAGGGTCCCTAGGGTCGGCCACCATTGGTTACAACAACTACCAATACTACTATTGGCATTGCTTCCCTCCCTATAATCGCCCTGCATTGTGCAGTCGTTTGTTACAGGCCATGCAACTCTGCAACACAGTCGATGACCCAATAGTCGCCAATTACAGGCCCTACAAGGCAACCGTCGGTGGTTGCCCCTTCCCTAGCAATGAGCGGTGTAGTGCATCACAGGGCCACCTATCCTCAGTTTCTCCTTGAATTCTTCTCCCTCTATTCCTATCTCTCCCTTGCCTTGCCATCTAAAACCACTACACCAACCACCATTTAGCAGTTGCAAACCTTATTCAGAATAAGGGTGGCATACTCCCAGCTTTAAGCTGCTACTTGCTACGTTGGTCTCAATTCATGGTGGGTCCCATCCTTACCACCTCATAAATCATACTAGTGGTCGTTGTTGCTATTGCAGCCTTCGACAGCAAGAGCCAAGTCCCTACAACATCACCCACCTATTTAGTAGCTCTGGCTCCCCCGTTCAGCAATCATGGTGCACAACAATACATACAACATCGTAGTCACTAAAATCTAAGATTGTGTTAGCAACGATGACCTCGACAATAAAAGGGCTGTATTGGGAGATGTGCAATCAAATTGATCACTTTCTGGATTACTAAGAATTTGTTCTCATCAGTCAGAGGCAGAGCAGAATCATTTTGGTGTTATGAATTGGTTTGTGGTTTCCTAGGAACTTGGTTCTCATCAGCCATAGGTATATATGGGACGCAATGTTCTGCAAGTGCACATGTACAGTAGAACAATACAACCAGTTAATCACTGGTACACAGGTAAGATAAAAGCTTCTATTAAATGATATAAAAAACTAAACCAGTGTCATCTTAATAGCCAATGAACAAAAGAAAAAGAAAGAACATAACAAGTAAAAAGGAGGATTTTTGCATGGATAAACCTAGCACACAAACGCATCATCAGAGGTTGTAATATAGCTGTCAAGCGATCATTTTTAATCCAGTCGTTTGTGCTTGATACCAACAGGCTATGCAGCAATTCCATGCCATTTTTTCCAGCTACGTACCCCCTGTGTTTATAATGAAAATGCTCCATCATTGACAATATTATATTCCATTAGAAGCAAAAAAAACAAGTAACATAAGACATGTCACAGTTTTGTCTACATTACATTGATAGAGTCATAGAACTGTAATGGTGATTGAGCTAACACTCTCATCGATTAAAAATACTGATACTTTATTGGCTAGATTGACTAAAACCAAACTGAAACTGGAGTGTGGCTTGACCCAACCCAAGCCGTATTCATTATCTGATTTGTATATTGTACTCTCACAATGTTATCCTGAGGTTAGAGGTCACCGATAGACCTGCAAAAATGGGCTATATATCCACGGTTGCCTGTTGGTTTACCGTTTAAAATGAGTTTCTGCAGGAAAATTGGACATCGTTAAAAATTGAACCAAAATCGAACCCAGCCTATTTGATTTTGGGGTCAAGCGAGTGGACCCGCAGGACATGGTTCGGCAGTTAAGTCATCAAACTTTTAAGAGTACTTATCGGTTGATCTGGAATCGGTTACTATATAACCATGTCACATGTCTACTTTTGAGTTACTAATATGTTGTTATCATTGTTATAAAAAGCAGCCTAGGCTGCCTCTGAAGCGCCCAAGACCCCTGGGCACCTAATTTAGGCCCAGACGCCCAACTAGGTGTTACAATTATGTGCCCACTTTTTGCCACATAGCCTGCTTAATTGACCGCTTAATGGGTCAGCTTTTGGAATGTGATTTATAATTATAATTCTAATTGAGTATAATACTAAATACATAATATTTAGTCCTTAAAGTATAACTTTATATATATATTTCATACTATAACATATTATATTATACACACTTAATGCTAAAAACAACTTTTGATATGCATGGTAACATTTTTCATATATATGTATCTACATATATTGTGCAAAGCCATTGGCTTGATTGTTTCGCTTGAATGTATATGTTTGACGTTTTATAATTTGTCATCTCATACTTTCACATAATATATATATATATATATATATATATATACATGTGCCCCCGCGCGCGCACACACACACACAGATATATATATATATATATATATATATATATATATATATATATGTATATATATATATATATATGTATGTATATATATGTATATATATATATATATATATATATGTATGTATATATATATATGTATATATATATATATATGTATGTATATATATATATATGTATATATATATATATATATGTATGTATATATATATATGCATATATATATATATGTATGTATATATATATATGTATATATATATATATGTATATATATATATACACACACACACACATATAAATATATATATGCACATATACATACAATGGGTAGATATGTACCTATGTACAAATATATATATATATATATATATATATATATATATATATATATATATATATATATATATATATATATATATATGCACATGTACAAGCTATATGCATATATACACACACATACACATATACATGTGTGTATATAATTATGTTATATATATGATGCCATGCTAAATTCATCGGGTCAGTTGAACCAGAGACCATAAGCTGGAAGCTTTCCCGGATCGACCTACTGGTCAAGTATAAAATCCTTGACATGCGCAGTTATACGTTTAGAACACAACCATAGGCACTAGAAATACATCGTTAGAAATGTATCATATAACATGTTCTAAAGTTTACATATGTATTGAAGTTGACATCTAATGAAGAACACGTGAAGATTTAATCATCTGCTTTTTCAAAAATCTCTTGTTTAAGCGCCAGAGTCATGTCCACCCACTTCCCGCTTTCTAAAACATTGGTTGTCATTATATTTTCATATATGTTATTAGTTGGATAAATGTATATATTATATTATATTTAGTATATAGTTAAACAATAACCATGCAAAGATGTCTCTATGGATCGGTTGGATCGGCTTAAGGGCCAATAAAAAAGCGACTTGAGTTTTATTGATGGTGAATACCCGTCAACAATTTACCTCCACACCACTCATCCCGGGGTTTCGGTGGTTTAAGGGGAAGGCAGTCACTCTCCCCTTTTGTTGCTCCTTCAATAGTTAAATATTGCTTGCATTATGTTACATAATTTACATGTAAACTAGATTACATAGTATATCTATATGCATCTCATAGTCATTATCATCATCATCATCATCATCATCTAAGCCTCAATCCCAACCATGTTGGGTCAATTACATGGATCCTTCTTTTCCAATCAGCTCTGATATGAGTTTAATTCTCATCAAGATGTAAAGATTTCAAATCACTCCTTATAAGTTCTTTTCAAGTTAATTTAGGCATGCCTCTTCTTCTTTTAATTGTACTCGAGTGAATAGCATTATTTTTAAATGGTGCATTTTTTGGTCTGTGTTACACATGTTGATACCATACCCTCGCGTAATTGTCATAAATTCTTTCCACCCGCACTTTGTTCCTTATATAGTCATTTTTAAGCGATACTTGGTTGTCTTCCCACACGTCCATTTTTACATGCACACTTTGACCACATTCATTTTATTGAGACATTGTTTCTTCACCGCCCAACATTCACTTCCATATAGCATGGTTGGTCGTATAGTAGCATAGTTGTTCTAAAAAATTTACTTTCTAATATGAATGGAATCTTCTCGTCACATACTACTCCAGTGCACTCCTCAATTTCAACCATCATGTCGTGATAAAGTGGTATACATACATCATCTTGAATATCAATATGCATTATATCATACCATATTTAGTGTTGTACTCTCAAGACAGGATAGAAAGCAAGACCGAAGAGCCCCTCTGTATACGAAGGGTCGGGGCCCGTGGGATTTTCACTCATGAGGGTTGGCCCTTCTCTAAACCTCTTCCCTCCTACCCCTACCCCCTTCAACCTTTTTCAATGTGTCAAATTTAGGTGCGAACGAAACTCTTCAAGGCTTTATAGAACCCCCTTTTGACTATGATGAAAGGGATATGGACTTGATTAAAGACATGTATGATAGCTCAACTGCAAGTGTGAGGACTCCTGGAGGAGAGACATCAACATTTGCTATCACAGTTGGGGTACACCAAGGACCCACACACAACCCATATTTGTTCGTTCTTGGAACGGATGAGTTAACAAAGAATGTTCATGATAATATTCCTTGGTGTATGTTATTTATTGATGATATTGTGTGATCGATGAGACTAAAGATGGATTGAATGATAAAGTTGAACTTAGGAGCATAGTCACAATATACTTCGTTTTTTGAAAAAAAACGCGTTTAAAACGCGTATTATTCACGTGACATATATGACGGCCGTTTTAAACTCCAAACCGAATAATACGTTTTAAACACGTTTTATTCGTGTATTGCATTTTAAACACGTTTAATACGTTTTTTTGCCGTTTTAAACAGTTCTGTACTTTTGCTTCATATTTATTTTTTCCACGTCCTTTTTAACTTGTAGCAGGGTTCCACTAAACCGTCCAACCTTCCTCCTCTATCCTTCGACACACCGGGAGGAGTAACCCTCGACATTGTACATGTACGCTCCATCTTTCTCCTCCATTCTCCCCCTTTCTTCCCTGATTTGTGCTTGCTGCTCCGACTTCTTCCCCTTCTTCCAATATTAGAGTAATCAGTTCGATGTTTAGTCATTTTCAATCATTATGTGTGGGTTATATATATATATATATATATATATATATATATATATATATATATATATATATATTTTCTGCTTTTTTGCTGACTTTTTTCTAAATAGTTGACCGAACTTTTACCGTACGTTGACCGATTTTTATCCGAATTTTCCGCATAATTCCCGATTTTTGAATTTTTCAACTTGGCTGTACGTATCCCGAATACCGAATTTGTGACTATGCTTAGGAGAAAGGCATTAGAATCGAACAAATTGATGATTGGTAGGAGCAAAACTGAATATCTGCATTGCAAATTCAGTTAATCTCGCGGTGTGAATGGTGGAGCCGAGTTGGAGTAGATATACCAAAATGGATAGATTTCATTACTTGGGTACTATTATTCAAATAGATGGGGATGTCCAAGATGACATTTGTCACTGGATCACTACAGGATGGTTGAAATGGAGGAGTGCAACTGGAGTATTATGTGATGTGAAGATTCCTCTCAGGCTGAAAAGTAAGTTTTACATAACTGTTATATGACCAACCATGCTTTATGGGAGTGAATGTTGGGCGGTGAAGAAACAAGGTCTCAAAAAGATGAACGTGGCTGAAATGTACATGGTGAGATGAATGTGTAAAAAGACAAGAAAGGATTGCTTGAGAAAGTGACTATATTAGGAATAGAGTGGGGGTGGCGAAAATTGAGGACAAGTTGCGCAAGGGCCAACTTAGATGGTATGGACCTGTGCAATGCAGACCGACTAATGCGCTATATGAAGCGATGCTATTGAGTCAAGCACAATTAAAAGAAGAGGAAGGCCTAAATTAATATGGGAAGAGCTTATAAAGAGAGATTTTGAATCTCTATAACTTGATCAGAATATGACACATGATAGAGATGAATGGAAACAAAGGATCCATATAGCCGACCTCAACATGGTTGGATCGAGGCTTAGATGATGATGATAATGATGATAAAGATGAATTTAGGAACCAAAATATCTAAACTAGTTGCATTGATAGGCAATGAGTTGTCCTCTTTCTTCAAGTAGATTTGCAATTAAGTCATTGACAATTTTACATTAGAAAGATGGAGCAGTTAGAAAAATAAAATCTTTGAACTTTGTGTAAGCTTGAATAACTTCTCCCTCACGCATTCGTTGAAGTAATGGTGCACTTGGCCATTCATTTGGCCACTGAAGTTAATTTTCAATGTATGTACTCAACTGAGCACTAATTATTCAAGCTTAAGAGTTTTATTCACAATAAAAATAAGTCGGAGGGTTCTATTGTTGAGGTTTATCTTATGTATGAAGTTGCCATTTTTTGTTCTTTGGATAGGAACTAATATGAATGCCAAGTTGGATAAGGCCTATACGAAGCAATGCTATTGAGGCAATCACAATTAATAGAAGAAGAGGAAGGCCTAAATTAACATGGGAAGAGCTTATAAAAAGAGATTTTGAATCTTTACATCTTGATCAAAATATGACCCATGATAGAGCTGGATGGAAATGAAGGATCCCTATAGCCGACCCCAACATGGTTGAGACTAAGGCTTCGTTGATGATGATGTGATTTATTATATTGTTTATATTTCTAAATGAAGTGTTGTAGATAATTACGTTAATATGAGGAAGTTAAAAGGTATTCGATGTCGAGTATTTCATTTTCTCTAACATCAAAACCCGAGCCTAATAGAGATATATGACCAAAACTTTGTATAAAGAAATTTCCAAGAGATTCGAAGTAGACAATAGCTAAATCATCAAACATATGGGAATAGTACTTTTTAAAGACATAATGGGATGACCCAGGAGCAAAATCACATAAAGATAACATGAATCTGCCATTAAGCTTTACATGAGAGAATTTGCACTGATTTCATTTACTGGATTCGTTACTTCATTTAGATTTGACACGATGCATCACCAAAACTCTAAAAACACCACTACAATAGCTTCAGAACATATGAAAAACTCCCATCTCACCTTATAATACTAGTGCCACTCTTCATCCTAAGCTCATGATTTAGCATTGGGAAAGGGGAGACAAAGGGTTGATAGGTGTTATAGACACAATTCTCATCATGAAATTCAAGAAGAAAAAAAAGGAGAAAATCTGAACTACAAGGCACCACTAGGGAACAACTAAAAATAGTAGCAAGAAAGGAGATGGGGATTTGCAATTCCTTGCTCTCTCTATATTACATGAGTAAGTCAAATATGTATGATTGTTTCTTGGTGTTCTCAACAAAATGCAAGTTGTCTTGCAACTGAACTAGTTCGTTAGAAAGTTGGCATTTTAATTACTTACAAAATAATATACAGGTTTCCCCAAGTTGCAAGTAGTAGAGACAAGTTTGGATGATAAGTATAGTTACATGTATACATTTAGGTATTTTTCACCTACACCTGCCAGACCCAAGCCATCCACCTGATTTAATAGACCAGCCACTTGTATGTGCGCATAAACAAGAAAATGGTTCAACATTTAAGATGAGTATTGGTAAATGGTTCAACATTTAAGATGAGTATTAGTAAAGAAGCTAGTCTTTCTATATCAACACTAGATGTGGTAAAAAAATGAGCAAACGTTACCACATCTTTTATCAATGGAAGTACTAAAGAAGCAGTCCAAGAAATAAGCTTAGAGTGGGAGCATGAAATATTAAGTCTTTCCCTGGGAGGTCTTTGGAGTTAGTGAATAGTACCATTTGATGAAGACTTAACTGTAGCTTGCTTGCAAGAAACTATTAGAAAAGTTGAAGTTGTAGAGAGATTGGCACATTAGGTTTAAATGTGGTATAGAGGTAGTGACAAACGTAGAGATTTGTGGAAATTGATGAAAAGATGTTGAAAAAAATGTCATCTAGATCACATGGGTGAGTAATAGGATCGTTGGAATACGGCTCGTTATAGGCAATAAAATATTGGTGTTATTAGCCCATGTGCCTCCCAAGTTGACCTAATCTAGAAGATTAACTAGGACATTTTTGACTATATTCAGATGATTAATGCAAGGAATGCCAAGAGGATTCAAACATTATGGGGGTAAATTTAACCACCATATTGGGAGTACCAATGATGACTTTCAGATGCTGCATGCAGTTTTTTGATACGGAAATAAGAATGAAGGTGAGTCTACCATGGTATTTGCAGTTACATAAGATATTGATAATCATACTACCATAATGTAGCCAAATGTAGCACTTCCTCAAAAGACAAGTGGTTATAATTTTGGAAGCATTACATAGCCTCAAGAGAACTAACATAAGTTAGTAGTTTTGGATGTAAGAATTACAACTGATAATAACAATAAGAGTGAAGAATCAAATGGTGAAACCTTGTAGGAGAGAATATTGTGATGTCATACTAGAAAAGTAGTTTTATAGGAATCGAATTGCTCTAGTGTTAGCTCATTTCTTTTTCTTAGTTAGTTAATTGCTTGTTCAAGTTAGTTGACCCTTGCTAGAGTAATTGGTTCTTATTCTTAGCTACTTGTGCTCGGATTGCTAGTTAGTTCCCTGGTGGAACCTTTGATTCTCTTGTTAGTGTAGTTGCTAGTCTGGTGTAGGTAATTTCTCTCTCTCGCTCTTGCCTCTACTAGTATAATTTAGTGTAATTGCTCTCTTAGCTTGTTATTTAGTCTTATTTGTATTGCGTTAACCTAGGTTCAATTCTTGTTCCCTTTTTAATTGCATGCACCCTTAGTTTGATCAACAATCCCAACTTTAAACTCTGAAAACACCACACTCTACTTTAGGACCTTAGTACAAACAAAGAAGCTCTAGTGCTCCAATCTCTCCCTACGGATTTCACCCCAAGTTGCCACATTCCTTTACTACATCCCGAGCATGTGCGCTTGCTGATTATTTTATAGTGTGTCGACTAGGGATACTTTTGTTAGCCTTAGTGTGGTGACGCATCAACTGGGAATCAATAAAAATAGAGAAAAAAGGGGAAGGAGGGGAATAAAGTTGTTGTATTGAAAGGAAAAGGGGAACATTGTCGGAGAACAATAGCTCGGGTGGTCTCAGCACGGGTGCCCCTTACAAAGGGTCCCGAATTTGAATCCCTTCAGAAGCGCTGCTCAGAAATGTATTGCCCGTTGTGTAAGTCTGCCAACTATGTGGGTTCTTGTTCTAAGTGTGCGGGCCACCAAAGACCCAAGGGTTTACCCTATTGGGGTGGGTCCATTAGCGGCCCTTCTTGGGAGGGGTTCCCTCGCAAATCAAAAATCATAAAAGAGGGGAAAATTGAAGTTGCTCAGAATAGGCCATGGAGACTAGACAGGCCTGGTGGTCGACCAATCCAAGGAGCAGTGGTCGTCTCTTTTTCTATCCTAAGGCAAGGGTTGCATCGTTGTTCCACTACTATATAGCATATAGAATGCAATATAGGATTAGTTTGCAATGGCCAACATGTGATTACAAGGCTTGTATAAATAGGAGTCTAGATAGGTTAGCACTCCTAAATTCCCCAATGTGGGACTAAACACATGACTAATACATACAGACTCTAACAGTTACAATAAGAGCCCTTTTGGAGTTGTTCAAGGTGACAAACCACGTCAGCCTGTAGCTCCCGTGTTCGTGCCCATTGATACCCACCCTTCCCACATTGCAGAGAGTTTTTCCCAACACATTCATGATTTGCATATTGAGAAACTTACTTTGTCTAATAGAAAATGTAACCTTTCTGCAAAAGCACACCATAATTTTTATGAATTTAATGTGGGAGATTGTGTTAGTATGTGTGCGATTTAAACGTTATCCCAAAAATTCTTTCAAGAAGCTTCATGCCAGAGTGTTAGGACCATTCTAAATACTTACTTGACAGGGGCCCAATGTCTATGTGTTGGATATGCTAGTAGATTGAGGCATTAGTATTGTGTTCAATGTAGAGGATCTTTCTCCTTACCGTGGTACATTTGAACCCCCTTCACCCCCAGTTACAACTGCTTCAAATTGTCACAGTGCATCACCGTCTTTAACAGATCTATCTCCTATAGCTTAATCTTCTCAGCAATTGCCCAAGCGCATCGACACCGTCCTTGAGGACCAGACCATGCTCACCAACCAAGACATCATACACTATTTCCAGGTTCTCTGGCTTGCAGTTCTCCTACAGACACTACATGGATCACCGAGGATGGCTTCTGTCATATAGGTACAGAGCTTCTTGAGCTCTACCTCCGTACCGACCAGACAGAGTCAAGTCTTTACAGCTGAGGGAAGTTGATGTAGAACAAGCCCCGTCTCTAAGTACTTACAAGCGTAGATGTCACCACGTCGGTATTTAGGCTTTATTTAGCCTGCTTTATTTTATTATGTCTTTTCCCTTTTATTGGTCTCCTGTAAAGTCAAGCGGTTCAGTCCCACATTGGCTACCGCTCGTCTAGTCTTTGTTTTGGGTGCCTATATTAAGACTCTATTGCGTCATTGTTTATACACAATTGAAGAATATGAATTATTTATTTATTCCATTAGGTGTGTTGTTAATATATGTCCAGCAGGGTCTACATTATTAGGTGTGAGGGTCTTTGTGTAAATTTTTTCCTTGTGATCATTCAATATATATGAATGTATATTGTCAATACCTATTAGGTTGATTCTTCCCATATTGGTGTACAATGAAGACTACATAGGCTTCAGAGGTATCAAGCTCATGAATCAGTCTATCAAACTCGAGGAAAACACACAATTTAAAACCAATGAAGTTTCGTGTATGGAAATGGACCGTGCATGATTTTTTTCTAATAAGAAGAATTGTGAAGAAGTGTGTAAATTTTTTAGAAATCGTCATATGATTCTTATTGAAATAGAAAAGGCTTATGATCAAGTGAAGTTGCAAACAATATAAAAGGAATAGTATGGTTTTATTGAATTAGAAAGGGCTTGTGATAAAGTGAAGTTCCTTAGTGGGTTTTAGAGTGGGGGAAATACTCGGTTCCACTATATTGACTTAATCTAGGGCATCTATTACTGCTCAACCATTGGTAGTACAACTACAAGAGGAGAGATACCAAATGAGAGAAACCAATGTTTCATATATGACTTAAGGTAGATAAGGGAACTTTTAATTCCTATTTATTTATTTAATAATAGATGAGATAACAAAGCATCTTCAAGATGAAATGATGATATACCTTAAAGTATGTTATATATTGATTTATTGATGATATTATGTCAAATGATGAATCTAAAGATGAAGTGAATCACAAACTAATTACACAAGAAAATGCTTCGGAACTTATAGATAGTAAGATTAAGTAGAAACAGAAAAGTGCATGCATTGTGATTTCAACCATCGAGAACCTTAAAAGGGGTGACTCCAAGTTAGATGCAGTAGATATTCTAAAATATGATAAAAGGCATTATTTGAACAACATTGTTCAAATGGAAGGTTGAGAACATGAGGATCTCTCGTAGATCACAACAAGGCAGATAAATGGAATGGATAAAAATTCTTTATCCATATGAACATAAATTTCCAATCACGATATTACAGATAGCAACCTCGGGATCATCATCATCATCTAAGCCTCAATTCCAACCATGTTGGGGTCGGCTACATGGATCCTTCTTTTCCAATCAGATATGTTATGGGTCATACTCTGATCAAGATGTAAAGATTCAAAATTTCTCTTTACAATCTCTTCCCAAGTTATTTTAGGCCTGCCTCTACTTCTTTTAGTTGTGCTGGACTCAATAACCTTGCTTCGAATAGGTGCGTTGGACATGTCCATATCATGTTAGACGGCCTTCACACACTTGTTCTCGATGCTCACCACTCCCACTTTGTTTCTGATATAGTCATTCCTCAGCTCTGTTATGGATATCAATCTCAAGATAGAGCACCAAAAATTACACGTGTTTTCCTTTCCATCCAATAAAAAGGATTTCATGACCCTACGATTCATGTAACTAATGTTTCATAGGGAATAACACCTTATGTGACCATATCACAGGGTGTGCAGCAGATGCTTTTACCCCTAAAACTGTGAGTGGCAATTTAGACGTCATTTTAAAAAAAATCGTGACAAGTGTCACTCAAAATAAGATATTTTCATGATATGTACATTTTTATAAAAATACCAATATCTCGATTTAGCACCACGTGCTAAAAATACCTGCAAGCTTCAATTATTTGTTGTTCTTCCTCAGGTTGGAGAATGTTTTCTGCAAAACTAGCACTTGGTAAATCTTCATGCATGATTGTAGAGCTCGGTTCAAATAGCCTCCGACCATATTCAAGCTTGGGTAGAAGCCATTCAATAAATCCAGGAACTGGGCTTAGTGTGGCAAATGTCTATATGAAAGAATATACAAAAGTAAGGTCAGCATCAAGAGGAAGAATATTGCTCGTACATTTGCAAAGCATAGTTTAAATGTTCTACTGCCAAAATATGCCCTGTCATGCAATGGCAAGTCAAGTAAAGATAAGATCCCTAGCCCAAGGCCTGTCGCAGCAGTTGGGTCTGTTGTTGCGGCTCCTATGCCCAGCAGCGGTGGCCTTGGGAGGGCGCGGCGACGGGGTGCAGGGGGCAAGATGGCGTAGGGGCAGGAAAAAAGGAAGGAGGGGAGGGGGTAATACCTAGATTAGGTTAGGGAGAGTGCTGCTCTAATATCATGTGGATTTTGATAGTACAAGTGTAATAGAAACAGATCTCCCTATACAGATAGGAGGAGGGTTGGTGGTAGGTTGACAGCCAGCCTATAAAAACTTTGTCACTCTTTCTATGACATGGATCCTTATAAGAAAAATGGA
This sequence comes from Alisma plantago-aquatica, assembly GCA_963693085.1. Classification (NCBI taxonomy): domain Eukaryota; kingdom Viridiplantae; phylum Streptophyta; class Magnoliopsida; order Alismatales; family Alismataceae; genus Alisma; species Alisma plantago-aquatica. The sequence continues at coordinate 1,162,606,758 of OY856413.1, read as the reverse complement.
TCACTTAAGCAACTAAATAAGAGAATACGGATAGGCCAAGCCCACTTACTAATTAACAACTAATAACCACTTATTCTAACATTTTCGAGCATCGGATTTGTTGTACATGTCTTCCAGAAATACTTACCAACACATGAGGCATCTCTCTCCTTACAAGCTGAATGACTCTTTTAATGAGAAACCTTCCAAGATTGACTCCAGTCAGACCTGGCTGTCATTAAGAGATGAGCGATGCTGACAAAGCAGAAATAGAGATCATAATATACAAAAAAAATATACAACATAGCATTTATATGGGTCCAAATTGAACCAATATTTTTTAAGAGACTACGATATTACTACCCAAATTTGATTATCGGCTGCTATATCAGAAAGTGGTCTATATCTTCAGCGGATATGAATTATTTTCCTCTTACTTATATTTTCTTGCTTCCCATAGTTGGGATTTATTTGATGTTAATAAATGTGTGTGACAAAATATACAGTTTGTAATATCTTTCTGATGCTTAATCACAAGCAACTACAGAATTGATTGCAGAATGATTATCAGAATAAGGAACAGAAGTGTTTCTATATCCTGCTACAACATCACATGCCTGATTTATGCACCATAGGCACAATTTGAATTGTACGTGCAGGAGCATTTAGGTATCTCCTAATGCTAAGACCAAAGATGAGAAAAACAAGCAGGATATGTTACTTTACCTGAGTTGAAGATATGGAATAAAACAAGGCACATGAGGCTTCAGTCTCAGGTAGTGGCGGGGTTTCCCATAAAACTTCCTAATTTACATATTGGCAAGTATTAGACTGCATACCATAACTAAATTTTTTATGCTACATCGAGATTGCCCATGTTTATTTACCTCTATAGAGTGAGCTATACGCTTCAAAAGGGCGACCTCAATAAATATAAGTGGCTCCCCTGAATTAAGTTTGCACATTGTGCAGAACAGCCATAGATGACAGAAACAATGAATCATAGATACATGATTAGTACAGTAACTGTGGATGACAAAACAAAACTCAGTTACATCATGGAAAGAATAATAAATCATCATTGTAATCAACAAACTGGACAATAGACACCCAATCTTGATCACAATCTGGTTAAATCTTTAATTGCACTAATTGATTAGTTAGTGTCAGATTCAACTGTGTGGAAAATTATCTTATAGTTATCAGACAAGCATGATTCATTGTTTGAGGATGTGTAGTTAACTGAAAGATAGCACCAACCATTCTGATTTTTTTCTACAGAATGTTTTTCGTCAATACAAATAATATCATCCAACATTTTTTTCCTTGTACACTATACGAAAAGAACCATTTTATTTTTAACAATAAATATCAGCAAAAAAGTAGGCTTGTACGCTATTTTGGACAAAGCAGTTATTCTAAATGGATTGATGGATATCTCAAACAGAAAGTTAACACACATTTACTGATGTTTTAGCACAACAACATGCAGCTAACCAGGTATAGCAGGATGCAGATAACCAAAACAACGCCTTCCTCCACCGAGCCGTTTCTTTAAATCAATGAGATTCCTGATGGGATGAACAGCCTAATACAAAACAACATCAACTATTCCATGGTTATCATATGACACTTTCCACGAGTTGTGTTTAGTGTACCACTACGACAAGAGTAGTGCATATCTAGCAAAACTATGAAATGAAAAGTGTATGCACAAGTGCATGAAGATTTTGTTACTTCGTATGCCACAATCTTCTCCAGCAAGGAAGCTGATGAATCCCATGTTATGTGGCGAAGGTCCAGAGTTGCTGGGCTTAGCCAGGTCATAAACTTTTCCCTCAAGAAAGTGTCCAGTGCTCGAAGTGAGATGCAGTTCTTCTCCCTGCATTTCAAACAACCACATTGTAAATGAGACTGAAGGGTGACAGATGGCCATAGTTTATGCTATCTTGAGCTAATTCAGATTTCTAAACCATTTCGAATTGTATCACTACCAAGCTGAATGGGCATCCTCATAGGAATATAGTAAGAATGAGACGAGACGAAGATTATAAAGTAAAGCATAGAGCATCAATTCAACTGTCATTTCTTTGGGACCAAAACAGATTTCCTGCCATGCTGAGATAGGTATCATGCTCAAACTTGCCCCATAAAATAGTAAAGTCTCGGCACCACTCATCTTCTGTAGTTATATGATTACTGGTTTAAGAACAGACAATCCAGTGGCGGAAAAATGAGGATGAGCATAATCAGCCATACTTAAGCAGAGAGAGGAGATCAGCACGCAAGTCCAGCAGAAGCTTCAATCCCCCGGGCTGAGAGTTAATGTATAATATGAAGGTTGCGTACTTAGGCTTTAGGGCCTCCCTGAGGTTTCGCTCTATCCTGTAAGAAACTGATGCCAAAGAACTGTCTTCGCTACTACAGGACAGAGAGTGCTCATCGACACCTGACAAGAAAGAAAGAAAAAAAATCTGAGCTAAAACATAAAGCCCACCAGACAGGACCAATTGGTTACCAAAGAGAGAATAATGATGGTGGTCAGCACCGCTACTGCTGGAGGACGCAGGTCCCTGGGACAAGTATTGCTGCATCAGGCTGCGAACTCTTGTGCGATCCACGTCATATTCCCGAGCTAGCTCGACCAGAAGCTCGCGGCGCCCCTCGCTAGGGAGGTCCTGCCATGCCTGCATAGAATCGACTAGGCAGTCAAAAAGAAGTGAAGTTGCAACCCAACTATACTTCATTATTCGGGAGAATGACGGGAAGAGGAATGTGGTGACACCGCAAATTTAATGTTCATAAAAATCGCAGCTCAAAACTCGTTAGACGACCTTAAAGAAGGCACTGAGGCTCGCGTCCGCTGGGTCCGAGGATGATTCACTGATGCTTGAAACGGACTCGCGCAGCAGCGACTTGACAGCTTCGACACTGAAATGAGCCCGCGGAATTCATCGAACAGGACAGAAAGAATTCACAAAGGGCCCGATAACGCAAGTAGAAGAGAAGTCAAAAGAAACATGATTCAAGTGAATCAGAGACTGACCTGACAGGGGCATCCAAGCTGCTGGCGCCTGAAGGAGAGTGCGAGAATGGGGAAGGATGTGATTCTCCCTGCGCGGGGATACCTTGTCATCGTCAGCATTACTATATGTGTAACGCGCTCGGACTGCTGTATAGAATCGCGGCAAGCAAATATCATTGATTTTTGAGGCGAGAAACGATCACTTACAACATGATACGGCGGAAATTGGGCGACGCCTGGCGAGGAAGTACGCGAGCCGGAACGTTGCTTCTCCGTTGCCGCCTCCGCCGCCGCGGCGACGGCAGAAGTAGGAGCACGACCTGTGGGAGCACTCATACGGGCTCGCATCAGCAACGCCAGTGCCTTCCTCCGCCGGCTCATTGGCGGTTTGCTTTCCTCCCTCGTCGGAAAATTATTGCTTGGGTGGCCCAGACCTTACCAAACGGTGTCACTTTCCCACAATAGAAATTTTGGCACGCCACAAATGAATCGTCTATGAACTTTGAGGAGCAACTGGACAGTTTGGACTCGGTAGACAACATGCGCCTTTCATTATTATATATGAACTTTATTAAGTCATTCTCCACTACAAACAAAAACATAACAAAAAAAATATTTTATTTAAATATATTTTTTTATTTTATGGTGAAAAATGACGTCAGTTCTATTTAGAGTTTCATGCATGAACTTTTTTTAAAGGATAATACACACGGCAGCATTTGTACTTCCACAACAGAATTAATGCAATTGTAATTCGCGACAGAACCACACCCAATGACTTAATACCTGAAGAAGCAACGTTCAAAAAATCAAATGTCTTTGAATAACGTGTTAGATCTAGACAGTATGTAAGTATGTATTTCTTCAAATTGGTGTATAGCTCTTATGTTAGTTATGTACTTAACTAAAAGGGTTACGAGAGCCATCTAGAATTCTCATATATTACGAAAGCTTGAACTCTCACCGATGGTGGCAACATGGATATAGGGGATTGGGTTGTATTTATTTGTCCAACAACCTAAATTTTAGATTTGGTTAATTGGAGACGGAAAATTGGGTAATGCAAGAGTTCCGCTTATAAAAGAACATAGTACTTTTGAAAATCGCGGGACGCCGAGATCCAGTTGGGCGCCGGGCTCGCTCAGACCTGTCCACGCTCTCGTAGACCTGGGCTCCGGAGGTTACTAACCGTTTCCACCTTCCCCGCTGCAGGCAGACCAAACGTAAGGACAATCATCTGTTGAATTTCTGAACCCACAGCTGGTTCTATCATGGACATGATTAATGCAGCCGTAAATCCAACGGAAGTCTATAAACCAAATCGTGCCCATAGTGTGAAACCTATTAGGATCCGCTAGCCCGGCAGCATATTCGCTATCTTATGGGCAAATCAATAACATGCACTATGAATAAGGTGAAACATCCACCCATGTTCTCGAAGTACAGATTTAGATGTGTATACGTTGCGTGTATCTCCAAGGTATCCAGGTCGACTCCCTCAAAAACCGCACCAACAGCTGATTGCCGCACTCTATCTGCACCTCACTAAGCCTTATGTTGACACAAAATTTCATATTTCTCCAAAGCACTACTGTACCATCCCAGGGGATCAGAATCTATGGGCGGTCCCATTAAGCCAAGCATAATAATGTCTAAGTGGTTTCTAATCACACCCCCATATAATGAGCCGCGCAGACATCCTCCAATGATGCCCCCCCCCCCCAACAATCTATCAGCGATGATACTAACTCAACTAATTTACATACATTTGTTGCTCCTAATATGGATTTCTAGAGTGATACTTGCCTATATCTAGCCCAAGGCCGCAACCTGTGGAGCCACAACCTCTTTTAGAATCAACCATTTAAAACTAACTTTACAAAAGAAACCTATCATCTTTTTGCACTCTCTTGAAAGACATACTACTCTTGTCATATCTGGTTAAGCATTTGGCTACACAGATATACCGGAGAACTACTAGTGGGAGGGATCCCCTCATTAGTCCGGACTAGGATTGTTTCGGTGCCACGTTCTAACTCGATCTCAACCCTATCGGGAGGGGGAGACCTCTAGTGAAAAAGTTCCCCTCCATCAGGATCTTAGCCTTAGCTCGGACCAGCTTGGCTACCTTACTATGTATAAAGAGATGATCTAAAGTCTCAACCCTTCCTTCCTTACAACACTCACACCTCGATGCTAGGCTAACATTACGTGTCCTGATATGATCGTCAATAAGTATCGCTCCCCTCAACAATTTCCATACAAATAAATTACTTTAAGAGGGAGGTGAGGATTCCAAATCTGTTTGGTTACTCCTACAATCATAGAGACATTGGTCGGGTCACCCATAGTTGCTTCAACTGAAGCAATTATAAAACACATTATTGTTTTGAGGTCCAAATTGGAGAGTCATTCACACTGTGTCACTAATACATTTTTTATTGTCACATTTGCTAACATTAGTTTCTAAGGAAAACTGACACCACCGATCTATCCCGTCAGTGATATTAACACATATGTCTCAAATGGTCAAATTGTATTGTTGAGAAAAAAAATATGATAAGCACTTTCATTCTCATGTCGATTACTTGAGAACAAATCGACATCACAATCAACCCACAAAATTTAATTTTCGGAAAATAAAAAATAAAAAGCACGTGTCACGTTGGTTGACAAGGAAACGATAGCATATCTCTTCCCGCAAAATAAATTTTACCTTAAAAAGACATATGTTGTCAGTTTTATTTGACAAAACCGTCGAGATTGGTGAACTATGGTGTCAGTTCCTCCTAACAAAATGACGATATAGGTTTTCCACCACGTACACCGTAAAAAATTTATTCTCACAAATTGGATTATGATGTCGGTTTTGCTCTTGAAACCAAGACGATAGGTCTTAGTATAGGTGGCCTTTTTAATAGGGGTACAGACTTACGTTGTCAGTTTGTAAACCTCGAACAATTCCATAAATCTATGTCATCAGTTTACTTAAACCTATGTCACTGACGACGTAGCATGCGTCATCGGTTTCTTTTTTGAGATGACGACATTGCCGACTATTGATAGCACCTACAAAAATTTCTAGCCTCCATTCTTTGTTTCCTCCGTGAAATACCTAGATCTCTATAACATACACGAAGCTATGCTTATACAATAAATATCACTTCTTTCTGTACCCATATTTTAGTATATTAGTGCTAGTTCCATTCTCTTATTTTAGGTTAAAATGTGAAAAGGAGCTAAAATATACCATTAATGCATAATAACCTTTATATTTGAGCAATTAAATTAAACAACAAAGGAAAATTCATCATTAAAGCCCGCTGCACAAAATACACAAATCAATAGTTCTATTTTAATACAAGCTTGCTAGGAGCTATAAATGAAAGAAAATACATTATACACTAGATAATATCATAATTGAGTAGCCAAGAAGAGTAAATATATTTTATAAGTGTTCAATGCGGAAATAGTGCAATTTAACATGAAATTTGATTCTATAATCAAATTTTCATGTACATTTTAGCCTTCATGTCAAATTCATATCATTTGAATAACGGATGCTTACATTTGAATTAGTAATAGAATACAATAACAATTTATATTTGATGATTATAATCATTGGTCGCATTAATATCGTCAATAAGGTCTCGCATAATTTTTCTTGTCACGCTGGTTCTTGCATTACAACCTTTATTTGCACTTTCAGACAGATTTGTCTATGTTGACCCGATCAAATAGTCACCCCGACCTTCTCCTTCCTCCATCCCCTGCGCAACGACTCCAGCTGCAGAAGAAATGATCCTCGTCTCTCTCTATCTCCCTCTCTAATCAGTTTTAGCGAATGAAACCACCCAAAAAGCTTCACCTCTCTGATCCATACTGCTTGGACATATTCTACCTATGGTTTACTGCTCTTTAGCATGATACCAAGCTACATATATGTTCTTCCCCTACTTCACCCTGTAAAACCACCACAACTATTCAGACGACCTTCGCTCCAATGGGAGTACTTCCCAAAATCTTTATTAAGAACCCATGAATTCAACTGAGCCGTCGACACTTTTGATGTCAACCTTGGGCAGGGCTCCAAATTTGAGGTGGAAGAAGCGCTTAACGACGTCATGCAGAGATGACTCAACTCATTGTAGTCTCCACCAGGACCCCAAGTAGTCTCCATGATGTAATATAAGACTTTCAATCGAGTTATTTTTGTGATCTCTTATGCTATGTGTTTTTTCCCTTCATACTCTGTTAATGTTTCCCCCAATCTTGTTCCCTTTTCCCACTTTTATCTCTAAACCAAGAGTCCTATAAACTCTAGAATCACCTCAAATACCCTCTCAAGGCTCAAACGATGATTTGGGCATCCAGTGTAACACCCTGAAAGAAAAACCAAAAAGTGAAAGCACAGAAAACAAATAAGAACAAAATGGAGTGCAACAACAGTGATACACTGACATTTATGGGTTGAAAGTATCATATTTTCATTTATACTAAACATATGTACAAGTAAGGTTAGATGTTGAGTTAGTCACAAAATCTCAACTTGGCGATAGGAGTGCAAAATAAAAGAGAACATAAAACCATTAGTCAATAAAACACCATCATTGCAATTCCGCTCACATACATCTATCGCTGCCAAATAGCTTGAACTTGTCATGTGTTGGTACATGTGGGAGCCCAATCATAAGGGAAACATTCTCGTTAGTTTATGTAGCCAAGGTGATAAAATATAGTGACATAAATATTAATGGTTTATTCATTTCTCAAATTTGATCCATAATTATTATTTGAAATCAACAATTTATATGATCAATCTCAATGATAAGTGACTCTAATGAACCGATTATATATGTTCAATCAGTCATTCGATGATCATTTTTAATGCATAATAATTACAAGAGGTGTGATGATCAGTCAGGTATTTTCAATCATTTAAACCATCACTTTTAAGCCCAATCAATCACGCCTGTCAGTACATGCAGCCCCTTGGTCCAAACATGCCAACTCCACCATTTATACCCATTAGAATTAACAAAAATCAATTAGTTTGTAATTACTTGATGGAGTTCTTGTCCTTTCATGTCAATCAATCAATAGACATTGGCCAAGTTTGAGTGACAATCATGCCACAAAGCGCCTCCCCAAAGAAGCACCAATCAATCAATCAGTCAATCATTATCCCTTAATCAGGATGAACAATCACACAGTGGAGGTGAGCGTAAGGTACCCATAGGACTCACATGTCACTGGAGGTGTCGAGCCTAGTTCTTTATTTAAAAATTAAGAATTTAGCACAATTTTTTCTGATTTCTACCAACATTGCCAATATAGCTTGTAGCATGAAAAATCAATTTCTATTATCCAATTAACAAAGAATTGCATTAACTTCTATCAGTGTAGGTAGCAATTGTAAGTTCTATCCTAAATGTCTAGGTGAAACCAGTGATTTATATAGCAAACGATATATTTAGGTCCAGTAAATCAACATATAAGATATCTATTTAAGGACATGATATGTTTTTATAAAGATATTGATGATTTAATAGTTCCTTATCCATGTAGTATGACATTAATAATCAATAATATAATCTATTTTACTTTATTTATGTATTGTTTAGGATGATAACAAGGCAAATGACAGTCACAATCATTCCTTCTAAAGGTGGGATCCAGTCTACATACCTAATTTGGGGAAGGATTACAAATATGTCTCCTAGAACGCAACCTTTGGGAACCCCACACTATGTTTACTCCAAAGCTCGGTCCCGAAATGCTTCTTGCCGGAACACGTCTGGTCATCATGCCACTTCTCCCTTCACCCGACGTTGTAGTATGAAGGGGCAATGTCTGCAATTAGACTAAAAGATGGGGAATTAAATGGTGGGAGTAGAGAGGTAGGGTGGAGAGTGAGGTAGAAAGGGAACGTTGGTGGTCGATTGGTTGGCGTAAGGGTGATGAGAAGAAAGGGGGTGTCTTGCCTTAGAACTAAATGGACTGCTTGTTTTCAAGTTGGGGTAATGACTGGGGTACCCTACCCTTCATAGGTATCAGTGCAGAAGGGAGCGAAGGTTAAGGAGGCAGGAGGAAAATTTTGGAAACGAGAAGGGGAAGGTAGTGGGCTGCTCCTAGAATTTTTTGGACACAGTCGGCTCCAGAGCCATCTCCAATTCTCTAGAATTTTCTAGAAAATTCATCCTCACCTCCTAAAAGGAAAATTCATCCTTGAATTTTAAAAAGACTTATCAAACAAGTGAGGATACTTCTCTCACATCTTAGATTCTAGCTCTAAAATCGCATCCTCCCCGTGTCAATATTTCCAGACAACCTTTACCATGGGAATGATCCTTCTCTTCAATTGGTAAGCACAACGTTCTAATATCTTGAGTGATTGATCCTTATATTTCAGACCTAGTCGCACATCATGTGTCACATTCTCTAAGATACATGACGGGTCATGTACATAGTCCTTCAACATAGATACATGAAACACATTATGTATGTTGCACAAACTTGGAGGTAGAGCTATCTTATATGAAGAATCTCCAATGCGTTCCAAAATCTCAAACAGACTGATATATCTCATACTCAATTTTCCTTTCTTATTGAACATCAACTCTCCTCTAGTAGTTGACGTCTTTAGGTATACATGATCACCTACATTATATGTCTTATCCCTTATTTTCTTGTCAACATAGTTCTTCTATCTACTTTGTGCTTCCAATAGTCTCTTGTGAATCATATCAAGTTTATTAGAAAGTTATACAATTTTAGACCCAATAAGCCTTCTCTCTCTCTCACATCATTCCAGCACGTTGGAGAACGAAGTGGGTGTCTGTAGAGAGATTCATAAGGGCCATTTTGATGCCATAATGGTATCTATTGTTGTAGGCAAATTCCACCAAGGGTAGGTGGTCATCCTAGCATCTAGGAAGGTCAATTTCTTATTCTCTCAGCATGTCTTCCAAGGTTTGTATTGTACACTCTAACTATCCATCTATGTGATGATGAAAAGCAGTACTAAATCTCAACAAGGTACCCAGAGCTCTTTGGAAACTATGCTAAAAATCAGATGTGAATCGTGGGTATCTATTAGACACAATAGATGCAGGAACTCCATGCATTAAAGCAATCTCTTGCATGTAGAGACAACCAAGACTATCCATAGATTGACTACTCTTTATAGCCATGAAATAAGTAGATTTTGTTACTCTATCCACAATCACCCATATAAAATCATGGTTTTTACTTGTCCTCGGTAAGCACGTAACAGATTCCATAGTTATGTGCTCCCATTTCTATTTTGGAATCTCTAGTGGTTGCAACATCCTAGTGGGTTGTTGATGTTTGATCTTCACCTATTGACATACTAGACATCTCGTTGCATGCTCAACAATGTCTTTCTTCATCCCTTTCCACCAGAAATTCCTTTGCATATCCATGTATATTTTTTGACTTCTAGGATGCATGGAGTAATTAGATCTATGGGCTTCCTCTAGCAGTTCCTCTTTCACCAGTTTATCACTAGGCACCCAAACACATTTTCTAAACTGTATACTCCTAACATGAGAAGATGGAACTCAAAATCTTCTTTCTCAGTTGCTTCCTTTATCATCTGCCACTCAGGGTCAACCTGTTGAGCTTAGATAACTTGTTCATGGTCTTAGATTGGACGTTGAGGTTTGTCAAGAGGATTCATTGTCCATCTAGATTTGGTTTCCATTCTATCATGTTGTGTAGCATTTTCCAAAGATCATTTCTCAGAGTGGCTAGACGCCCTTTCCATTTTTGTCTTAAAGCAATCGCAACCACGTTTTCCTTCCCATGAAGGTAGGATATGGATAAGTCCTAATCCTTTAGGAACTCTAGCCATCGATGATTTAAATCCTTTTGCAAGAAAATATACTTCAGGATTTTGTGATCAATATACACTAAGAACTTCTCCCCATAAATATAATGATGCCAAATCTTCATGGCATGCACTACAAAAACCAACTCAACTTCATGGGTTGGGTAACTCCTCTCATGATTTTTCAATTGTCGAGAGGCATAAGCAAACACATTCTTGTGTTGCATTAATACACAATCCAACCCAGATCCATAAGCATCTGTATAGACAATGAAGCCACCACTACCTGATGGGATTGTCAAGACACGGGTAGAGGTTAAATGCCTTTTGAGCTCCAAGAAACTATCCTCAAATATTGGTGTCCACAAGAACTTTACTCATTTCTTAGTCAAGTTTGTCAAAGGCAAAGCGATCTTTGAGAAATTCTCTATGAACCTCCAATAGTACCCACAAGTTCGAGGAAGCTTCTGATCTCATCTGCATATTTTGGTCTTTTCCACTATGTAACTGCTTCAACCTTTGTAGGGTCAACAAATACACCTTCCTTAGAGATGGCATCTCCTAGAAACATTACACGATCATGCCAGAATTCACATTTTGAGAATTCAACACAACTTTTGTGTTGTCTTAGAGTCTCAAGTGCAATTGTCAAATACTCCTTCTGCTTCTCTCAATCAGGAGAATAAATCAGGATGTCATCAAAAAATATGATCACGAACTGATCAAGGAATGGCATGAATATGTGATTCATCTGGTCCATGAGCATTGCAAGTGCATTCGTCAGAACAGAAGGCATCACCAAGAATTCAAAGTGTCCATATTGAGACCAAAAGGCTATTTTTGGAATATATTCCACCTTAATTTGTAGGTGATGGTATCCAGACCAAAGATCAACTTTTAAGAAGATAGTCGATGAGCAAAGTTGATCAAAAAGATCATCGATCTGAGGTAAAGGGTATCAATTTTTCACCATGACTTGGTTGATCATGTGATAACCGATACACAACCTCATGGTTCCATTGTTATTTTCACAAATAGGATGGGGGTTCATCAAGGTGAGACACTAGGTAGAATGAATCCCTTATCGGTTAACTCTTGTATTTGCTTCTTTATCTCTTCAAGCTCAGTAGAGGCCATTCTATAAGGTGGTTTGGATGTTGGAGAGGTCCATGGAACAAGCTCAATATTGAACTCTATCCCCCTAGGAGGTGGTAGTCCAGGATGATTATCTAGGAAGACATCAGGGAATCCAGAGATTACACCTAAGTCCTTCGTCTTAGATGATTCGGAGTCCACCTTAACTACAATTTCCAAGAATTCCTTGCATCCCTTTTCCAACATTCTTGAAGCCTTAAGAGAAGTTATGAAGAATCTTTCGCTTAACTCATTTATTCCTTTAAAGACCAAGGAAGGCTTTGTAGGTTTCCCAGACATGACTCTCTTATCCTTGAACAACACACAAGCATCATGTTGTGCAAGCCGATCCATTCCAAGGATTATATCAAAGTCCTTAATGTTGAGAACTATTAGATTAGTAGGTGGGACTTTTCCTTCAGTGAGTATAGGTACTTCTTGAAGAAAATCTTTAGTTATGTTAGCTTCAACAATAGTAGTTGTTACTTATAGAATGAAGGGTAAGAGTTCTATCTCATGTGCCAACATACTAGAAAAAGCCTTAGATATGAAGGAAAAAGAGACACCAGAATCAAACAAGACTTTTGAATGATGATTGGACATAGGCATCATACCTTGGATCACCTCGAGGATGTGTTTATTATTTCAATATTGAGGGTGAATACCCTTCTAAGAATATTCCTTGTGGACTCACTTTGTCCATTCTCCTTTGATATGTATTCTTCTTCATCTTTGGGCAATCTCTCACAAAATACCCTTTTAATCCTCAATTCAGACAAGCTCCATTGAGAAGATAACACTCTCTTCCAGGATGATACTTGTGGCAATGGAAGCACACTATGAGTTGTGTCCTTCCTCCCTTCTAGCTAGGTTGAAACTTTGTCTTTTTTTTGTAGGCCCTTGTCACCAATTGTTGATGTGTGATTAAGGGAAATGCCTCTTCTTCTCCCTTCGATTGCTTTCTTCAATCTGGAGCTTATTTTCTTCCTCCATATCATAGGCACATTCAAAAGCTTCTTCCACCATCCTTGGGTGAATAATGTTCACCAACCTATGTACAGAGGGTTTTAAGATGCTCATAAACTTTTGAGCCCTCTATCACTCAGTACCATACCAGTTGGGACAATATCATTTCAACTTCCTGAATTTTACCAGATATTCTGCTAGAGTGGTCTTATCTTGTTGAAGGTGCAAGAACTTGACCTAAAAACGTTCCTTAACACGAGGATGGAAGTTTTCATCTTCAAAAGCATCGGGAAATGCCTTCCAAGATATGTCATTTTTGCTAAATCACTTCACTGATTTAACATACAATCACCACATTTTACCCCATGAGTGAGATGACTTACCGCAAAGGGGATTTTGCAATCCTCAAGACACTTGAGGGTTTCAAAGGCCACCTTAATGGATTCAATCTAGGTCTCTACTTTCTATAAATCATCTTCACCAGAGAAGGTTGGTGGGTTAAGTTTGAGAAATTTATCGACCGTAACCTTCGGTCCCACCACAATGCCTTTTCCTTGCATTTGTTGTGTAGTAAGTGTACTGAAATCTTAAAAGAATTGCATCATGTTAGATAACAACTCTGGTTTCAAGGACCCATTTCCACTAATGTCATTTCCACTAATAGGGTTATTCCTTCTGACTCTTGTAGGAGGCAACTACATTCAATTAATGCAACTCTATTAGTACTCTTATACTTATACACTTGGATTAATATATAAATCAAGAAACTACCATACTATCTATATCTCCCACCCCCTTTTTAAAGCTCTCATAACTAGGCACTTGGCCAAAGTACCTGATTATAAAGAATAAACACACTTAGATGATTAATTACTTGGCTAGAGTAATTAAACTTCTAAGTGGGTTAGATATACCCAATTTAATTATTAATTCATAGTGCAAATTAAATAAATTTTCTAATAAAAAGATTATTCTTACCACCTAGCGAACCAAAGGGTACATGAGGGAACTTGCTCTGATACCATTAGTTGTAACACCAAAACCAAACCAGAAAGCAAAAGCATAGAGAACAAAGAAGAGCAAATCAGAATGTAACAACAACGATGCACTAACATTTATGGGTTGAAAGTATCATATTTTCATTTATATAAACATATGTACAAGTAAGGTTAGACATTGAGTTAGTCACAAAATCTCAATGTGTTGATAGGACTATAAGATAAAAGAGAACATAAAACCACCAGTCAACAAAACACCATCATTGCAATTTCCCCCATCATGTACATCCTCTGCTTCCAGATAGCTCGAACATCTCATGTGTTGGTACATGAGGGTACCCAATCGTAGGGGAAGACATTCCCATTAGTTTATGTAGACAAGGTGATAAAATATAGTAACATAAATATAAATGGTTTATTAATTTCTCAAATGCAATCCTTAATTATTATTTGAAATGACCAACTTATATGATCAATCTCAATGATAAGTGACTATAATGAACCGGTTATATACGTTTAATAAGTCATTCAACAATTATTTTTAATGCATAACAATTATAAGAGTTGTGATGATCAATATGGAACTTTCAACCAATCAAACACTCACATTTAAGCCCAATCAATCCCAAGTGTTGCCTCATGCAATCCTTTGGCCTAGACATGCCAACTCCACCATTTATACCCATTAGAACTAACAAAAATCAAATAATTTATAATTTGTTGATGGAGTTCTTGTCCTAACATGTCAATCAATATATAGAAGTTGATCGAGTCTAAGTGGCCATCATGCCACAAAGCATGCTCCCCCTAAGAAGCACCAATCAATCAATCAATCAATCAATATCCCAGAATCAGGATGAACAATTTCACTGTAGAGGTGAGCCTAAGGTACCCATGGGCATCACATACCTTTTTGGGTGTCAAGCTGAGTTCTTTATTCAACAATTAATAATTTAACACAATTTTTTGTGACTTTTACCAACATTACCCATACATCTTGGTAGCATGAAAATTCAATTTTTCCTAATCCAATTAAGAGACAATTGCATTAACTTCTATTAGAGATGGTAGAAATTGTATGTTCTATACTAAATGTCTGGTGAAACCAGTGATTTAGAGAGTATCAATGATAGATATTAGGTCCAGTAAATCAACATATAAGATATTTATTTAAGGACATGATATGTTTTATTAATACATTGACTATATAATTATTACTTAACCGTGTATATGACATTAATAATAAATTTTACTTTATTTATGTATTGTTTAGTATGATAGCAGGTAAATGACAGTCTTACTCATTCCTTCTAAAGGTAGGATCCATTATACATACCTGGTCTGGGGAAGGATAACAGACATGTGTCCTATAATGCAACTTTTAGGAACCCCACACTGTGACAACTCCAAAGCTCAGTCGCATCTTGCTTCTTCCCTGAACAAGTCTGGTCCTTATGCCACAACTCCCTTAACCCTACGCTATAGTGTGAAGGGGTAATGTCACGAATTATATTACAAGATGGGAACTAAACAGTAGGATTAGGGATTTGGGGTGGAGGGTGAGGTGGTAAGGGAGTGTATATGGTCAAGTGGTTGGTGTAAGGGTGATGAGAAGAAAGGGCGCGTCTTGCCTTAAAATTGGATGTGTTGCTTGTTGTTGAGTGGGGGTAATGACTTGGGTACCTACCTTTTATATGCATCAGGGTAAAGAGGAGGTAAGATTAAGGAGGCAGGAAAAAAGTTCTAGAAAGGAGAAGGGGAAGGTGGCGGGTTCCTACCAGAATTTTCTTGACACAATCGGCTCTAGAGCCATCTCCAATTCTTTAAAATTTTCTAGAGATGTGGGGTTTACATCTAGTTACTGAACTATTTTTGGTCTTCCATGTTTCTTGATGTGTACATGTTGCTAGGTCGTCTGCCATGTGATCAAGAATGGAGTTCAGAGAGTTCCCAGGTTACGACGTATACACATACATGATCGACAACACTAGGGGAATCATACTCAACTGTTGGTTTCCCATTCGAGGCCATTCCATGGGACTCCTTGTTGGGTTTTAGGGGAGGCAGAGAAGGCAGCGGAAACAAAAATTTCTCCCCCAAACCCAGAACAAGGAAATGCGTCAACGTCTATATAATAGGAAAGGGATGGTTTGTGAAATCATACCTTGTCTCGAGGCTTGCTCAGCGACAATACCTCGCGCCTTGTGTGGTCTTCAACTCCGGTCTTGGACGGTGTCTGTGCAGCTCCTGGTCGCACCGGGACTGACGACTCCTCCTCTCACCGGACTGTCGGGATTGACAGTTGTCCTCCTGAGTGGCAGAAACCTCCCGCCTCTGAAGTAGTCCACACGGACCACCTGGAACTCCACACTCCTTATCCCACAAGGAGTTGGAAGGAGTCGCACCCTCATGTTGACGTACTAGTCGCCAACACACTTTCCTGCCTCCAGTTGCAACTGCAGTTGTCTTTCCCTTACTACACCTCCCTTTGCGGGTAGCACTTGCTCGGGCTCTCTCTCGATTACCAAAACCAAAGATAATGACAACTTTCCAGAGCAACTGGTTGCACTGAGTTATTGTCTGAAAAGCCCCCAATACCCCTATATATAGGAGGGTCATGGGATAGGGTTATCCATCCCGGGCAATGCGAGACCAAAAGCAGGAGTAGAACGGTTCGATATTTTCCACAAAAGCAACCAACTCGCAACCTGAACCAATCGTTTCACAACTGTAACGGTCGTCTGGACCCTCCAGCCGATCGGTTGGACACTCCAGCCGATCGTTTGGATCCATGAGCCGATCGGCTAGACACTCCAGTCGATCGGTTCGTGATCTTGGTTCAACTCAAATTGACTTTCCTTCTTTTGTTTCTAATTGGTATCAAATACCAATCCTATTTCCCAATCAAATTGGGAAAGTGAAACGAAAGGAAAATTCTCACCGACCTGACTTTCCCAACTTGCTCGGTTGCACCAGTTGAACCGATCGGTTCAACACTTGAACCGCTCATTTCACTCTGTACATGAGCTGATTGGCTCAACACTTGAGCTGACCGGTTCACCAACCTCTGTCGACCGGTTCATCACATGAACTGATCGGTTGGGAGTGCAGGTTGTACAGAATCAGTCAATTGCGATTTCAATCAATCCGATACTCCAATCAATGTGTCCAACACCTTGAACATTATGATATTGAGCCATCAATTGATTGAGTGTTTAATTGAACTACTAAACTCCTTTAGTAATCAATCTAAACATTTCTTGTAGACAAAACTCCTCTTCCAGGTTAAATCCTATGTGTGTGACCCTGCAGGTCCTTTTCACGTTGGCAGTGAAAGTCCATAACACTTATGACTTCACAAGCAATGAGCGGTGCCTAGTCACACATCATTGCTACCCAAGTGAAATAGAAAGTCGGAGAACAACTTTCAATCCTACAATCCGTGAATGGTGTTACAGCGAATGTATAATTCCTTTGTCACTGATATCCCGAATGAACTCGAGGCATGGAACAATCATCCTGTCAACGTTCATTCATTTTCTTGATCTCAGAGTAGATTGAACGAGATATGTATGACATCAATATCGCATATTGATTCACACATGTGTGTGCACACCTATCTCAATCCTACTCATCAAGTGGCCTTGGATATCAAACTCCCTTAGGAGGGACAAATCCCATATCTATCACTCACCCCTCAAAAGCCCCATGCGTCAAAGCCACCCAATCATCACCTTTATAACAACCCATGTTTCAGGACTGCGTTTGATGATGTCAAAGTGTACCCAATGACATGTGTTAAGAGTAGTGATTTTAGGTCAAAGAATCACATTCACCACCATCACTGTGAGTACTGACTGTGACTACCATGTCATGGTTCCATGTGTCAAACTCACGGTGGGTCTGTCCGGTACACTTGTTCTCTAACAAGTACCTATGTGTTTGGTTTGATATCTCTATATCATGACTAATGAGATTCTGTCATCAACCAACACCACAATCTAGTCTTGTGTGTCATTGCTGTCTATCTACCTTCCACAATGACATCCGACTAGGGACATAATAAGAATGTACAAACTCTTAGCATCTGTATGATCTCATCGTTCAGGTCCTCAACCTGAAAGCATACGTCATTGAGTATTTTCATTCTCTAGACATTCAATCTGTTCTATCACTATCTTATATGACTGAACCAGAAAGAATTGGAAGCTTGCCTTTGATGTTTATCAAATCAATCTTAATGTATCCCACCAATCATCCCATGATTGGCTCTCAGGGCATAAACACCAACAGACTCCCACTTGCACTGTGAGCCAATCACCCTCGAATCATATTCATAGTGATCTTCAAACATGTCCCACATGTTACTGTGCTCTAGTGCGAACATAGTGAGTTATGGCAACATCTTGCCAAAGTCAGTATGAATTGCATGTCTCACATCTCTTCATTGTACATCACATGTATGAGATGGAGTCACCGTAATATGCGATCTAGTATTCCTTTGCTAACCTTTAGCCACATTGCATGATCAAGGATTCCATACTTGTCATCAATGACCAGAATATCTATAAGTTCATCTCATGAACTTCCAGATCCATATAGTATCCACTACTGTTCTCTAACACATAGATACTCGGCATTTCCTTTTAAATGGTTTTATTGGAACATTTCCAATTATCAACAAACTTTCACTTTTATATATCTTATATATGTTTTTGCGATTAATTTTCTGTCCTTTCGGAAGTTCATATCAATGTAACTCTTTACATTGAACTCTTCCTTATCTCCATAGAACTAGTACTTCTCAAGCACTTATCAAGTTCTCATGGTATTCCAGTAACCCTTTCTGGAAGTAGACAAACATCCACTCGTCATGTCTCAGATACGAGTTATCAGGATGAGCACATCATATTGCCATGTCCCACATACAAGATGACAAATGCATTTTGTTCTTGCCATGTCGATACATGCAAGATAATGGGATGATTACATACATGATAGATCCATATCTATTCTTAGTGTTCCCATTCTTCATAAGAACTGGACACTTGGCCTTGGGATACTAACTCCATGTAACATGGACAAGTTTTCTCCCACTGAATCTGTGTACACTGAACTCTTCAGTACAGATTGACAATGTATGCTTTCTCTTTTCAGGTCAAGAGGTTTTCGAGAACTATCTCTATAGATCTCTATTCGTATCACATAGGAAACATCTCTATCTTCCTTAAAGATAATTTCCACTTTTGGATTTCCATTCTAGAACATTTCCATTTCACATCAACATGTGGAATGTGAATACACTCCCACTAAATCACAGATCCCTTCTTTATCTTTGACATATCAGTCAAACCCTTTGACTATATCATCAAAGTAAAGATCCAATTCTGAGTTGCTTGTACTCAATCAATCACATTGATTAGTCCATTGTAACTTATAGACTTCATTTGCATTAGTGGATTCATAAACCTTATAGGTTGTGTCACGTACACATCCTTGTTTTATTCCTCATAGGAATGTGGTTTTAGTATCCATATGCCAAATTTCTTAGTCATTAAGTTGCAATCAACAAGCATCATCCTTCTCAAAATGTTATCCATGTGTCTTAACACTTAAGACTCATTTGCACTTATGGATTTGATCCAATGGGTGCTACCATCAAAGTCATACCTTATGGTTCACATGGATGTCATTTAGGATGTGATGGTGTTAAACCATAACTCAAAATTCGGTTCCTCATATTAATCTAGATAGTTGACTCATCACATGAACAACTCATCACATAGATAAACGAGGTGTGTCTGTTAAGGATATAAGAGCTCACAACTCCTTATGATTCTTAATGTCCTTTATTAGTGTGGGGTATTCTTTTATTAAGAAGAATTCAGTTATTTGATAATCATTCTCTAACTCCTTAGAGTATGATTCCTCCTTGATTTAGACATCACCATGCCTTAATCATGAGTTCACTATGATACATTATCATAATCACTCAAAAGGATCTCAAACACTTGGTCCAAGTATTTCATTCATTGATCTCATCAAGAACTAACACTTTACCAAATTTGCACTTCATCTATGACAATCTTGAACACTTCAAGATATTCATACTGGTATTTCTCTAAACACCGTTTGAAGTATTAGCATTTACTCCAATAGGTATGTAAATACATCACATGTATTACACCTAATAGGATAATCATTCTCCCACTACCTTTAGTGAAGATTGATTAATCATGTCCAAGATATTCATGTCTCTTACTGGTTCTCTAACCAAAAGAGTCTAGATCCATCACATGGAAACTAGAAATGAATTTCTCATGATTGATGCTAATTTGATTGTTTGAGTTATCTTATAACTTTTAGGTATCATTTTATCTTATGCATATCAAATACCACAAGATAAATAAGGCATTGCCACAAAGATCATATCTTTAAGATTGAAAACTCAACTTTATTAATTGCCATCATTGTCATACAATATGCAAAAATAAAGTGTTTCTTTCTGTTGGCAAATATGAAATAGCAGTTCATAACTGTATTACATGCCTTATAGGCTGAAAATAAACTAAAGTACTCATGTCTATGGTGGCAACACTTGCCCCAATTATGAGTGCTTTACACTTTACATCTTGGTATCATATACCTCAAAAAGTGTTACAAGTTTACTTTCATGACACCTTTATGTGGAGACATCAGTCGCCTCCTTCTTCTTTTGTTCTTCCAGATAGAGAGGACAATTCCTTTTCCAATGTCCTGGCTTTTGACAATGGTGGCAATTTCCTTTTTTGGTCACGCCTCCCTTGGCCTTGAGAGCTGAAGACGTCTTGGGCTCCTGGCTAGCATCAGAACCTTTCTTAGCTTTGCCCTTACCCTTACGCTTGGACTTGCCTTTCTTGCCCGTGATCACCATCACAGACTTGGGCTTGTCCTTCTTCATCTGTATCTCGGCTGTCCTCAACATGCCCAACAACTCTGACAGTGGCCTATCAAAGTTGTTCATGTTGTAGTTCATCACAAACTAACTGTAGGATTCTGGCAACGATTGCAGTATCACGTCAGTAGCCAACTCTTGGCTCAGTGGAAATCCCAGTCTTTGCAGGTTCTCCACATACCCAATCATCTTGAGTGTATGAGAACCAACTGGATCTCCTTCTGTCATGACGCACTTGAACAGCGCCCTAGAAACATTGTATCTCTCTTGCCGTGCCTGATCTTCATACATGTTCCTGAGATGCTGAATTATCTCAATGACACCCATGTTCTCATGCTGTCTCTGCAACTCATGGTTCATAGAACATAACATCAATCACTTTGCATCAATGGCATCATCAAAATGCTTCTTGTAAGCATCCCTTTCTGCCTTTGGTGCATTAGGAGCGGGTTCCTCTGGAATTGGAGTATCCAGGACATAGAGCTTTCTCTCTTGAGTGAGAACAATTCTCAATGTCCGATACCAGTCGTGGAAGTTTGTCCCATTTAGCTTGTCCTTGTCAAGGACCGATCGCAAAGAAAAGTGATTGTTGTTTGTTGTCATTTGTGCTACAAAAGGAAAATATGCAATTTTAGTTCAAAAACTCATTTTTGACTTATTTGATTGATTTGAAAATTTGACGATATAATTAGGCCTTTAATTAATTATTGCTCCCACTATTTTAGTTCAAATTGATAGCCCTCACCATCAATTCGGAAGATTGCAGCGTACAATCTTCTAGTGGGCAAGATCCTGAAATCCTCTAAGTCATGGACCAGCTTGGGCTGTCACCCACAACTTAGATCTCTCAGGTAGGCAACTCTTGCCAATTGCATCATATGCAACTCTTGATAAGATGTCATATGCAACTCGGAAGCCCTCACCATCAATTCGGAAGATTGCAGCGTACAATCTTCTAATGGGCAAGATCCTAAAATCCTCTAAGTCATGGACCAGCTTGGGCCGTCACCCACAACTTTGACGATATAATTAGGCCTTTAATTAATTATCGCTCCCACTATTTTAGTTCAAATTGATATCCCTCACCATCAATTCAGAAGATTGCAGCGTACAATCTTCTAGTGGGCAAGATCCTAAAATCCTCTAAGTCATGGACCAGCTTGGGTTGTCACCCACGACTTAGATCTCTCAGGTAGGCAACTCTTTCCAATTGCATCATATGCAACTCTTGATAGGATGTCATATGCAACTCCTTGCCATGATCATCTCCATGCCTCAAGGTGCTAGATCCTATCTAGGTCACCTTGTTAAGTCCGACCCAAAGCAAACACAATGAATATGCACCCTGCTTGGGCATACCCACACATTCATCCTTCACACTTCTACGAGATAGACGGTGCACCATGCTTAGGCGTGCCCACACTTGGTTGATCAAGCTTTTCACGTGTGTTGTATTTGGAAGGCATCTAAAACTTAATATTTTAATGAGGGATTTGGTTTTTATATATATATACATATCCAATCACCACAATACATAGTACGTATCATATACATGCTATATCCCACAGAAAACATGCAAAATGATAAAAGCGATGATTATGGCCATCCTAATGTGATTCCTCAAGTCAATAGGAATCACGGTCATCTAGGTCTACATCACATGCAACATGTACAATATGAACTATGTGCTTTGCCTTTGGAGTACATCAACTCATCACATGATTGACTTGCTCGTTCTGGCCCGGTCGTCTGGGTGCCACCACCCGATCGGTTGGCTCCTCCAACCGATTAGTTTGCCCGGTCATCGTGCATCTCATTATGGCCGCCACCTGCTCATCTCGCTCCTCGAACCGGTCATCAACCGATCGGTTCACTCCTTGAACCGATCGACTGGAATGTCAACCGATCGGTTCACGCCTTGAACCGATCGTCTCAGCTGTCATCAGGATGTCCGCCGGTCTTCGACATAACAGGAAATAAAAAATCTATCCTATTTTACATTATTAAAGGAGAAACCCCGAGTTACATTTGGGGGGGGAGCAAAGGTAGGAAAGAATCTCGAATTATTTTGAGTTACATCAGGAATAGGAGAAGGAAGATCGGTGCGCAGACCGAGATGCAAGAAACCACATACAACCATACATAGATAGGGTTTATTGGCCATAAACACACTATACATCCACCACAAAACTCGTTTAAGGGCGACGCATATCGAGTGCATTAATAATACATGTCATATATATAATTGGGATTTGTGGATTTAGGATTGGACATGCATAAAGCCAATTTTATTCGCATCGTATGCAATAAATAAAGGCAACAAACCAAAATCGATCATATCGATATTCCTAAAATATAGAGCAGTTGACGTGGCTCTGATACCACTATTGGGTTTTAGGGGAGGCAGAGAAGGCAGCGGAAACAAAAATTTCTCCCCCAAACCTGGAACAAGGAAACGTGTCAACATCTATATAATAGGAAAGGGATGGTTTGTGGAATCATACCTTATCCCGAGGCTTTCTTGGCGAAAATACCTTGCGCCTTGCGCGGTCTTCAACTCCGGTCTTAGACGATGTCTGTGCAGCTCCTGGTCACACCGGGACTGACGACTCCTCCTCTCACCGGACTGTCGGGATTGACAGTTGTCCTCCTGAGCGGCAGAAACCTCCCGCCTCTAAAGTAGTCCACACGGACCACCTGGAACTCCACACTCCTTGTCCCATAAGGATTTGGAAGGAGTCACACCCTCCTATTGACGTACTAGTCGCCAACACACTCTCCTGCCTCCAGTTGCAACTGGAGTTGTCTTTCCCTTGTTGTGCCTCCCTTTACGGGTAGCACTTTCTCGGGCTCTCTCTCAGTTACCAAAACCAGAGATAACGACAACTTTCCAGAGCAACTGGTTGCACTAAGTTGTTGTCTGAGAAGCCCCCAATACCCCTATATATAGGAGGGTCATGGACAGGGTTCTCCATCCCGGGCAATGCGGGACTAAAAGTAGGAGTAGAAGGGTTCAAGATTTTCCACAAAAAAACCAACTCGCAACCTGAACCGATCGTTTCACAACTGAAACAGTCGTCTGGACCCTCCAGCCGATCGGTTGGACACTCCAGCCGATCGTTTGGATCCATGAGCCGATCGGCTGGACACTCCAGTCGATCGGTTCATGATCCTGGTTCAACTCAAATTGACTTTCCTTCTTTTGTTTCTAATTGGTATCGAATACCAATCCTATTTCCCAATCAAATTGGGCAAGTGAAACGAAAGGAAAATTCTCACCGACCTGACTTTCCCAACTTGCTCGGTTGCACCAGTTGAACCGATCGGTTCAACACTTGAACCGCTCATTTCACTCTGTACATGAGCCGATCGGCTCAACACTTGAGCCGATCGGTTCACCAACCTCAGCCGACCGGTTCATCACATGAACCGATTGGTTGGGAGTGTAGGTTGTGCAGAATCAGTCAATTGTGATTTTAATCAATCCGCTACTCCAATCAATGTGTCCAACACCTTGAACATTATGATATTGAGCCATCAATTGATTGAGTGTTTAATTGAAATACTAAACTCACTTAGTAATCAATCTAAACATTGCTTGTGGACAAAACTCCTCTTCCAGGTTAAATCCTATGTGTGTGACCCTGCAGGTCCTTTTCATGTTGGCAGTGAAAGTCCATAACACTTATGACTTCACAAGCAATTAGCGGTGCCTAGTCACACATCATTGCTACCCAAGTGAAATAGAAAGTTGGAGAACAACTTTCAATCCTACAATCCGTGAATGGTGTTACATCGAATGTATAATTCCTTTGTCACTGATATCCCGAATGAACTCGAGGCATGGAACAATCATCCTGTCAACGTTCATTCACTTTCTCGATCTCAGAGTAGATTGAACGAGATATGTATGACATCAATATCGCATACTGATTCACACACACATGCGCATGCCTATCTCAATCCTACTCATCAAGTGGCCTTGGATATCAAACTCCCTTAGGAGGGACAAATCCCATATCTATCACTCACCCCTCAAAAGCCCCATGTGTCAAAGCCACCCAATCATCACCTTTATAACAACCCATGTTTCAGGACTGCGTTTGATGATGTCAAAGTGTACCCAACGACATGTGTTGAGTGTAGTGATTTCAGGTCAAAGAATCACATTCACCACCATCACTGTGAGTACTGACTGTGACTACCATGTCATGGTTCCATGTGTCAAACTCACGGTGGGTCTGTTCGGTACACTTGTTCTCTAACAAGTACCTATGTGTTTGGTTTGATATCTCTATATCATGACTAATGAGATTCTGTCATCAACCAAAACCACAATCTAGTTTTGTGTGCCATTGTTGTCTATCTACCTTCCACAATGACATCCGACTAGGGACATAACAAGAATGTACAAACTCTTAGCATCCGTATGATCTCATCGTTCAGGTCCTCAACCTGAAAGCATACGTCATTGAGTACTGTCATTCTCTAGACATTCAATCTGTTCTATCACTATCTCATATGACTGAACCAGAAAGAATTGGAAGCTTGTCTTTGATGTTTATCAAATCAATCTTAATGTAACCCACCAATCATCCCATGATTAGCTCACAGGACATACACACCAACACTCCTCTCGCGTGCTTGTCATGATGACAAAACATTTAGCGTATCTTGGTTGTCTTTGGGCGTGTCTCTAGGCTTCCTGAGATTGGGAAGACCCAAGGATATTGTCAGTGACACTAGTTTGTAGGGTGGATTTGTTCTTCACCAATATCATCATATTAGTGATTCATCTCATGCCCTTTGACAATCATGAATAGGAGATCAACAACCTTATGGGCCATTCCCTTGTCTACCCATTGCATCTTTAATCTCTATATTTCTATTGCACGGGTGTTTTAGGAAATTCTAGTGCCCTGGTTATCTAACAATGCTTTCTTTGATCTCAAGCATTGACTAATATGCCATGTTGTATCCAGTTAGTCAATAATTGGATACAAGGGCATATCAATAATTGTGATCGGCTTCCCGATGCACCGGATAATTATTGTTTTCACAGACTATTTATTATGAATTTTCATGCACTTATTATTCATATTCATATTAATTTGTGCATTATTATCATCATTAGCCCGTGACACTTAATTGCATCAAATAAATGTGTTTTCAATGTTTCTCTTAGATTCATTATTATTTGGGATCTTATGTTTTTTTTTGTGAAATTTCAGGTGAATCTATAAGAAACTATACAACACAGTACTACCAACTTGACTGTCGGTGGTACCGACACTTGGTCAATAAGGAACAATGAGATCGAGATAGGGGGAGTTCGGCCAAACCTAATTTTCTCGTTCTATTCCATTGTACGGAGGACGGGAGTGAGGAGATGAGAAAGCGGAGAAGAAAGGCACATTCTGGAAGATTCTGGCACCTCCGGTGGGAAGATTTGCAGCCGGAAGACAACAAATTGTCATGATCATCAGAGGGAGTCATCCGGAAGAGCTTCTCTAGGGAGTTACTTTAGTTTCCTAATGTTTCCCACATTTTCTTCTCTTCTCTCATATTATTGACAATGGAAATCGTGTGGGGCTAATCCCCTTGTTCCTTAGGACCCGAGAGTAGCCCAATTATGCATTGTAATTGACTTTTATGCATTGTAATTATCTTTTTTTCTTAATTTCTGGACATAAATATGTGAGAACATCATGAATTTTCTATATTTGATCATTATAGGTAGTTTAATAGACCATTAATTGCTTAGAGAAGGGATTGAAGGTTGGAAAACTCATGGATTTATATATTTTATATCACACCTTGAGAAAGGGCTTAAAAATATGAAGAGAATCACTCAGAGAATTCTGTAAAGCACCTAACTAATAACACAATTTCTATGAGAGTGGGATTGATATTAGGATAGGTAGTGAATTACACCATGAGAGTGGGTAATTCTTGCTAAATGTATCTTTATCCAGGGGTTAGGAGAGATTAATATTAATGATATGAGGTGAATTGCAATGTTAAATGGGGTGAAACTATAATCCTAAGGAATTCACTCCACTTGATATCAAAACCAGTAATCTTAGATTCATTTATGCATCTTAGATAGTTAATCCTTCACTCAGAGTTTTCATCAGCTTAGCTGATCACATCACAATTAGTAGTAGTCTCTAGAGAGTGTTTCCCTGAGTTCGACATTCGGGCCTCTTGGGGAATATACTACATTGATATGTATACTTGCATTCAACATGTGGCTTGCTCCTATCACTTCCCTTCATCATAAGATTTAGAAATGGTTTAAATTGTAAAAATCACAAATAATTGTTGGTTCATAGGAAAAAATTATAAAATTATGTTTAGAAAAGAAAATTGTGTACCAATTTAATTATATGGTTTAACAGGAATATATTAGATTTCTTTAGTTAGGTCATTTTTATGGTTTTAGTTAGAAGGACTAATAATCATTATGCATCAATATTACAGTTAGGTGATGAAAACCATGAACCTTGACACTAGGAACACTTTTTAATATTTAAGTCTGGACTATGAGGTATGTGCATCCTTACTTAAAACTTAAACTCATTTACTAAGACATCTTGAACTATCAATTTTACTTGAAATCAAATTGGTATATATTCAGATTTCTTCATTTTAGATTCATATAAATTCATGTAGTGGTTGATCTATTCTTTTATAACAGGTCTATGAGCCTGTAACACTCAGGCCCACTACCCAAGGCTCTAGTAGAGTTTCAAGAATGATGAATGGCCCCACAGACCACCACTAGCCTTAACTATGCACTTTGTCCTCAGTGATGCACAAGCCAAGATCAACTTCTCAACTGGCCACGCATCCTAGTAGTACTCCAAGCTGAGCACGCTTAACTATGGAGTTCTTTAATGATGGGCTCCCTAAAAAGGAGGTGCACCTTGGTGATATGGGCAGTCTAATCATTCCTTTTAAGATCATTTTATTCAAGCCTTCAAATCCTAGGACGTTACAATCTCCTCCACTTAGACTCTTGACGTCCTCGTTAAGGCTCAATGTACGGCCTCATAATCTCTTCCCAATTTCAGTGCAAACCCAGAATGATCCATGGACACCCAACTCCCATCCACAACTACCAACATAAGGGTGGATATATCTCATCTCAGTGTATATCCCTTTCCATCTTGCATGGACCGCATGGCTTAAGACTGGCATGCTACATGCTCATGTGGGCCCCACCTACTACAGGGTAATTGTAACATCCTCAAAATCATAAACCTATCAATGATCCTTAATTTGAAACCCTAAATTGCAAATTTAAGATTTTATCTATAGAACATAATGTGACCTTTAAGTCCCAAATATAATGAAATATTCTCTTAACCTCAAATTTTGGCTCAACCAACTCAATAAAGAAAAGATATTTTCATTAGTGTCATTTTTTAATAATATATGCATTAAAATAGTGACCTATATGAGGGTGATGAACAAAAGTTAATGAAAACCTAAATCTAATTGGATAGGGAGATTTTAGAGGTCCTAATTATCTTGTGGTTCAAATTTGAAGTCAATAGGGCTTCATTTGACCCTTCAGATTAATTATGGAAATTAGCATATGGTTTTGATCAAATATTAATCGATTAACCTAAGATCCCACATTATTTAACTATCACACTATGATTTCATTGATTTTTCATCTATATTCAGGTGTCAAGCGTGCCTGCATTAGGTGGAACCGCTCCTAGCCGTCAGATATTTCATCGCACAGTTCTGGACTCATCTGCTACCTTGAGTATGAGACTGAGAACAGGAAACCAAGTCATGTGTTCCTTCTCTGACACTGATCGACCCCCATAGTGTACCTCATCCCGTGATTTCTTTGCCAGCAAAACCGCAGTGTCCCAACGAACGCAACCATTCAAACTTCGTGGGACTCCCTGGCCTAATTGGGAAACGCCCAATAGGGCATGGACTCTCGTCATTTCCCCAAAGTCATAGAGACTCCCACCGACCTTTGAACCTATAAATAAGGGTCCAGAAATGAAGATCAAAACCCATAGAGTCAACCTATCCTTCCAATTTGATCTAGCGCGCCCTAAGCCAGCACTGCCTACTCGACTCTCTTTTCTGGCAACGACAACCTTCTCCTCTCAGCTCTGGTCACTCTGACTCAATTAAACCAACGGTAAGCATCACTGACACCCCTTGAATAGTTTCTAATCACCTCTTCACCTTGGTTTTCCCTGAGTCATCGTACCCTATAGAAGATGATGATGAACTCGTCAGTGAGTTGTCATTTTGACCTGTCTGTGTTTTCCCAATCACAAAAGCTAGCCCTTTGACTTTACCTTTCCCTAAGGGTCATTTTGCAAGCTCTAGTTGATGTTTTTCCACCATTTTCCTATGATCACGAGATCCGCTCTCCTTCCCCTATTTTTGTTGCTCTGATGACCTGATCAAGGGCCACAAAGGTCCTTTTATGCCCAAGATTGTAGAGCTTGTGTTTTTGATGCCCCATGAATCGGATGCACTGGTTAAAGGATCTTGTGTTGGACAAAGCTCGTTGATCTCCACCTTGGTTGGAGGTCTAGGCACCTGAAGGCCTGAGGATGTTCCTCACACTGAGTATGAAGAAGAAAAGCAAGGGTAGGTTTACCCTGATGCCCATCTTGTTTTAATTGAATGATTATTCTCGCGAGGGTGTTTCAGGGTTTTTATTTTTTTATTTGACTACTTGTCAGCCCCAGCGAGGTCCCATTACTTGCGCAGCTGGCCCTGATTGGTCCAGCTAGATATGGGTCCCAGGCTTACATGGATTTTCTGTTATTTCTAATTAGTCGATGATTTGGTAATTCATAGTAAATCATATGATGATTAGAAAAATTCCCAAAAATAATCATGGGAAAGCTTTTTCGATAAGGAAGTTGATTTCTAGGGTTTTAAACCATAAATCTATTATCTCTGAACAAGTTCCTTCAAAAGACCCAAATTAAGGTCTAGGATGGTGTTTAAAGTGATGAATAATGAAAATCATATAATTTCATGAACTTAGGTTTGACCAAGATCAAAAGGACTAATCTAGGGTTTTCTTTTCTTCAGGTAAGCGGGTCATGCCACTATGCATAAGTACTTTGGATGAATTGCATGATTATGCATATTTTATGATTTATGCTTTAAATTTCCAAGTTAATGAAATCAAGATAGTGATGATGCGTCAGATTATATTATTTCTTGTTGTTTGATATAATCATAAGGTCCTATGTTTATCACTAATGCTCATTAGTTTAATGCTATGATCATGAAATGATTAAAGAAATTGAAGAAAGACTCATGTAAATTATGTAATGATAATTTCAAGATTAAGGGGGAGAAATCCCATGATGATTAAGATAATGTACTTAAGTTGTAACTTGTTCCTCTTTATGTTATTTTGTCTTAATGGCATTGATGAGCACTTTGGAGCAACTAAGATGAGCCTTAACCGGCCTGATGAGCACTTTGGTGCAATTATTGGATGAGGACAATTTACATTGATGGCAAGATAATAACAATGATGTTAATGTTTAAGTTAAGAGAATTATGTAACTTATTATATGTTTCTCTCAATGATGGACCTTTATGGTCATTATGGGCTTCCTAGCAATGATGGGCTTTTCGAGCATGATGTGCCCCACATGGGAAGCGGTGGAGAGAATACATATAGTAATGTTTCTTAATTCATTGATGTAATGAAAGCTAAAGTTTAATGAGAATTATTAATGTTAAATCATGTCAAGTTTATTTCAGTTCAAGTATATATGCTTATTTTTCAATTCTTATAAGATGCATAGTGCCTCTTACTTACGTTGTTGCTTTGTTTTGCATGGTCGTGGGACGAGATGTCCCTGATCAAGGAGCAAGAGGGAATTGAAGCGAGCCCTTTAAGTGTAGCTGACATCAAGGAGACTATATCCTGGTGGGGTGCCATCTACCACTAAATAGATTCTTTAGTCTAGTTTATCTTTCCATGTTTTAGATTTGATTAGTCTACATGTATTAGGCTTGAAATTAAGATGAGACAGATTATGCTTTCCCTTTTTAAAGAACAATTTATGAATCTATTTTTGAGTTAATGCATGGTGTTTCATTTATCTTATTGCAATGCTTATCATGTTTTGTAATGTTCCTCTAAGCCAAGTGACCCATGTTATGGACAACATAGGGTTTGCTTCCATTGTCATGCATGTGCTTGGAGGGGCGTTACAATATGGTATCCGAGTGATGAGTAGATGGACACTAAGCTAAAGATTCACATGTTCTAACCCTAGGTATACCTTATTTTTCTAGATGGCTCCTAAGAAATCTGACAAGTGAAAGGATAACGATGATGCTAGCTCTTCTAGTGAGGGAAGTGGACCAAGAAGGATCCCTAAGGCAACCTTGGATGAATTAGTCCAACTACTCACCAATGCCCTAGGACAAGGACAACGTCAACCCAGACACTACGAACTGACCCTGGTGGACTTCTTGAAGATAAGGCCCGACTCCTTTATTGGAGAAGGAGAGGATGATGTCGTCACCAAGGGAGAAAAATGGATTATGAGCATGGAGCATTGTTTTTGTGACCTAGGCTTCCCTCAACAGTCTAGGGTTCGCTTTGCAACCCACATGCTAAAGAGAGGAGCCTGTGCATTGTGGGAGAACTTCCTCAACTCAAGAGCGGCTGATGCACCTGCACTCACATGGGAAGGATTTGTTGAAGCCTTCCAGGAGAACTATGTGTCTGAAGCCATGATAGAGAAGAAGGAGCTAAAGTTTGCCAATTTAGATCAAGTGGGTGACATGACAGTGACCCAGTATGCCATAAAGTTCAGGATCCTGTAAAAGTACAATTATGATTATGATGAGTGACGCAGGACAAAGAAGTTCATCAGAGGATTCAAGCCCGACCTAAGCTTTGCTCTATCAGGAAGAGGCCACAAAACCCTTTAGGCTACTTTAGATGCTGCCCTAGATCTAGAAGACCACCCAAGAAGGTCTTACAAGAAAGAAGCTCCTTAGAAGAACAACCAACATCAACATCAACCTCCCAACAATAAGAGGAAGGCTCTTGAGGTAGAAGCCCCTATTTCCTAAGAAAAACATAGTGCCTGACTTGTAAGAGGGTCCATGGAGGGCCATGCAGGTTTGGTACTGGATTATGCTATTATTGTGGAGAGCATGGACATATAAAGCTAGATTTCCCTAAGATACAGAGGAAGGAAGCCAAAAACCAAAACCCAGCTCCTAAGAGACAGATGAGGATCTTTGCAATGAACATGGAGGAGGAAAATGATCAAGGTATGGTTTAGATCATCACTTTTAGATTATGACTTTATCCTTAGACCATATATGTGTATAGTCATGGGCTTTTGATTGATATATCATGATGTTATGAGAATATGGAAAACCCTATGGTGGTTAGTGGTCTAAGAAAATTTCAAGGACAAAATTTATTTAATTGGGTAGAATTGTAACGTCCTCAAAATCATAAACCTATCAATGATCCTTAATCTGAAATGCTAAATTGCAAATTTAAGATTTTATCTATCAAATAGAATGTGATGTGACCTTTAAGTCCCAAATATAATGAAATATTCTCCTAACCTTAATTTTTGGCTCAACCAACTAATTAAAAAAAGGATATTTTCATTAATGTCACCTTTTAATAGTATATGCATTAAAACAATGACTTATATGAGGTTAATGAACAAAAGTTAATGAAAACCTAAATCTAATTGGATAGGGAGATTCTAGAGATCCTAATTATCTTGTGGTTCAAATTTGAAGTCAATAGGGCTTCATTTGACCCTTCAAATCAATTAGGGGAGTTAGCATATGGTTTTGATTAAATATTAGTCGATTAACCTAAGATCCCACATCATTTAACTGTCACGCTATGATTTCATTGATTTTTCGTCTATATGTAGGTGTCACGCACACCTGCATTAGGTGGAGTTGCTCCTAGCCATCAGATATTTCATTGCACGGTTCTGGACACGTCTCCGACCTTGAGTAGGAGACCAAGAACAAGCAACCAAGTCATGTGTTCCTTCTCTGACCCTGATCGGCCCCCACAGTGCACATTTGCCCACGATTTCTTCACCAGCGAAACCACAGTGTCCCAACAAACGGAACAATCCCAACTTTTGTGGGACTCCCTACCCTAATCGAGAAACGCCCAATAGGGCATGGACTCTCATCGCTACCCCAAAGTCATAGAGACTTCCACTGACATTTGAACCTATAAACTAGGGTCTAGAAACAAAGATCGAACCCCATAGAGTCAACCTCTCCTTCCAATTTGATCGCTCGTACCCTCAGCCAGCGCCACCTACTCGACTCTCTTTTCCGACGACGACGACAACCTACTCCTCTCAGCTCCAAACACTCTGGCTCAATTAAACCAATGGTAAGCATCACCAACACCCCCTGTACATTTTCTAATCGCCTCTTCACCCTGGTTTTCCCTGAGTCATCGTACCCTATAGAAGATGATGATTAACTCATCAGTGAGTTGTCGTTTTGACATGTATGTGTTTTCCCAATCGTAAAAGCTATCCCTTTGGCTTCTCCTTTCCCCGAGGGTCATTTTGCAAGCTCTAGTTGATGTTATTCCGACATGTTACTATGATCATGAGTTTGATCTCCTTCCCCTATTTCTGTCACTTTGATGACCTGATCTAGGTCCACGAAGGCCCTTTCATGCCCAAGATTGTAGAGCTTGTGTTTTCAATGCCCCACGAACCGAATGCACTGGTTAAAGGATCATGTGTTGTACAAAGCTCATTGATCTCCACCTTGGTTGGAGGTGTAGGCACCTGATGGCCTGAGGATGTTCCTCACGCTGAGTACAAATAAGAAAGGCAAAGGTAGGTTTACCCTGATGCCCATCTTATTTTAATTGAATGATTATTCTCATGAGGGTGTTTTGGGATTTTTATTTTTTTATTTGACTGCTGGTCCGCCCCAGCGAGGTCCCATTGCTTGCGCGGCTGACCCTAATTGGGCCAGCTAGATATGGATCCCAGGCCTACAAGGATTTTCTAGTGATTTCTAATTGGTCGATAATTTGATAATTCTCAGTAAATCATACGATGAATAGAAAAATACCCAAAAGTACTCATTGGAAAGCCTTTTTGATAAGGAAGTTGATTTTTAGGGTTTTAAACCATAAATATGTCATCTCTAAACAAGTTCCTTCAAAAGACCCAAATTAGGGCTTAGGATGGTGTTTATAGTGATGAATAATGAAAATCATATAATTTTAGAAACTTAGGGTTTGACCAAGATTAAAAGGACTAAGCTAGGATTTTCTTTGCTTCAGGTAAGTGGGTCATGCCACTATGCATAAGTACTTTGGATGAATTGCATGATTATGTATATTTTAGGATTTATGCTTTAAATTTCCAAGTTAATGAAATCAAGATAATGATGATGCCTCAGATTATATTATTACATATTGGTTGCTATAATCATAAGGTCCTATGCTTATCACTAATGTTCATTAGTTTAATGCTATGATCATGAAATGATTAAATAAATTGAAGAAAGACTCATGTAAATCATGTAATGATAATTTCAAGATTAAGAGGGAGAAATGCCATGATGATTAAGATAAGGTACTTAAGTTGCAACTTGTTCCTCTTTATGTTATTTTGTCTTTATGGCATTGATGATCACTTTGGTGCTATTAAGATGAGCCTTAGCCGACCTGATGAGCACTTTGGTGCAATTATTGGATAAGGACAGTTTACATTGATGGCGGGATAATAACAATGATGTTAATGTTTAAGTTAAGATAATTATGTAACGTATTATATGTTTCTAGCAATGATGGACCTTTATGGTCATTATGGGCTTCCTAGCAATGATGGGCTTTCCGAGCATGATGTGCCCCATGTGGGCAGTGATGGAGAGAATACATATAGTAATGTTTCTTAATTCATTGATGTAATGAAAGCTAAAGTGTAATGAGAATTCTTAATGTTAAATCATGTCAAGTTTATTTCATTTCATGTATATATGCTTATTTTTCAATTCTTATAACATGCATAGTGCCTCTTACTTACATTGTTGCTTTGTTTTGCATGACCGTGGGACGAGATGTCCCAAGATCAAGGAGCAAGAGGGAATTAAAGCGAGCCCTTTGAAAAACACTAGAGGGGGGTGAATAGAGTTTTTAAATAATTTTAACAATTTATTAAACTCAAACAACCACAATTGAAAATTGGAAGAAGGAGACAGGTGTTTAGAGTGGTTCCAACTTTAGCAAATACTAAAGTTGTCAGTCCACTACCCGGTTGCTTACCCAACCGGGATTTTGAAAGTATTTATTTTATTACCTTCTCAAAGATTTATACAAAATAGAATACTTTCCCTCACACCCTTTGAACAGCCTTCACTTGAAGTAGGTGCACCAACTTTGAGGTAGCCTTCTTGAAGTAACTCCAAGCTCCCCCTTGAAGTAGCCTTCCTCTCTAGAAGTAACCTCCCGTTGCACCAGCCTTCTGAAGTAGCTCAAAGTCACCTTCTTCACCAAGAAGATCTCCACCCTCTCCAATCAACAGCCTCCAACCTAGGAGTAGCAAGGAGAGTACAAACGGTAATAGAGAACAAGAAAGGAAAAAGGAAAATTACAACTTATCCTTTGTAGCCCAAGGCTTGATTTGCCTAGATCAAGCGTATAGATCTCCTAACCAAGTGTATGAACTTGTGATTGCAGTGGGTAGGAGATACTAGCCTATAGGACACGAATTTTGAGCTAAGGAAGGAAATAGCCAATTGTCACAATGCTCAAATTGCTCACAAACAGATTGCTCAAAGTATGCTCAAGGATTTCTCAAGTGTAACAAGTGTGTTTGAGTGCCCTATGGCTTGTCCTATTTATAGGAATGGCCTAAGGATGCTTAAGGACGTTCTAGACAACTTCTAGGGGTTTCTAAGTGCTTAACTAGCCGTTAGGTACAAGTTTGTTGTTTTAACAACGGCTAATTAATTAATTCTGCAGTTGCTGTCAGAGATCATCTCGGTCGAGGAATGGTCGACCGAGACGCCTACTCGGTCGAAGTTTTGTCGATCGACAGGCTCTCTGGAACAAGTGATTTGCAACGTCTATCTTCAACTGCCAACTACCTTGTCAGTTGTGTCTAACGGCTACTTTGGATCTTTCTCGGTCGAGAAGATTGTCGACCGAGAGTGTCTCGGTCGAGGAGTTTGTCGACCGAGATTGGTCCTGTTTCAATGTTTCAATTTAGGCACTAATTATATGTATGAGTGTGCATATGTGATCCTATTTGAAGGGAATGACTTATCTAAATGTGGTGTTTAGCTAGGGAGAATCTAACGCTTGATTTACATGCAATCTAAGTACTTGTACATTATATATTTGTACAAGTTTTTACAAAGCGATTACATTGCATGAAAACATAAACATGTAGGCATATGGATTTCCCTAGTTGCTTTGTCATCCACCTTAATCCTGCACACTCAAGTAGCTCGTTAGATCAATAAGAATGAAATGTTTGTCATAATCAAAACAAAGGGTTTTATAGATGTCCATTTAGCCAACAATCTCCCCCTTTTTGAAGATGACAAACATTTCCAAAAATATAAATAAAGTAAATATAAACCACATGAGTTTCATACCTTTAGATTACCTTCTGTAGCTTTTCCTCTTGGTTATAAAATGTGTGCTTATTATTCCCCTTGAATTATGGAACATGAAATCCAATTCACTAGGGAATATAGCAACATTCAATGTAAAGCCAAGAGTTTATTTATGAAACTCATTGATTGAGTGTTTCATAATTACTAAGTTTTAGTTTTATATTTATTTCTCCCCCTTTGTCATTTCAAAAAGATATCCGTTAAAAAATAAAAACTCCCCCTTAATTAGCTGTCCCATCAAATTTAATGAAAAAGATGTCCATTTAAAAGCCAAAATAACATGATGCAAGTAAGAGTTTTTGTTTAAGTAGCACACATATCAAAGAAAACATCTTCCAAAGGAGTGATAAGCAGTTGCTTCCTAATTTTGTTAAATTGATCTAGTGGAAGCAGTTTTGTAAAAATATCACCCAATTGATCTTCCGTATCAACATGATGAAGGGAAACATGATTCTTGGAGATATGATCCCTTAAAAAGTGATGATGAATTTCAATATGTTTAGCTCGGCTGTGTAAAATAGGATTGTGTGCTAAGTTTATAGCTCTCGTGTTGTCACAAAAAATAGGCGTAGATGAAAGAGTAAAACCATAATCGTTTAAAACTTGTTGCATATAAAGCACTTGAGCACAACAAGACCCGGCTGCCATATATTCAGCTTCAGTTGTAGATAGTGCAACCGTATTTTGTTTCTTACTAAACCAAGATACTAAAGCTCTTCCTAATAAGAAACAGCCACCACTAGTACTCTTGTGATCAAGGAGAAAACCAATATAATCTGCATCAGTATAAGCTTTAAAATCCAAGGATTGTCCTTTTGGATACCATAAACCAAAACAAGTAGTGCCGGCTAGGTAACGAAGAATTCGTTTAACTGCTAGAAAATGAGAGTGCATAGGTTGTGATTGAAATCGAGCACAAAGACCAACGGAAAACATAATGTCCGGTCTAGAAGCAGTTAAGTAAAGCAAACTACCAATCATGGCTCTATATAAGGAATCATCAATAGGTTCTCCATTTTCATCCTTATCAATTTTAATAGAAGTAGCCATAGGAGTAGTAGCATGTTTGCACTGATCCATCCCGAAACGCTTTAAGAGTTCCTTAGTATATTTTTCTTGTCTTATGAATATTCCTGCAGGTGTTTGCTTAATTTGAAAACCAAGAAAGAAACTTAGTTCACCCATCAGGCTCATTTCAAATTCTTTTTGCATAATGTCACTGAATTGTGTGCACAACGAATCATTAGAAGCTCCAAAAATAATGTCATCAACATATATTTGCAAAACTAGGAAATCAGATATATATGTTTTGAAAAATAAAGTAGAATCTGAATTTCCAATAGAAAAATTATTATCAAAGAGATATGTCTTGAGCCTTTCATACCAATTTCTAGGTGCTTGTTTTAAACCATAAAGTGCTTTCTTAAGTTTATAAACATAGTCACCTTTTTCTGGTATTTCAAAACCAGGTGGTTGGGCAACATATACTTCTTCTTGAATAATGCCATTTAGAAATGCACTTTTTTACATCCATTTGGTAGAGTTTGATGTTTTTATATGCAGCAATAGCTAGTAACATTCTAATAGCTTCAAGTCTAGCTACCAGTGCATATGTTTCATCAAAATCTATTCCTTCTTGTTGATTATATCCTTGTGATACTAACCGAGCTTTATTCCTTATTACTTCTCCTGCCTCATTTAGCTTATTCCTAAAAACTCATTTAGTTCCTATGATGGTTTTATCTTGTGGTTTAGGAACTAAATCCCATACATCATTTTTAGTGAATTGATTCAATTCTTCTTGCATGGCTATTATCCAATAATCATCTTTAAGAGCTTCAGATATCTTTTTAGGTTCAATGATAGAAACAAAAGCCATGTTTGCAACATCTTTGAAGGAAGACCGAGTTTTGACTTTATCATTAGGATTTCCAATAATAAGTTCTTGAGGATGATCCTTAATAAGCCTAGGTGTAGGTTGTGGTTCAGCTTGGTGATTATTTGTAGTAACTTTCTCACTATCATTTGGTATGTTTAAATTTTCGAATTGATTAGTGAGATCTATGATTTCTAGATTTTCAGATTTGATCTCTTCATGAAAAGAAACATGAATAGATTCCTCAACTTTGCTAGAGATAGTGTTATATACTCTAAAAGCTTTGCTAGAGGTGGAATATCCCAAAAAGAATGCTTTGTGTGATTTAGAGTCAAACTTATCTCTATCATTTTTGGTATTTAAAATATAGCATGTGGAGCCAAAAGTATGAAAATAGTCAACTCTAGGTTTCTTAGAATGTATTATTTCATATGGAGTTTTCTTTAAATGAGAGTGAACAGTTACTCTATTTAACACATAGCATGCAGTGTTTACAGCTTCAACCCAAAAGGTTTTGGGTGTGTTGTGTTCGAGCATCATAGTTCTAGCCATTTCTTGTAGTGATCGATTTTTCCTTTCAACTATACCATTTTGTTGTGGGGTGCGTGGAGCAGAAAAATTATGAGTGTATCCTTGAGATGTGCAAAATTCTTCAAATGTATGATTTTCAAATTCTCCACCATGATCACTTCTAATGGTACATATTTTGCTTTGTAATAGATTTTCAATCTTGGAACAAAATTGTATAAAAACATGAATAGTATCATCTTTAGTTGCAATAAAGTGTACCCATGTGTATTTACTATAATCATCAACAATAACAAAACAGTATCTTTTACCACCAATATATTGTGTCTTCATGGGTCCAAATAAATCCATATGAATTAATTCTAAGGACCTACTAGTGCTAAGTACATGTTTTGGTTTAAAAGAGGTTTTGATTTGCTTTCCCATTGTGCATGGTTCACAGTTTTCAACTTGATCAAAAGATAAAGTAGGAAATCCACGAACAAGATCATATTTCACTAACTTTTTATTAACATGTGAACTAGCATGTCCTAGCTTTTTATGCCATAGTTGTAATGTATTTTCATTTGCAAGCAAGTATTTTCCCACTACTTATTTCATAGAGTTAGGTTTAAGGATATAAAGATTTCCAACTCTATTTCCTTCATAAACAACATTTGTAGTGTTTTCTATCAATAACTTGCAGCAAGTTTTGTTAAATAACACATCATAACCACTATCACATAATTGACTAACACTTATCAAATTATGGTGCAAGCCATCAACGAGTAGAACATTCTTTATTTCGAGGTTTGTACCAACATTACCTATTCCAACGATTTTTCCCTTACCATTGTCTCCAAAGGTGACCGTTCCACTTTTCTTTTCTTCAAGAGTTTGAAATGCATCCTTGTTCCCGGTCATATGTTTGGAACACCCACTGTCAACCACCCATTCCTGCATTAAAATGTATATTTTGGTACCCATGTGATGGTCCGATATGGTTAGAATTGTTTAAGTACAGACTTGTATAAGAGTTCTGAATCAGAAATCCAGTCGGTCGACAATTGTTCGACCGACATTTGTCTCGGTCGACAAATTGTCGATCGAGAAGATTACTATATTATAAACAAAGAAACACAGAAATTTAGCTCGGTTGACCAATTTTCGACCGAAATAATTGCTGTAAATTTGATATGTTACAGACATCCGGTCGGTCGACAATTCTTCGACCGATTAATGGTTCGGTCGATAATACTTCGACCGACTAAGTTTCTGTTTCAGTACAACAATGCAGAAAATTAACAATATGCATGAAATCTTTTGTTTAGTTGAGATAAGACAATATAAATAGCAAGATGGAGCGTTTGGCCATATCTCAACTAAATTCCATTTGACTCTACTAAGTTTGAGATTTTGGGACCCAAACTAATTCGGAATCCTTAGTTTTATAAGGGCATGAAAAGGAATAGTGTCCAAGGCGTAAACAAAAATGGCAAGTAATAGAATCAACTTCATTTCTCTTTCTAGACATTGTGTTCTTGGGTACAAACATAGTTTGAGTTCTTTTGGGTTGATTTTTCTTTGGAGCATATCCCAAACCTTTTCTTCCGTTGAAAATAGTACCAATGCTTAGAATGTTATCAAGTATATCTTTTCTTCTTAACTCATAAAGTTCTCTTTGCAGCTGAGCAATATCATTCATTTTCTTGTGTAGATCATTTCTTGCTTGATCTAAATCAGATAACAATGAATCTCTTTCTTTTATAACATTATCATAGTCTAGATGGTTACACAAAATAGGTTGAGTCTGAAAGTCTTTTAGTTTAGCTAACAAGTCAGTTTTTTCTTTAGAAAGAAGATCAACATTTGTTTCTAAAGTAAGTAGCTTTCTAGTGCAATCATCTAAAGATATTTTAAAGACAAATTCTCAAGATCAATGTTATTCTTTTCAGAAGAAAGATTATCTAATTTAGCAATTAGCTCATCATTTGATTTGATAACCTTCTTTAGTTTCTTCTTAACATCAACATACTTATCATGAATTTCTTGTAGATTAGTAACTAACTCTTCTTTAGGAAGATCAAGTAGGCTTACCTCTTGAGAGTCTTCATCATTTTCTCTTGCCATTAGACAATCCACCGTTTCTTCTCCGCTTTCACTGTCACTTGACCCGTCCCATGCAGCTTTATAGGCTTTTTCTCCCTTCTTCTTGTGTGAGCTTTTCTTTCCTTTCTTTGCTTTAGGACATTCATTTTTGAAATGCCCTTTCTTTCCACATTCAAAGCACCTAGGAGTGGTAGAAGAAGAGATGGAAATTTTGTTAGATTTAAATCTTTTGTATTTCTTACCGTTGATGATCAAGGCTTCTTCTCCTTCTTCTTCACTTGACTCCTCACTTTCTTTTGTAACAACTTTTGAAGCTTTTAGAGCCATATCCTTCTTCTTTCCTTGCTGAAGTTCACGTGCTCTTCTTTCCTCCTCTTCTAGGGTTGCTTCATGAGCTTCTAGGTTGCCAATAAGTTGCTCCATTTTCAGTCGAGTGAGGTCGTTTGCTTCTTCAATGGATGTCACCTTTGGCTTATATTTTGGAGGGAGTGATCGAAGGATTTTTGATACCTGGTCTTCTTCAAGGATAGGTTTTCCTAGGGCACTTAAACCATTAACAATAGTAGAAAATTTTGCAAACATTTCACTAATAGATTCATCAGGATCCATATGAAAGTGTTCAAACTTTTGTTTAAACATGCTAATTTTGGAGTTTTTGACTTGAACTGTTCCTTCATAGGTTATGGATAGTCTATGCCAAATATCATAGGCTGTGTCACAATTAGATATTCTATTAAATTCTCCTACCGATATAGAACAATATAAAATGCTTACAACTTTTGCATTCATTTGAGCTAGCTTTACCGTATTTGCATCCCATTCTGCAAATTGAATTTGAGGAAGCTCATATGGGGTTGACACCATTCTCCACAAGTCCCAATTGATGCCTTGGAAGTAGAATTGCATCCTTCTCTTCCAATATTGGTAGTTTGTTCCATCGAACGCTGGAGGCCTAGCAACAAGTGTCCCTTCGAGGTTAAGGTTGTTGAGCACTCCATCACCCATTTCTTCAAGACCTTGTTAGGGTTCCTTGAAGCCCGCTCTGATACCAATTGAAAAATACTAGAGGGGGGGGGGTGAATAGAGTTTTTAAATAATTTTAACAATTTATTAAACTCAAACAACCACACTTGAAAATTGGAAGAAGGAGACATGTGTTTAGAGTGGTTCCAACTTTAGCAAATACTAAAGTTGTCAGTCCACTACCCGGTTGCTTACCCAACCGGGATTTTGAAAGTATTTATTTTATTACCTTCTCAAGGATTTATACAAAATACAATACTTTCCCTTACACCCTTTGAACAGCCTTCACTTGAAGTAGGTGCACCAACTTTGAGGTAGCCTTCTTGAAGTAACTCCAAGCCCCCTTGAAGTAGCCTTCCTCTCTAGAAGTAACCTCCCGTTGCACCAGCCTTCTGAAGTAGCTCAAAGTCACCTTCTTCACCAAGAAGATCTCCACCCTCTCCAATCAGCAACCTCCAACCTAGGAGTAGCAAGGAGAGTACAAACGGTAATAGAGAACAAGAAAGGAAAAAGGAAAATTACAACTTATCCTTTGTAGCCCAAGGCTTGATTTGCCTAGATCAAGCGTATAGATCTCCTAACCAAGTGTATGAACTTGTGATTGCAGTGGGTAGGAGATACTAGCCTATAGGACACGAATTTTGAGCTAAGGAAGGAAATAGCCAATTGTCACAATGCTCAAATTGCTCACAAACAGATTGCTCAAAGTATGCTTAAGGATTTCTCAAGTGTAACAAGTGTGTTTGAGTGTCCTATGGCTTGTCCTATTTATAGGAATGGCCTAAGGATGCTTAAGGACGTTCTAGACAACTTCTAGGGGTTTCTAAGTGCTTAACTAGCCGTTAGGTACAAGTTTGTTGTTTTAACAATGACTAATTAATTAATTCTGCAGTTGCTGTCAGAGATCATCTCAGTCGAGGAATGGTCGACCGAGACGCCTACTCGGTCGAAGTTTTGTCGACCGACAGGCTCTCTGGAACAAGTGATTTGCAACGTCTATCTTCAACTGCCAACTACCTTGTCAGTTGTGTCTAACGGCTACTTTGGATCTTTCTCGGTCGAGAAGATTGTCGACCGAGAGTGTCTCGGTCGAGAAGATTGTCGACCGAGAGTGTCTCGGTCGAGGAGTTTGTTGACCGAGATTGGTCCTGTTTCAATGTTTCAATTTAGGCACTAATTATATGTATGAGTGTGCATATGTGATCCTATTTGAAGGGAATGACTTATCTAAATGTGGTGTTTAGCTAGGGAGAATCTAACGCTTGATTTACATGCAATCTAAGTACTTGTACATTATATATTTGTACAAGTTTTTACAAAGCGATTACATTGCATGAAAACATAAACATGTAGGCATATGGATTTCCCTAGTTGCTTTGTCATCCACCTTAATCCTGCACACTCAAGTAGCTCGTTAGATCAATAAGAATGAAATGTTTGTCATAATCAAAACAAAGGGTTTTATAGATGTCCATTTAGCCAACACCCTTCAAGTGTAGCTGACATCAAGGAGACTTTAGCTTGGTGGGGTGCCATCTACAACTTAGTAGATTATTTAGTCTAGTTTATCATTCCATGTTTTACATTTGCTTAGTCTACATGTATTAGGCTTGAAATTAAGATGAGATAGATTATATTTTCCCTTTCTAAAGAACAATGTATGAATTTTTTTTGAGTTAATGCATGGTTTTTCATTTAGCTTGTTTCAATGTATTGTGTTTTGTAATGTTCCTCTGAGCCAAGTGACCCATTTTATGGACAACATAGGATTTGCTTCTACTGTTATGCATGTACTTGGAGGGGCATTACAGAGCCCCTCCTACCATGATTGCCTTATTATGTAAAATTGATTAAAATGCTAGTCTTGTCTCTCCATTCATGCATTCTACACATTTGACTAGAGTATATAGAATAGTGGTACTTATGTACAATCATACTTATATAGGGCATGTGTATTCCACCCCGGGTAGGTGTTTCCACCGTTATTTCTCTTAGACCATGACATATCATGTTATGGTCCTATTTAGGTATATTTATCCTACATTGTTATGTTAGGAATTATGGAGGCGACAAGCCCAACAAAAAAAAACTCCATGTGTCCTACAAGCAAAATCTCATTGACAATGACGTCACTACTACATACATGACATTTATCTTTGGTTTTTTAAGGGAAACCAACAGTGTAATCTTTCACGTCGCTTTCATAAAGAAAATGCCCACAGTTGGCCAGCCGAGAAAACATGAGATGTGTTTTCTTTATATTGTACCCTCAAAAGAAGAGAGAGAAAAAGAGAAATTAATGCATCCACACTATATGCCAAACCGGTTAAGGAATCCATTTAACCCGCCAGGCAAATTTTATTTGATTTTTATATGCACGTGTGCCGTAGATCGTTGGATTCGTGATCCAACGACCCTCCATCGTCATCTAGCTCACGATGGATTCGGGAAGCAGAAAAATTCAAATGGGATTTTTGATTTGTGATTTCTTTCTCTCTACTTAACCTCTGACCGAGATTCTTTTTCCATTGAATTCTAAATAAGTTTCACACCTATTGATCCATAAATTCCACTGAATTCTTGAGAATTTATGAAACACCCAAACTTGTTTCTCTGGTTCTCGGTGTGTTGCTACCATAACCCTAAAGATCATCACCCCACCTATAAATAGGGGTATGTATTTCATCTTCGTCTCATAT
This sequence comes from Alisma plantago-aquatica, assembly GCA_963693085.1. Taxonomy (NCBI): domain Eukaryota; kingdom Viridiplantae; phylum Streptophyta; class Magnoliopsida; order Alismatales; family Alismataceae; genus Alisma; species Alisma plantago-aquatica. The sequence continues at coordinate 1,162,561,981 of OY856413.1, read as the reverse complement.
GCACTCATTTTCCTATATCAATTTGCTCAAAGTTCCCTCACACTACTATCGTGATTGAATCCATCATCCTTACCTTGTGACGACTAGTTCTTCTCCTCCTCGTCATCTCCAAGTGAATTGGAACCAGATGTGAGTTCGGTTCCTTCCCCTATTTCTTTCTATCCTCTTGTTTTCTCGAATCTTTGCATTTTGCAAAATCACCCAAAAATCAAGGTTTGAGTAGTTTTGCTGCTTGAACGAAGGGGATGATTCCTCTATGTGAACTGACATGTTTGTCCCTCCTCATTTCTCTTTTCTCTATTTTCTCACCTGGGGTCACGATCGTCTTTTCTCCATGTCTTCTTTGATTTGAGTGAGTCAAAGCCACACATTTGACCTATGACTTTCCGGTCCTGATTGGGCCAAGTCAGTGGGTCGGCCCCACCCTTTTATTCTTTTATCACAAATTTCTTCGCCTATGTGGAATTTTCAATTTTTGATTGGTCTTATTTATAAAAATCATATCTTTTTCTATGGTAATCCAAATTTTACAAATAAATATGTTTTGGAATAAAAAAAATGTGTTCTTTCAAATAAAAATGTTTTCAATGCCTGATTTCCATGTTTTTGTGAATGATGATTTTGGATGATGAATTTAATGCAGAAAATCCACAAAAATCACAATTTTAACATATTAACTCCAAAATTAACATAAAAATATGTTTTCTTGATAAGAAAAATCTAATTCGATTGGTGGGATTTTTAGAGTCAAAATCTTAGTTTTGTTGAAAAGGTCCAAAATTAGGGTTTCTCTCCATTAAAGTGCATTATATGTTTTGATACATATTAATAAATTGAAATAGGCAAAGATTGAACTTGGATCATCTAAAAGTGGTTAAAGTTGGTAATTAGACTCAATACGAAAGGTATGTGCATTCTTACACCCTCAATTGGGAAATTTGTGATCCAAACACCGAATTCCTTAATGAGGCATTGATTGAACCCTATTTCTCCTATTATTGCTACTTTTTCTATTTTTGCCTCAAAATTAGTTTCTTAGGTCTTGTACCCCACTTCCATGTTTCAATTAAATAATTCTTCTACTTGCCATAGTTTCTCTTTAGCATGTATATTTTATTAGACTATTTATCTAATGTAGTGGTGGTGTGGATTCTGCTAGAGGCACACACACCAGACAACTAGGGTGGCTATATGAACTCCATGAGGTCAGAATGCACAGGATGGGATTTTGCTTTCGATATTTATATTGTCCCTAACCAAGTCGATCACAAAGACTAAACATGTCGCCCACAAGCGTACGGGGTACTGTCATATAGGTGATTGGCAAGATACGGGGTCGGTCCACAGGGATGGAAGGGGCACTAGAGTTAGGTAGTGTAAGCTATGTTCCTAGTGTGGATATTAATGTTTTAGGGTTTTAAAAGGGTTTGATGGTTGATTGTGCTAATTGAACAAGTAAGAAAAGCAAGATTAAACCTAAGCTATCTTGAACAAGCAAGCAAACTAAGTTAAAAAGCTAGCTAAGCAAGGGCAAGAGCAAGCTACACTAGACCAAACAAGCAAGAAAAAATTGAGAACATAAGTTAACCACTAACAAGAGAAAAAGGCCTAAATTAACACTAGAGAACAGAGATAAGCAATTGACTAAGTTAGGCTAAAGCAATTAAACTAGACTAGCATTAACAAGCGAGCAAAGCAGTTTGGGTTTTAACAAGTTGATTAGGGCCGTTTGGGGGATGTAACTTTGATATTAGTTGGGGAAGATAGTTAGAAAAGCATGGTTCTCACTCCACATCTAGATTACCAAACCAAACAATAAGGCCAATGCCATTAGAATGTAGTGTAATTCTAATGGGATTAACCAAATCTAGGTTTCTAGGGTAAGTGATAGTGAGCAATTGAGGGTTGAGGGTAGAGATGGGAGTAGAGATGAGGTTATTTGACCTCATTCCACTAGCTACTCTAGCCTTTAGAAGGCCCTAGGAAATTTCATCACTCTCACTCACACTAGCTACTTAGATCTCACACTCACTTGTAGGAGGGGGGATGTATATGTAGGAACAAAGTGGGCTAGCTAGGGATCCACTAATTGGACCTAGGAGCCATTCCTAAGATTTCCACATATACTCCAAATCCTCCTAGAATCTAAGTGTCATCAAACATCTCAAAGCAAGAAATTCATGTAAAGAGCACAAACCACATGCAATAAAATAGGAAAAGAGATAGAAGCAAGAGGCAATCATCATAGATATAAATTGAGTTCATTACAAGCAACTTTTCCCCAACATGGTATCAAAGTCACATTTTAACATCAAACAGCCCACCACAAGGGACTTAGCTACACATAGTCAAAGAAAGAGTAAAAGAAAGGGGAAGAAGAGGTAGAAACACCATGGAGCTTGGTGTAGTAGCCTTCTTCTTCACCTCCAAGCTGTTGTGGACGACCTCCCTCCTCCAATGGTGCAAGGGAGCATGAAAATATGGGGGGTTATTGGTGAACACCTAGAAAACTAGGTTTCCAAGGTGGAACGAGGGTGGAATTGGTGGATGTTGAGCTAGAATGCAAAGGGATTGCACTAGGAGCTCAAAGAAGGAAGGTGGAAGCTTGGAACAGCTGTAGGGGAGGCTAGCCTTCATGCCTCAGCCGCCACCTATGTATATATAGGTGGTGGGGAGGCACTAGGGTAAGTAGGGGTAGTTTAGGAAAAATAGTGTGAAAGTTTGGTAGAGTTGGTGGGTCACCACGGCCGTGTTGGTGTGCCACGGCCGTGGTGAGGGTAGGATGGCATGGTCGTGGGGTGGGAATACGGTCGTGGTATGGAGTAGGTGTGGATATGCTAAGTATAGTGGTGGCCACGGCCGTGGCGGAGTGCCACAGTCGTGGTGGGTGAGAGGTACCACGGCCATGTTGGGTAACACGACCGTTTTAGAGGAGGGAGATGTGATCGTGGAGCAGCAACATTGTCGTTTTATTCTTCATCGACAACGGTCGTGGCAGAGGGCCACGGTCGTGGTGATTTGGGGGTGACTCCCTGTTGAAACTTTGTAATAAACGCATGACCGTGGCGGTTGGACACAGCCATCTTCAGTTATCTTGGCCACGACCGTGTTGTGTGACCACGATCATGGCCCTTGGGATGCAAATTCACTGTTGTCCCTGTTGGTTCTTCACAATAAACACACGACCGTGGGTGTATTCCCATGGCCATTTTGTGGTCTGCATCATTCAAGTGTCCTTCAAGCTTGATCATTCTTGGATGTCTTTGCTTGGTGATGACCCTTGGACATTAGAGGTAGGTTGAGGGAGGTTTTGGGGTCTTCTTTGGACCCCCCATGAGTGGAGGAACCCTAGAACTCCTTCTTTCTCTCTTTTCCATCTAAGCATGGTCCAAGTACCTAAAAATAGTGCAAAGAACATCCATAAGCATATTTATAATGATAACCATATTAGGGGCAAAAGTTTGTAATCTAACATGTTTAGATGTGATTTAAGTACAAAATGGCACAAGATGGAGCCCTAAAATAGGGCTACATCAAGTGGTACTTTTGTACAACCACCCATAGATAGGGCATGTGTTATTTTGCCTAGGGGAATGCGTTACTCTCCCCATTATAAAATATTATGTAGGTGACTGGGATGTTTACTCTCCCTCACCTATTGGTTGAGGTTAGGTAGGTGCCTCAACCCTACTTAGTTAAGGTAGTCAATATTAATCATGTATGCAAATATTTTACTAATTTTCTTTTTATGGCAATTGATTATGCCTCATACTCTTTATCTCTTCATCTTATGATGAAATATTAGCCTTTATGTCTATGTTATTTATTTATCTTTGTCCTTGTTCATTATTATGACACATACCTTGTTTTTCTCTCTCTTACTAGGTGCTTTCCCAACCACCCAGGTTTGGAACAAGGTGTTGAACAAGGTCAAGGAAACCAGAATAAGGAGTAGATCAAAGTCTTGCTTCAAGGATGTATAGGTTGCTATCTTCTAGATCTAAATAGTTTTCTTTCCAGTTTTTCCTTTCATGAAAATTATGTAGTGAACTGAGTTCAAAAGCAATGTAATAAGTGGTTTTCTTTCCACTGCTATTGAAATTTTACATGTATATGAATCATGCTTATTTACTTGGAAAATTATACATGCATCCCTAAGTCTCCATTATTTTTATAAAAAGGTGGATGTTTTATATTTCCTTCCAAATTTTAGTAAGGAGGTAATTTCGCCTCTTCCCTTTAATTTTTTTGTATTTCCTTTAATATTTTGTAGTATTCTCAAGTAGATTATTCTTTCTCATAAACCCTTATTCTTGTAGCCAATTTTGTGGTGAGTATGGAGGTGATGGTTTTCACATGCATCTTGACCATGAGTTTCATAATCATATTTTTAGTTCGATCATCCTGATTAACTTGAGGTTTTGGTCCTATTTACACGTGTGTGATGGTTGGTTTTCATCTCTCTTCTCATAGTTTTCATGTTGATTTCTATGGTGATGGACCTAGGGTTTTGGTTATCATCTTCACATGGAGCTTTCCTCCTTGATGATGTGTAGTTTCCTTGATGTTTATCCTCTGTTTTGGAACATGGTTTAGTTCTATTTTGGAGGTGGTTATGTGTTCCTTGGAGTAGCTTTAACCTTTGGGTCGCGACATTTTACTTGAATGCTTATGGTCGCTACATGTGGATGGGTTGTTGCGGGCACAAAAAACTCTAACCCTAATGGGTGGTCGACACACATGATTCTTGAGTGTTTCTACCTCGATGTGTTTTGCTTCAGTCGAAGATCTTTTAGCCATATGTGATGATGTGTTGCGGTCGCATCACATTCTCTAGTGGGTTGGGTCATAACCCTAACCCTAGACCTTGTTGTGATCGCTACACCTATACCTTGTTGTAGTCACTACACTTGATACTTATTGCGGTCACAACACCTTGCTTTTATGGTTGGTCGGCACATACATGAGAGTATGGTGGCTACACATATGTCATTCATGTTGGTCGCTACATCTTGGTTTATGTTTGGTCAACACATGGTGCTGCTTGGAGTAATGAGTTGAATGATCATAAGTATGATGCTAAACCTAATGTGTTCCTAGAAAGTGGGAGATAATGTATATAGGGTTTAACAGTGATTATTGTATTGGAAACCCTAACCGGCTTCAAGTGAAACCCTAACCGTAATTGAGCACGATGTTACTTATCTTATTGATGTGTTAGCATGTAATGATATTTTCTCTTTCCTACTTGTGTAACCCTAACCCTGTAGGTGGAATGAATAACATAGCTAGTGAATGATATGGTGTGATTTATGTGACACAGGCTGATAATCATAAGCCTTGATGAGGCATGAAAGATAAGAATGATGATGTACATAAACTATGTGAATATGGTCTTATAACCTGGCAGAGACTTAATGCCTAAATGAGAGGTGATATCCTCTAGCAATGAGATGAGGGATTGCTATCCACTATTGATATGATAATGATGATGGCCTTATGTGGCAGTGGTATCAAGAGATGATGTTACAAGTCTATGCTTCATACATTATATCTTCTAGAGTTGTAACACACCCTTAATTTTGTAGAGTTTGTGTAGGGGTTGTATGTTGTTACTTGATTGATGCTAAAAGACACTCAATTAGCTTAACTAATCAAGTGAAATCCTAATCAAGTAGTTTTCCTGTGCCATAGATCCATCTTTAACATCAGTACTTGCTGGATGGTGAAATGGGTTCTCCCTTAGTGGAAGCTCAAAGTCGTATATTGTTGAGTATATGCATTTTACAGGATTGACTGTTGTCATGCCATGGCAGGATAATGAGTGAGCCGTATGTCAATGATGTGATTTAGTATATGTATACGATATGTTTTGAGGATGGATGTGGTCATACCTCGGTAGGAGTGTGGTTGTGGTCGTAACTCATTTTTCACTAGTGTTGTGCCTATATACCAAGGTAGACTAGGCTATTTTGCAATTGGACTTTATATGTCACTGCGGAGAACTCAGACTGACTAAGGGTGTGGGAGATCATAGGATTTTGTCTCCTCCTAGATCTTATATGGCACTCATTTTGACTTAGTGGTCAGTTGGAGCATGAGTTGTATACCTCATCTCCTCAGGACATAATAATAAAATATGCAACTCAGTTGTGTAGTATACTTACTTAAGGTTAAACATGACTCACATTGGATGACCCTTTGCCTTATATTTGTACTAATTTCTTGAAATATAATATGATAAGAGAAATCAACGGTTATACATGTTCTTCATATTCCTTCTTAAAATTTAAGATGTTCTACTGCTCAGTTGTGGATGCCTGAATTGCTTAAACAGTGTTAACTTCTTTGCTCATATCATTTCGTTGAATCTGCTTATCTTGAGCATAATGCTATCTTGCTGCTTTAAACTACATGTGCTTATAATAGACGTTAGCAGAGAGTTATATCTCTCACTGGGATGTTGGTCTCACTCTTTGGGTTTCCACATCTTTTAGCTGGTTGTGCACGACGATGTAGATATCGTGCAACTGAGGCTGAGCAGCAAGAAGAGCAGTACCTGTTGAAGGTTGGATATGCTGCTAGTGTTTTGTAATAGAGTCCTACGCATCGTCCCTATCCTCTCATGTCCTTGGGGAGATTTTTGGTTATTTTGTACATCCATATGAGTTTTTGGCAGTATGCCATGGTTGTACATATATGGTATGCATATGTGAACAAGCTGTTATGTGTATCAGATTGTGGCATGATGGACATTGAACAATGATGTGTACATCTTTGTGATGTGCTATGTAATACATGCATAATTGTTTATGGACATAGATGTGATATGTTTCAACTTGAGATGTTGTGCTGTGATCAGTTTTAGTTTACCACATTTTTTGATAATCTGGTTGATTAGTTTTAATTCTGTGCTTCAGTTTGAGCAATCTCACTTTTGTGTGGCAATGGGCATCACAATAGCAATATCGTATTGGCATAAAGTTGATCTTTCCATTAAAAACCTCATATGGAAGAACATAGTTGTGAGATATTCTATTTTCTAAAAGATATTCACAATTAGGAATATGCCATTAAATATATGAACTTTTATGGAGCATCTTTGACCATGATGAATAATTGTATCTCAAAACGATGTTGCAACAATGTGGGAGGATATTGCGGAATTATAGGACAAATCTGATAAGAGAATAGCATAATGGGTGACAAGAAGAATAAACCCATCACTTAGCAATATACGTATCATGATAAAAATGTGTAGGAAGCGTTTGTTACTTCAAGAAAAACGAATGGATTCAAGGTATTAAGCCTCCTTTCAAATTCATTCTCACAATTGATAACATGAACTCAATGTATTACATAATTAATATATATTTTGGATTAACCATGCTTTACACAATGCTAACAAAGAAAGGCGTGCAAAGAATGTGCATGACCAAAACTTGGGTCCAGGTGGCTACACTTGTCATTGCCATTAAAGAGAGTGAGCATCTTATTTTGAGAATCCTACACCTAGGTCTACTGAGTCTAAAATATTACTCTTGCACCTTTACCTCGCCATGAGGAGTGGATAGCTACAAGGACACACCACTCTAGAGAAATACCCAACCATGCACTACTGAAGTGGTTGCAAAATGGTAAAATTTCAACTCTCAGAGTGCATGTTCATTTTTGACCTTGATTCTTATGTTTTAGTGACCAACTATAATTGATGATGATTAGCGCGAGCTCTATGAGCAAAGAAAAGATGACAAGTTCATCCCTGAAGACCAAAGGGATGAATTGATAGTTGCTCTGGGTACTCCAGAGCATCCCATCCATGTTACGGGTGCTGGGTCTAGTGTAGGTATAAGATCCTTTTTTGACACATCAGAGCAAAAGTGCAGATCTATAAAGTAAGGCAGATTGTCACTAGAAGAGGTAAAGGACATGTTTGTAAAGTGAATGGAAGAATCAATGAGGCAGTTTCAGTATTCTCAGTCTCAACCTCCCCAAACAATACCTCATCCACACTGCTCTTATAATGAGGCAGACCCTCCTCACACAGAGGTGGTTAGGAGTAATCCCATGGACCCTCCAGGCACGCCTGATGTAAGTTTTATTGTGATATGACAGTTTCTCAGGTGAATTTTTAATAATTTTGTGTTTGTGTATATATAACACTATATACGAAAATGTAAGCATTGAGGTCATGTCGTCCTGCATTACTATAACCTAGCTTCTATTTCATTGCATTGGATGACACTCTCCCATCCCTTCTAGGTGTAATGATTCATGGTGCTCCAATACTCGACAATGCAGTTTGAGTGACTATCAAGCTTGTCTACCCAACTTGGAGACATACACCACTGCCATATGGCCACCATGAGCACGACACAATAGGAGATGTAGAAGGTGACATGGTTGCGTCCCCAAAAGTTGGAGTTATCTATGAGAATGCATGATAAATTTACATCACATTTGCATTTGTGATTCTTTCTATTTGTGTATATATTTGGCAACTAATATGAGAATACATGCAGATCATCATACCTAATAAGCCCCCTATAGATCCTCCTCCAGTTCCTCAATTACCTACTTGGATTGCAAATGACCTATTAAAATCACTAGCTCCTAAGTGTAGGGGGTTTGCACCATGGTTACACAATTTAGAAGAAGGGTCAGCTATGATGGTCTATATCTAGGACACTATAGGTCAATATTACTATATTAGTGTATTCTTTATAGATATTGTAGAAATACTTACTTATGATTGGTTGAATACAATTGTGATAGAAATTTGGATATGGTGAGATCTTATGGCTAAATACCTCATTCTATACATGTGAAAATATATATTGATTTGTTTTCTTATATATTTACCCATACATAAATTTTATTGGAAAATCTGGGTAAATATATTCCAAACCGAAAGAATTGGGCAGAGTTACAGTGACGTCCCTAGATTTTCTAAAACTTAATCTAATGTGTGACATATAAATTGAAACCTCACCTCAGCGAGAATCCCAATTTAAACACCCCACACTAGGCTAAGAAGAAGAAAATCAAGGGAGTCAGAAGGAAACAACAGTAGCACATGTACATGAACAATAATAAAACCATACAACACATGTTCACCATTCAACATATAATTACATAATGAATTATTACAACATTTGATATTACACATTGAAAGGTAAACTTTACATATACATGTACTACCACTAAACTACATGATCTTAAGATAATAGGTCCACCTATACATCAGCTCACCACACAACTCACAACTATCCAAGTCCTTCAAGATCATATGTCCACAACCTAAACAAAAGATTACATGTGGTACACGTCAACACAATATTCAAGAATATTGTACTGAGTATGCCTACGTGACTTTTATATACCTCTCATTACAAAGCTTGGCAATAAGATAAAACTAGAACTTGGAAGTTATACAGAAATATAAGAAAAAGCGTATACTTGCACAAAGATATTCATTAACAAAAATGAACACATATTTTAAGCTCATTTTCCATTATATATCCATGCATTGGCCGCCGAAGGTTTTGATGCATTCTCTTGACTCTCAAGGAGCTCAATATTAAGGCCTTTATGATTGACTACCAAAGAGTTAGATCATATGTACAATGTGACCGACTACCAAAGAGTTAGGTTACTTCCAATCACTGTACTACCAAAGAGTTTAGTGCTTTCATATAATGGAATAGATATATTATGTTTCATGTGTTCATAGCCATAAGTACGGAAAATCAAGCAACATATCATGAAAGAACAATCATTTCATCCAATATCATATGCCAAGTATTTACTACACATATAACACAAGCATATTGTATAATAAGCCAAGTAAGAGGTAATGGCGTACCTTGATCAAAGAGATATTCCTAATCACATATTCCTCATGTCATCTATATCTTTATTAAACCTAATCAAGACAAGATCATATACTATCATCAAGTTCTCATCATATTACATCTCGTCTTAACCCTAATTGTTTTGATATTTGGGTTTCACTTAGTTCATTGGGATATTCTCATTGTTACTTGTATTCTTGTCTTGGGATTATTTTACTGATCTTATATTCCAGATTATTGTTCATTAACTGATAATTGTGTTTTCCATCATTAGGTGAACATATCAACCTTATGTTACATATTTACCCTAGGTTACATCATTAACCTAAATTAGGTTTTCATATCATGTATCAAGGGTCATCTTCATATAACATGGATTTCGTGTATAAAATTGATCTCAGATCTACATATTATTTTCCAGTTACTGATATGAGGGTGTTTGGTGAATTCCATCATTATTGATCATCAATGTATTTATTGCATTTTAATTGGGGTTATTAGCGTTAATTAGCCATATGGAGCAAATTACAAAATTTCGTGCATCAACATGACCATAACTGACATCATATGCGTTATAAACATAATTATGAATCGACTGACATTTTTCCATAATTTTATATCATCATTTGATATTTATTACTCATGGACTAAGCATTCTACATATTACATGATATCATTAATATTTATGCATCAAAAGCTTGATATTACATCTTATTCTACACATTTTTCTAAACAATTTGGTATATTATTTGTATTGTTCTGATAACTGTGCTATATTCTATGAATTATACAAGATCTGATAGTTTTATGAGATTATTATCTTTTTCGGCCAATGCCCTGCCGACACGTGGCTCACGTGGGGGTGCGACTTCCTAGCTTGCTGTGGGCTGGTTCTTTGTTGAGCCGGTTGGGTTCACGATGGAGTCAGGCAGTTCGTGCATCTAGACCCGGTCCGACTCCCTGCCCCCCACCCTTTGCTTTCTCACACGATCAGTCCCAAGCAGGACTCTGTTCCTCCGCAAACATCCGCCACCACCGCTGGCTTCATCTCTGGTGAGTAGTAGATGGGGTTATTTTGCTCCTCGCTTCTTCCTTTCACCACATAGGCACTCGCCTGCTCTTGCTACATGCCACCGACCTCTCGCCTGGTAGATGCCAGCTCCTCCTCACGATCTCGGTGAGGGTCACCGCAGCAGCTTGCTGCCATGGCGGAGCAAAAAGGGGCAAAATGCCTCTTGCCCTTCTAGATTTAGCCAAGGACTCTAGAAGCTCCGTAAAACCTTCCTGAACCCCTCCGCTTCATCCGATTGGGGTGGGAGATCATAAACACAGATTACAACTCAAGGTCTCTTCTCTGATAGACTGGAGGTTATAGTCCATGAAGAAGACCACGAAGCTCATTGTAAATGCGGGAATCCTCCTCTCGTACCCTCATCTTTTCTTCTCCTCTAATAAGATCTCGATTCCAACCCCTTTTCCCTCTCATCATCCCCCTCTTCTGGTCTATGCATCATAATGGAGAAGGGAGGATGAAGTGGGTGTCTGCTCTCGCTCATTCTTCACTCCCACATTGCAAACAGTGGCAAGTTGGATAGCTTGTGATCTGAAGAGAACAACTGCTCTAATATTGATTTCCCTCATCCCACGATCTGGGCGAGTGGTGGTCGAGATGGTCGTGGGGTTAGATGCCCCACTACCTTGTTCTAACCACAAGGTAGGAGACAAGCTGACACCCCTCAGATCATAATCCAAGGGCTAAAGGCCAGAGTGCACTTAAGTAAATCTGTGGCTTCTCCTTTTCAAAGGATATGGCCATTGGATCTCTGATCTAAGGCTACAAAGTGTCCACGCGGCCCATTCAAAGATCCATGGGCGTGACGTAGCCTAATCTATGCTCAAGATATTAAACTTAGGTCTAATAAACACCAAAAATGCACATCATTTCATAAACTTCAAACCTAAATAACTCCTTCTAAGAATATCCAATTTCCACCAAATTTTAAACATAGCTTCCCCACCTCTCGAGCTACATTTTACTCAAATTTGATGACAAAACTCAACTATTTGATCATCCGATATGTTATTGGACATTTAAGGATTCCAAAAGTCCACTGCATCACATCCTACACACCTTAAAAGATATTTCATCTTCAAAATTAATCCTAAGGTTCAGTTCGTCACATCATATACATCTTAAAAGAAATTTTGTCCTAGAAATGAAGCCATCCTCTTACTTTAAGGAATTTCATCCATATATTGGACACCACTCTATGTGCAATATATCAAAAAACAAAGCCCCACTGTCATATCCAAACCACTATTAGGAGGTTTTATAACATACAAGGTGAATGAACCCATCATATAAGATTGCAACAAGGGTCTAGAAACTCGGTTTATTCCATGACATATCTTATATGTTAGGGTTGCATGCTTATCTTTACCCATGCATTAGGGTTCCCACATCCAATTACCATGTTCTAAAGGAGTTAACCAAAGTTAACCCATTATATCAAGGTGTAATCAAAATTTTATTGAGCTAATTGTTAGAACATGTTCAACATTAACATATGCCTTTAAGGAGGAAGTTAACTACAGTTAACCCACTTTATCCATCTAGATCATAACAAGGTGTCATAAACATTATGTTGTGCTAACTGTCAAACTATATTTTTCATCTTTATTAAGCACTAAGATTAACACATTGTTGATATATGTCATTAATATGATCTCATTCAACATGTTCCATTCATATGATCTTATTTCATTGCTCATAGTATATCACACTATCATCATTATTTATGTATGTGGTTAGACATCTATTGATAAAGAGCTTTAAAACATCTCTAAGTTTTCCATCATGTCGCATCTATATATCACATATCAAGATCAAAACATGTTTTTACTTATATTACACCATGGTTGTTCTAAATAAACTTATACAAGTGGCTTATTAGACATGTATTAAAACTTCATATAGTCCAAATGAGGTTCTCCTCACCCATACCGGAGGGTAATGTCATACTCAGTCTCTCTTAGCTAACTCAACTCAATGAGTATCTCATATGCATATACTTTATCTTTCCTCTCTTAGTCTAGGGTTTTCAGATTACCTCATTGGCACTAGTGATAGCCTTACAAGCTCTAGCCACATAAGCATCAACCAAAACATGCTATGAAGTTATCTTCATAGGTCGTCTACCCATGAAATACTATATCTCATGTCTCTCTTACATGTACACCACTAGAGTCCTACATGGGAACCACCAACACGAGCATGAGGCTTCATAGAAACCAACACAGCTACCTCCTCCAGGGTCTTGGGCTCTCTCCCTCACCCAGATGGCAGGCACTGATATTCATATTCACATGCACATATATAACTAGCCTCTCTCTACCTCTAGGGCTTGGTCCTCCTAAGGACATCTAGAGTCAAGAAACTATAGGAATCACGCATAAAGCAACTCATCTCAATCACTCAGGAGTATTCTAGTTTAGGACTTATCATATCACATATTTCTCATCATTCTCATTTCTTGGAGTTTAGGTTCTCTAACCTTCTCCCGATGGGTCTCACTCTCTCTAGAGTTAACCCTACAACTGGTCCTAACACTAGAGGCCCTCCTTTGTAAAAGGGCTTCAGGCTCATGCTAACTCACAACCTTGTCTTAACTTAACCTATCTTATCTCATAAAAGAATGCATAGTTGCATCATCAACACTTATCTCCAAAACCTCCAATCTAAACTAATGTCCTCAAAGACAAAAATATATTATCGTAAACTATCTTATATCATCTATATAAGACCTACATCATATCATCAAAACTTATTTCATCTATTCCATCTATCATGTATTCTAACAAGGATCTAGACATCTAATCTAGAACTACTCTCTCTTCTAGACCGATGTCATTCACTTTCACTTAGGTTGCATGACCACCTCCTACTCATACATGTGTGGGGACACATTTTTGTAATACATATATATAATAAAATATTGTATAGTTTTTCCCTGATAAAACATGCATCAGAGAAAACTATCAAGGTTCGATCCGATTGGAATCAAAAACCAAATCCAGAAAATGAGTGCCCCACACAAAGTAGAGAGTAAAATGTCATGAAAACTAGTGAAAAGGGTGAGAACATGGTGTAGTCTGGTGTAGCTACCCAAAACATAGATGCATCATATGTCAAGGGTTTCTCTTCCCGTGATGTACGTCATTTCCAAACAATGCAACGTCCCATACTGCTGCACTATAAGGAAAGAACGAAATCTATGGACTTGTTATACAACAAGCACCAGTCTAGACTTAGTTCTCAGACATCTAAGTGCTAACCTAGAGGATAGGTCAGATCTAGTCTCTAAGAGATGACTTATCTAACCCTAAATATTATTAAGTTCAAGGTTCTTTGGTTTTGAGTTGCATAATAAGCAAATGTCAGGCTTTTCTATTGTTCATGCTCTGATACCACCTGTGACGTCCCCAGATTTTCTAAAACTTAATCTAATGTGTGACATCTAAATTGAAACCTCACCTCAATGAGAATCCCAATTTAAACACCCCACACTAGGCTAAGAAGAATAAAATCAAGGGAGTCAGAAAGAAACAACAGTAGCACATGTACATGAACAATAATAAAACCATACAACACATGTTCACCATTCAACATATAATTACATAATGAATTATTACAACATTTGATATTACATATTGAAAGGTAAACTTTACATATACATGTACTACCACTAAACTACAATATCTTAAGACAACATGTCCACCTGTACTTCATCTCGCCACACAACTCACAACTATCCAGGTCCTTCAAGATCATATGTCCACAACCTAAACAAAATATTACATGTGGTATGCGTCAGCACAATATTCAAGAATATTGTATTGAGTACGCCTACACGTCTTTTATATACCTCTCATTACAAAGATTGGCAATAAGATAAAACTAGAACTTTAAGCTCATTTTCCATTATATATCCATGCATTAAGCTTGGCAGTTATAAAGAAATATAAGAAAAAACATATACTTGCACAAAGATATCCATTAACAAAAATGAACACATACTTTAAGCTCATTTTCCATTATATATCCATGCATTGACTGCCGAAGGTTTTGATGCATCCTCTTGACTCTCAAGGAGCTCAAGATTAAGGCCTTTATGATTGACTACCAAAGAGTTAGATCATATGTACAATGTGACCGACTACCAAAGAGTTAGGTCACTTTCAATCACTGTACTACCAAAGAGTTTAGTGCTTTCATATAATGGAACCGATATATAATGTTTCATGTGTTCATAGCCATAAGTATGGAAAATCAAGCAACATATCATGCAAGAACAACCATTTCATCCAATATCATATGCCAAGTATTTACTACACATATAACACAAGGATATTGTATAATAAGCCAAGTAAGAGTTAATGGCGTACCTTGATCAAAGAGATATTCCTAATCACATATTCCTCATGTCATCTATATCTTTGTTAAACCTGATCAAGACAAGATCATATACTATCATCAAGTTCTCATCATCTTACATCTCGTCTTAACCCTAATTGTGTTCATATTAGGGTTTCACTTAGTTCATTGGGATATTCTCATTGTTACTTGTATTCTTGTCTTGGGATTATTTTACTGATCTTATATTCCAGATTATTGTTCATTAACTGATAATTGTGTTTTCCATCATTAGGTGAACATATTAATGTTATGTTACATATTAACCCTAGGTTACATCATTAACCTAAATTAGGGTTTCATAACATGTATCAAGGGTCATCTTCATATAACATGGATTTTGTGTATGAAACTGATCTCAAATCTACATATTATCTTCCAATTACTGATATAAGGGTGTTTGGTGAATTCCATCATTATTGATCATCAATGTATTTATTGCATTTTAATTGGGGTTATTAGCCTTAATTAGCCATATGGAGCAAATTACATAATTTCGTGCATCAACATGACCATAACTAACATCATATGCATTATAAACATAATTATGAATCTACTGACATTTTTCCATAATTTTATATCATAATTTGATATTTATTACTCATGGACTAAGCATTCTACATCTTACATGATATCATTGATATTTATGCGTCAAAAGCCTGATATTATGCTTCCATCTTATTCTACACATTTTTCTAAACAATTTGGTATATTATTTGTATTTTTCTAATAACTGTGCTATTTTCTACAAATTATACAAGATCTGATAGTTTTCTGAGATTATTACCTTTTTCGGCCAATGCCCTGCCGACACATGGCTCATGTGGGGGCGCGGCTTCCTTGCTTGCTGCGGGCTGGTTCTTTGTTGAGCCAGTTGGGTTCACGATGGAGTCGGGCAGTTCGTGGGTCTAGACCCGGTCCGGCTCCCCACCCCCACCCTTCACTTTCTCACACGATCAGTCCCAAGCGGGAATCTGTTCCTCCACAAACATCCACCGCCGCCACTACATCTCTGGCGAGTAGTAGACGAGGTTCTTTTGCTCCTCGCTTCTTCCTTTCACCACATAGGCACTCGCCTAGTCTTGCTACATGCCGCCGACCTCTCGCCTGGTAGATGCCAACTCCTCCTCACGATCTCGGTGAGGGTCGCCACAACAGCTTGCTGCCATGGCGGAGCAAAAAGGGGCAAAATGCCTCTTGTTCCTTCTAGCTTTAGCCAAGGACTCCAGGATCTCCGTCAAACCTTCATGAACCCCTTCTCTTCATCCGATTGGGGTGGGAGATCGTAAACACATATTACAACTCAAGGTCTCTTCTCTGATAGACTGGAGGTTGTCGGTCATGAAGAAGACCACGAAGCTCACTGTAAATACCGGAATCCTCCTCCTGTACCCTCATCTTTGCTTCTCCTCTAATAAGATCTCAATTCGAACCCCCTTTTCCCTCTTGTCATCCCCCTCTTCTGGTCTATGCATCGTAATGGAGAAGGGAGGATGAAGTGGGTGTTTGCTCTCGCTCATTCTTCACTCCCACACTACAAATAGTGGCTCGTTGGACAGCTTGTGATATGAAGAGAACAACTACTCTAATTCTGACTTCCCTCATCCCACGATCTAGGAAAGTGGTGGTTGAGATGGTTGCAAGGTTAGCTTCCCCACTACCTTGTTCTAACCGCAAGGTAGGAGACAAGCTGACATCCCTCAAATCATAATCTAAGGGCTAAAGGCCAGAGTGCACTTAAGAAAATCTGTGGCTTCTCCTTTTCAAAGGCTATGGCTATTGGATCTTTGATATAAGGCTAAAAAGTGTCCACGCAGCCCATTCAAAGATCCATGGGAGTGACATAGCCTGATCTAGGCTCAAGTTATTAAACTTAGGTCTAATAAACACCAAATATGCACATCATTTCATAAACTTCAAACCTAAATAACTCCTTCTAGGAATATCCAATTTACACCAAATTTTGAACATAGCTTCCCCACCTCTCAAGCTACATTTTACCCAAATTTGGTGACAAAACTCAACTATTTGATCATCCGATATGTTATTGGACATTTAAGGATTCCAAAAGTCCACTCCATCACAGTTACAAAGTATAACCAACGTGCAATTTACATAGCATTAAATGAAAACATTTAACCAACAAAGGCAAAAAGCTTGACAACTAGCATAGATTCCAATTTCTAATCATGTTGTAAGGGATGCTGGTTGTCTTAACTTTATACAAATTATAAAGCATCTTGATGTTTTCTTCAATGGTAGTGAAGAGGTCCACATAGTCCACCTCCTTTCCTTGATGTTTTCTATTGTTGCATTCAGACCAGAGGGCATGAACACATACACTAAGAACCCAAAGTTCTAAGATAGCTTGAGATTTCCTGACCCTACCAATATCATGTAGACATTGGACTAACGAATATGAGCATCTGATATTCAGATTGAGTTGAGATCGGGGCCAAAGGTATCTCCAAAATGAGCAGCTACTAAAAAGGTGTTCATCTGTTTCATTATCATTTTTACATAGGCAGCATCGGGTATCCATGTTAGGAGACCATCTACTAATTTTCTCCATGGTAGGTAGAATAGATTTGATCACTTTGTATGTAGCTAGGCTCCACTTTGGCTGATCATGAGGAAGCCATAGATTCCTGAAAGCACCATCTTCATTTTGTTTTTGTCGGCAAAGGTCCCATAGGCCCGAATCATCAAGGTTGATGAAGTTAGGCCATACCACGTTCATTCTCCTCTAAGATGCTGAGTAGCCTTTGATATATCTGGGCATGATATTGAGGTCAGAACTGTATCTTAACCTCATCCAAGATCTCCATATGGACTCACCAAAAAGCATCTTTCTGATTCTTCTCATGGTGTGATAATCAGCTAGATTATTCAATGCCTTCAAGTCAAGGCCACCTTCAGTTTTAGGAAAAGCAAGATGAGACCAGTTGGCTGAATGAATCGAGCTACACTAAAGGAAATCACTGAGCATGATTTCCATGTGATGTAGGACAGAGTGTGGAACCTCGCCTTGCTGTAAATAGTTGTTTATCAGCCCCATAGCGCAATGCTTGATAAGGATGATTTTTCCTGCCATGGAAATTTTTCAACTTGTCCATCTGCTTGTCATGTCCTTGAGCTTGTCCAGACATTCATGAAAATGTCTACGCCTGAGGTTGCCCCCTGCCATGGGAAATCCCATATATTTGGTTGGCCAATGACCATGTTGGATGCCTAGAGTGTCCACTAGCTCAGATTTATGCTTGCATGATTTAGATAGGTAGACATGCATCTTTTTGGGGTTGTATTTCATTCCTGATATATTGCCAAAAGAACGGAGGAAGTCTTTCAAGTTATTGAGGTTGTTCTTCCTACCTTCAACAAAGATGAGCACATCATCAGCAAATAAAAGGTGTGATAGGACTTTAGTTCACCTTACCGAGTAGGATTTGACTTACCTTGAATACATAGACTTGTCAATCATCCTACTGAGACCCTCCATGGCAATGAAAAAGAGCAATGATGACAAAGGATCACCCTGACATAGGTCATTTACATTCTTGAAGAACCCAACAACACTCCCATTAAGCAGAAGTGAGAAAGAAGGCGTAGTGACACATTGTTTTACCAGATGTATCCAAGTGTTGTAGAAACCCATACCTCTCAAGTAGCACCAAAGATAATTACATCCAACTGAATGAAAGGATTTGGTAATGTCAAGCTTTACACAGGCAGATGGAATGCTATTTTGAGTGTTAAAATTTAAGGTGAATTTAGTAGCTAATAGCGAGCAGTCCTCAATGCTTCTACCTTGTACAAAGGCACCTTGGTTGATGGATATGATCTTGGGCATGATAGTAGCCAGTCTTCTGGTCATAATTTTAGTAACGACTTTATAAAGCATTGAGCAACAAGAAATAGGGTGATAATCCACAAAAGTAGAGACAATATCCTTCTTCGGAATAAGTGCCAAAAAGACATGGTTGATTTTCCTAACCATGACGCCATCTACAAAAAACTAGGAAATTGCACGCAATAGATCATCTTTAATTAACTCCGAAATGCTTCTATAGAAGAATCCATTGAAGACATCTAGACCAGGGCTTTTATTCACTCCTATACTCCAAACAACATATTTAAGTTCATGCATATCAGACTGCTTACAAAGATAATCATTATCATCATTAGTAACTTGTTGGAGCCAATCAAGGTCAAGATTATTGGTGTCACAGTACTCTTGATTCTGGTTGAATAAGCCTTCAAAGAAATTGATAGATTCCTGTGCAATACTTTCTTCATCAACCAAACTGTTGTCGTTGGTGTCAAAAAGCTCAGTAATGGAGTTAATAGCATCACATTTTTTGATAGTAGAATGGTATAATTTAGTATTTCTATCCCCATTGGAGATCCAATCCAACCTGCTCTGTTGCCAGTAATACTTCTCTTCAGCTTTAGATAGAATAGAAATGCAATCATATCTGACCTTTTTTGCTTGTATGAGATCATCGTCCAATGGGTTTCTTCCAAGCACTGCAGAGATATCTCCCATATCTAATCTTTCTTTAGCAATCAAATTTTTAAGATTGACATATTTCTTAGCCCAATCAGCCTTGACTACTTTAAGCTTTTGAGAACAACAAAAAAGAGGATTACTTTTCTGTTGAGTGTGCCAAGCATTAGCAATAATATCCTTGCATCCAGGCTAGCCCATCTAGAAATTGAGAAAAAGAAAAGGGCACCTCTTCCTAGAAAGCTTCTTTAGGTTGATGTTTATTGCCGAATGGTTAGAAAACTCACAAGTTAGAAACTTCATCTTAGTGCCTGGGAATTTGTCTAACCATGCATCATTAACCAATGCCCTATAAAGTTTGCATGCTATTCTCTTAGCCGTACTGTACCTGTTGTGCCAAGTATAGATTTCATTGCCCACTAATGGAAGTTCAGTTAGTCCAAAATTGTCAATTGTAGTGTTGGAGGAGCTGAGTATAATAGTCAATACCTCTCATCCTCCCTCCTTCTCTTTCCTTTTCCTAATATTGTTGAAATCTCCAATCACCAACCAGAGATCAAAGATAGTAAAATTAATCCTCTCCAAGGTTGTCCATAAAGTGGTGCGTTGTTGAGAAATATTATGAGCATAAACAACAGTAATAGTGATGACAAGTCCCCCTTTATTGGTGCATTCCAAGATGACTTGTTGATCATCAAAATCAAGACAAAGAATATCCCAAGATTTGGATTCCAACCAATACAAATACGACCATTTAGATCCTTGTCATGGTTGGACATCATTTTCCATCTGTTAGGGAACAATTTGGATGAAGTGTGTTTCATGAAGCTTTTGATTTTGGTTTTAATGAGCATCGCTAGTGTAGCTTGGGCTTCCAGGATAGATCTTATAACCTCCCTCTTCTTCTGTGGTTTCCCAGAACCACAGATGTTAGTCATAAGGATGGTCATTAATGACCCCCACTAGTTGAACGGGTGTTGCGTGACCCACTTACTCTAGTAGTTATGTTCTTTTTTGGAGGGCATCCTGCTCAACTCACCATCCTCTCCATATGCATCAATCTCCTTCTCAGCTTGATCAACTGGATTGGAACTCTGGCTAACATCATGCGATCCCACATTGGATCCCTAGATGACCTTCGAGCCTAGCGATGTGGTGTTAGACACCTCTTCTACACCTTTCACAGTGTCAACATTTTCTTCATCGGTAATGAGAACTGACTCATCAAAAACATCATTGTTTAGTTCCTCGTACCTATTACTGACTGGGATAACATCTTTATCAACATGAGCATTGGTACTCTTCTTCTTCTTATTTGATGTTGACCCAGATTTCAGCAGGAGGTTCCTCATCCGCATCCAGTTCCACAATAGCACGAGATTCACCCAATCACTCTTATCCTATTGACTTGTAATCAATATGCAACATCTTCCCAATGCCGCTTGCAATGATGCCAATGGCCCGAGGGGACCAGTTCCTACCCATGCTGGGTATATTAATCTAGACTGGGATTGAATCGAAGAAATCCTTCTTGAGATCATCACCCATTTTGTAGTCTTTCACAACCACAAGTCTACTATCAAACCAGCGAGGACCTGCGTTGATGATGTTCTTCTTATCCTCGGCATAGTTAAAGCGTAGAAGGAAGAATTGTTCAGTCTCAGAGAAGAGATCGAAGTCGCCTCTAGGCTTCCAGACCCTCTTTATCCATGCCAGAAGGTGGTGATAGTACGGATGCTTTCCCATGACATAGAGGATAGCAGTATGCTCCTAAGACTTTTCCATGGCTTCATAGGTGCAATCATCTATGGTGACGAATCTCTTTCCATCCTTCTTCTTCGGCGGATCAAATTCATGTTCCTTGAAGGTGTCCGATCCACCAAGAACCTGGTTCCAGGCTTTGCGGGGTACCTCAGGCGGCTGGGTCTCAGTGGCCATCGCAACGGGCACTAAGGAGGAGCCCCCCCACAAAGCTTGGAGGAAAATCATCCAATCGGCCACTTAGATGATCGCCGCAAACCCTAGGTGGCTAGGGCTGCACGTTTCTAGATAGAATTATATTATATTTTGCAGCTACTTATATATGATGTGTGGAAAACTCACATTAACCAATGTGGCATTTCTAGCTCCATCATTGATTATCCATGTAGATAAAGACCCAACATCTATTAGTGATCATTGCTTTACCACATTTAAATGTTTTGGTACTGTCAGAAAGAGTGTGATTATATCTCCTTTTCATGTTACGTAAGTTTTGAGCACTTTGCTTATAATTGTGAATTATGAATTATAATTCATTGTAGAATTTGAGTTATCTTTTGTTTGACTTCTTTTCTTCCAGTAATAAGCATTGAGAGTTGTTAGTAATTGTTCAAGAGACACCATCTCTGTATCATATAGATCTTTAGGTAGCAAAAAAGGGAGTTGGGACGCACAATGAAAATAACACTAGTAGTGTAAGTAAATTTTTTAATCCATCAAATATATTAATATTTGCATCATTACATGACTATCTACTAATTTAATTAGATGTATTACTTCAACTTATAGGGGTATAAAAGCATTTAGATTGGTTAGAGGTAAGGTAGATAAAAAAAATTATTAACTTGGAAGAATGTTAAGGTTGTTTTCTGACTCCAATGTATATATATGACAACTATGGTTACTTTTATTTATTAACATTTGTCATAACTATAAATTTACACTACCCTATAAAAGACAATAATTGGGCATGTGGATACTATAAGATGTGGGATGGACCTGATTGTTAGATAGGCAACAATAAACATCCATTGTATGCAAAGGGTAATCTATATAATCTTGAATCATAAGCAAAATAGTCTTTATCATTAATATAAAAAAAATCAAATCAACATCTTGAACTATGTCATTCTCTTTGTAGTTGTTTGACACGACATATACATATACAAAACAAGATCTAAATGAGATATGAGAAGAGTGGGCACAACCCTTCATTAAATAAGTCAAATTTGCATTTGATTGGGATAAAATATGAGTTTTTAAACTTTGATGTCATTATTTCTATATACATGTGATGGTTGTGACTTTTGCAACTTTAAATTTGATGCAAGTGAATTGTTGGTGTATGTATGGATGATGTGTGTATATATGCATATGTGTGTAAATACATTGAGTTGCATTTGTAAGTGATGAGAATGGAATTGAAGAATGGAATTGCATGTGTGTTTTTTGAATTGGGTATGTGCATGAGAATGGAATTAAGTGTTGATCAGAATGAAAATCCATGTGTGTGAATGAATTATGTGGATGTGTTCTTTTGTATCTATTTGTTATTGTAGATTTTGGAAGTATGTTGACATATTGTTAAGTTAAATACAAGATGGAACCTAGAGTTCTAATGAATTGTAGGTTCTACATCCTATTGAACAAATGGACATCAGGTGTGCAGACCTACTATATAAAAAAACCATATATTCGACATTGTTGGTTATAAAAAGAGTGATGATGTAGATCCACGTCATCGATTTTTCATAAAAAAACTGACACCATAACTATCTTTATCAGTTACAATTTTAATTGATAAAGATGTACAATGTTGTTTATTTTAGACAAAGTGACGATTATGATTCGATCTTTAGTGTTGGTTTCTTTTCTTAGAACCGACAACACAAATCTTTTGCGTTGCTTCCTTTCTATTGAACCAAAAACTATTATTCTAGAACAATCTTATAAATGTTGTTGATACTACTCTTTGTTTTTTATTTTTGTTCTCAGAGAAACTGATACTAGCTTTGTGTCATCAGCTTTAGCTTGCCCTTGAAACCAACTCAGAAGGTCATTAGTTGTAGTGTCACTCACTTAGGTGTCAGTACAAAACCAATGTTATCGATCTAATATAACCAACACTGTAATAGACTGAATCTCAGGGTTCATTTGCAGTTTACCCATTTTCAAGATTTTTATTTCCTTTATGCCCTTTTTGGACCTTTTCCCTAAATTTCCCTATCTTTAGTAACCTCTTTGAACTCAATGTTAAATTTGAATATTATTTAATGATGTGATCTATATTTACCCACATTCATGTCAATGAATGGGTTTCTGCACAAATGTCTCAACTAATGTGTTAATTGGAGTCTAGTAATGCAAAATGGCCATTAATGAGAGATAATTAGTAGATAATGTTAATTTAGAGTTTTTACATCTTGATGGGATAAGAAATGAGAAGTAATATGTAATTGAGTTAATTATGAGAGTAATTAACCTCTTTTCTTTCTCTCTCCTATAATATGGCTATAATGCATCAAAAGATAATAATATGGTGAGATATTGTCCATGAAATTATTATGGGTTGTCTATCTCAAATTTCACTCAAATATTTCATTAAAATAGTATCTTCATATTAAATCACTCATTTTATACATTAACGTATGCATTAATGGACAATATAGGAGTTATGGGCCATATTGTGTATAAAATCAAAATCTAATTACATAGAATTTCTCTAGACTTCATTATTAGCCTATGGTTAAATTTTGGGGTCATTTCAACTAGGTTTGACCCTTCAAATCGAATTTATAAGTATTTAATAAAGTGTAACTATAGTTCTTAAATTGATTTCATTAATTCAATGTGTAACGCTGCATTCTCTTCAATTTCCATTGCCACACACTCGATTCCAGGTAGACGTGCATCCAACGACCTATGTTCTTTCTAACTCGAATCCGATGGCCTAGGAGTCATCTCCTAGCTTTGGCTCCTTGCACCCGACTTCTATTTTACTGGTTCAAGTTCCGCGACTCCGTTATCCCTCTCTCCTTCATCATTTGGCATGATTTTTCTTCCACTAGATCCACCTCCCTCTGACATTTCATTTGATCATTTGCTCGACCTTTAACGAGGCATGTAGGCAAAATTCCCAACTTGGGCTCATTCCTCTTCTCCGCCGAGATGTTGCAGTGGGGACTAGAGCCATGCACTCGCATATATAAGGCCACTGGAAGTACCCTTGATCCCTAAGCTACCCTCCCCTCCTTTCAATTAGACCTCAATAACCTCGAAGCTCCCCAACCTAGTCCATTTTCTTCTTCGGCGAACTCCGCTTAGGCACCGCCCTTTCCTCCACCTTGTGGTCAATTGATGGCATGGTAAGCATCGCCCACCTCCCTTCTTCACCTTCCCAGTCTCCATTTGCCTCACGGTTGCTCCAATCGTTGTACCCTATACCTTGTTTTTCTGCCTTCATCGGCCTCCACCACCATGATGTTACTTTGCCCTTCCAGCCTAGAAAAGCTAGCCCTGATGGACAACTAGGTCCCGCGAGCGTTTTCTAATCTTTTACTTCTCAAAAGTCTGCCTCAGTGCTTGTGTTGGCTCTTAGGTTGACTCCCCTATTCCGGCCATGGAGAGGCCTTGTTCATGTGTTCTTGGGCATGTGAGATCTTGTCTTGAAGGTTCTAGTGACTAAGAGAACATAGGGAATTTGTTCCCAGTCTCAGTTGGCATCCTTACGATTGGGTGCGAGCTGGAGCCATGGAGCTCGATCAAAATGGTATTCATGACAAACATCAAAATAGGAATTAGATTGATCCTAGTTTTGAGTCCAATTCAATGGTTTTCATAAAAGGTCCAAAATTAGGGTTTCTCACCTAATATGATTTATAAACTCTAATCCATGTGTATAAATGTGTATCTAGGACAAAAGTACTTTGGAAACATCTAATTGAGGAAAGTCTATTCTAAGATAAATCAAATCAGGTATGTATGTGCAACCCTGTTTAATTATGAGTTTGAACACTATCCTTCAGTTGGACATTTTTTTACCCAAACCTAATTTTCCAATGAGACCTTGCTTAGGCTTTATACTCTTTTTTGCCTTTTTGTGGCATTTTTACTTCAATTATTCTAGGGTCTTGGACCCCACTTGAAATGTTATTACATTTCTTATATCTACCATTGAGATATTCTAGCATGATGATGAATATGACTAATTAACTAATGTAGTGTACATGAGTACAAACCACCCATAGTTTTGGGCATGAGCATAGGGGAACATGATAATTCTCCCCAGAGGAATGTGGCAATTCTCCCCACTTTATATATATGTGGGTGCTTGGGAATGTGTAAATTCTCCCTCACCCAGAGGTTGAGGTCTAGTAGGTGCCTCAACCCTATATTAGTTTAATATAGTCACATTTCATCATGAATGTAATTTATTGTTGTTTATCTTGGCAGAAATTCCTATTTGTTTCACTTGCCTCATATTCTTGACCCTCTTATCATAAGTGAATATTTATTATTTCCTACCTTAGTTTATTATTGTCCTTATTCTTTATTTGACACATACATTTTCTCTCCTATTGCTGGGTGATCCCAACTACCCATGTTAGGATCAGAGTGCGCAACAGGAGCATGCTGAACCAACCTAAGACTAGGAGAAGGACTTCAGCCTTCCATCATGAAATTATTGGTCAAGTTATTTATTTTTGGAGACATATTATTGTAGTCTAATTTCCCTCTACTTAGATCCTTTTTTTGTATAAAGCATGTACACCATTCTGGGAAAAAATTATGTACACATGTACACCATTCTGGGAAAAAATTATGTACACTTTATTTAAATTTAATATAGTCAAAATTTTAACTTCAGATGCTATCCAATTGGATTTTGTTTACCATTGTTATTAGTAGAGAGGTGGATTGATTTTACTTCTTTACAACATGGTATCAGAGCCAATGGTAGTCAGAGTCTTGACTATTTCAATTTGTCTCCTTATCTAGAAACCCTTACCTCATATATTTTTCCCTTTAGTTCACCTTAGAATTAACCTATGATGAAAGGTTGATCTAGAACCATAATAGTTTCATATTAGATACATCTTTAATCAACTTTTAGGTGATTTTCCTATTAGGTAGCTACTAGGGCACGAAGTTGAAAGTGATGGTGTCTAGAAAGGGTCAGAACTTGGGGACTGGCAATATTTTACTCCGTGCCACTAGCTTGGTTTACAGAGACTCCTGAGTTCATATGACACTGGCCTGACCTAATCTGATATGGAATGCTCGAAATAGCATACCTTTAGGCAAATAACCTCACTGTTGAATATCCTTAGAAACAAAATATAATCATCTTGTAATCCTTAAGTTCCTTATATGATACCTAGATTTCCATGTTTAGGGTTAGTGTACCCTATACTAGACTTTGAAGTTGGTAATAGTGATTAGTAAAACAATTAAGTGTTGGATCCTATACATGGTTTAATTAGACTTACTCTTTCACCTCTAGTTTAGTTTGAATTGGTAGGTCAACCCTTTTAAGGGGTGGAGTGGTGGGAGTAGTAGTACCTTAATAGATTTTGCATTGCTGATTTCGAGGACGAAATCCCTTTTTAGGGGGATGGAATCCTATACATAGAAAAATCTAGACACTTTGGAATTAGTAACCCTAACTCCATAGACAAGACATTAGTGAGCTTATATGATTTGTAATGACCAAAAAAATTATAGTTTAACTTGTTTGTTTATATACTGATGAATATATAATAAGTCACCTAATAAAAAGTTCATATGCTTGAATCCCAACAAATACTTAAGGAACATAATATGAGTAACCCACTAATTGTGAATATACACAATGTTGACCATGTGAACTTGATGATATAATAAATGGAACTAATGCATGCTAATAATGCATAACATGTAATGGTGATGTTGACCTAAACCCTAAGATGTAATCATCTAACCTTAACATATATACATATCTATCCTTAATGACTTCATGATACATAAGTGACGTTAGGTGTCATAACCTAATAATATACTTGATACACATAAGGGGTATATAATCACCTCATCATAGTTAAATCAAGTTATCAATATATGTAAGGCATATCACCTTGTTCTCTAAATACACATCTCATTAATCACCTTATCATAATTGGATATATGGATCAATTCATTAATATATGCAGCATGTTACATCTTATTCACTTAAATACATATAATGACTCAAATGTGAAAAGGAGTAATTGGATTTACATAAGCATGATTATTAAGTCTACAATAATTCTAAATGCCTAATGTGATGTTAAATGTATAATTTATAATATGAAGCGTAAATAGGAGAAAATGATTAATGATGACATTAATGTGAGTATGGAAGGTGTTGTGACAATGCGTAATATAGGTGTAAGAAATTAATGACATCATTTGGACTTAATAACTTGTATTCTTACAAAATAATATGTGATAATTCTATATGATGGTAATATGAGAATAATGGAGTATAAATGTAAGTTATTAAGATTTGTGACCTAATACATTAATAAATATTAGGATTACTTAGTAAACCTTAATTGTGCTTAAAACCCTTAATGAGTTAAGGAAAATACATATTATTTGTGCATAATGTGGAGATGCAATTATGTTGACAACAATGTGAGTATAACATGACACAGGTAATAGAATATTAAAGATGATGCAATTTCATAATGGAGATAATGCTTATAAGACAAAAGTGTTAATTATGTTATGTTTGATAAAAGGTAATAATATGGCGGAAACCTTAGTAAAACCTGGCTCATGAGTAGAGCATGTGAAGTACCATAGAGATAACCACCTAGTTGCCCAATGTTGGGATGTTACGTACTCACCCTTCCCACTTGTTGAGATTTTGGGGATGAAATCCTCTTTAAGGGGTGAAGTGCTGTAACAGACTGAATCTCAAGGTTCATTTGCAATTTACCCATTTTCAAGATTTTTATTCCTTTGTGCCCTTTTTGGGCCTTTTCCCTAAATTTCTGTATCTTTTGTATCCTCTTTGGACTCAATATTGAATTCGAGTATTATTTGATGATGTGATCTATATTTACCGACATTCATGTCAATAAATGGGTTTCTACACAAATGTCTCAACTAATGTGTTAATTGGAGTCTAATAATGCAAAATTTCCATTAATGAGAGATAATTAGTAGATATTATTAATTTAGAGTTTTTACATCTTGATGGGATAAGAAATGAGAAGTAATATGTAATTGAGTTAATTATGAGAGTAATTAACCTCTTTTCTTTCTCTCTCCTATAATATGGCTATAATGCATCAAAAGATAATAATATGATGAGATATTATCCATGAAATTATTATGGGTTGTCTGTCTCGAATTTCACTCAAATATTTCATTAAAAGAGTCTCTTCATATTAACTCACTAATTTTATACATTAATATATGCATTAATGGACAATATAGGAGTCACAATCCATATTATGTATAAAATCAAAATCTAATTACATAGAATTTCTCTAGACATAATTATTAGCCTATGGTTAAATTTTGGGGTCATTTAGACCAGGTTTGACCTTTCAAATCAAATTTATAATTATTGAATAAAGTGTAACTATAGTTCTTAAATTGATTTCATTAATTCGATGTGTAACACTATAGTCTCTTCAATTTCCACTGTCACACACTTGGTTCCATGGTAGACACGCATCCAACAACCTGCATTCTTTTTAACTCAGATCCGACGGCCTAGGAGTCATCTCCTAGCTTCGGCTCCTCGCGCCCGACTTCTGTTTTGCTGGTTCAACTTCCACGACCCTGTTCTCCCTCTCTCCTTCATCATTTGGCATGATTTTTCTTCCGTTGGATCTGCCTCCCTCTGACATTTCATTTGATCATTTGCTTGACCTCTAGCAAGGCCTGTAGGCAAAACGCCCAACTTGGGCTCATTCCTCTTCTCCGCTGAGATGTTGTAGTGGGTGCTAGAGCCATGCTCTCGCCTATATAAGGCTAATGAAAGTACCCTCAAGCCCTAAGCTACCCTCCTCTCCTTTCAATTAGACCTCAATCGCCCTGAAGCTCCCTGACCTAGTCCATTTTCTTCTTCGGTGAACTTCACTTAGGCACCACCCTTTCCTCCACCTTCTGGTCAATTGATGGCACGATAAGCATTGCCCACCTCCCTTCTTCGCCTTCCTAGTCTCCGTTTGCCTCACAGTTGCCCCAATCACTGTACCTTGTACCTTGTTTTTGTGCCCTCACTGGCCTCTAGCACCATGACGTACGTTTCTGTGCCCTTCCGACCTAGCAAAGCTTGCTCTGATGGACAACCAGGTCCCGTGAGTATTTTCTGATCTTTTACTTCTCAAAAGTCTGCCTCAGTTCTTGTGTTGGCTCTTGGGTTGACTCCCCTATTCCGACCATAGTGAGGCCTTGTTTAGGTGTTCTTGGGCATGCGAGATCTTATCTTGAAGGTTCCGATGGCCCAGAGATTACAGGGAATTCGTTCCCAATCTCAGTTTCCATTGTTACGCCTGGGTACGAGCTGGAGCCATGGAGCTCGATCTCCTGGTTGCGTTGAAGAGACATGGCTCGAAGCAGCAACCCAGGAGATGGAAGGACTCAGGTGTCCCCGCAATTCTAATGGTTTGATTTATTTTACAAGGGCATATTCAAAATTTCACACTGTGTTTTACTTTCTCAGTCGCGAGTTACTTGATATGAATATATGACCCTAGTGTCCTCACATTTTTAATCGTATTATTAACAACACATGGGTATTTTGGTCATTTGACCTCTCCGCTCAGTCGAGTTTGACCCGAGTCACAGGAGTGCGGACCGACTGACTGGGCCAAATGTGATTGGCCCAAATCAGCATGGATCCAACCTTTGTGGCCCGCACCTTTGCAAGCTATTTATGCCTATGTGGCATTTTCTTGAATTTTCTTGTTTAATTCATATTAAGTCGAGGCTTAGTCAAAAAAATGTGAATAAATAGTCATTGGAAATCATTTTTTGTGTAGAATCTAATTTTGTGATTTTGGAGTCCTGATTCTAATTCCTATTTTGATGTTTGTCATGAATACCATTTTGATTATATGAAATGTTTTAAAATATATATCTAACTCATTTTAACTCCAAATTTAAGAAATACATATTTTTTCTTAATTAGGAGAACCCAAGTAATCATTAGTCCTAGTTTTGAGTCCCAATTCAATGATTTTCATAAAAGGTCCAAAATTAGGGGTTCTCACCTAATTTGATTTATAAACTCTAATCCATGTGTATAAACTTGTGACGACCCCGCCTCCCGGTAACCCCCAATCAAGGGATACCAAGAGGTCAGAGATGCTATCCCAATATTTTAGGATCCATGATTTGACATTTAATCAAAAATAATTATCAAATTCTACTATTACTAAACTGAAAAGCTGGAATAAAATAAAACTTGTTGCATACCTTATAAAATTCAGATTATAAACTTCTATCCACAGAAAAAGTCTATCTAACTAATCCTCCTTGAAAAGTTTAATTGTATATTCACAAATTTCGATTTACTGGTTGTCCATTTTTAGAATTGTACCTAAAACACTGAAAAACAAAACGTCGGTCAGTATATTGCTATACTGGTATGTGGGGGGACAATCATAATTTCACAAATATGTTCTAACAACCTAAATATAGCAAATAATTGATTAATAATCCAAATTACGTTTTCAACGTGACTCCTCAACCGCTTTTGCCGTAAACCCTGGATTACCCTCTCTTAGGGTTTTGTCCTTGCAAGGGACATAAGGCCACCTTGTCCATCACGAGCTTGATGCCTGGGGTCACCCCTCAAGGTGCCCAATGGTCTTCCCTCTGGGGCTTGACCAAATTAGACCTTCCCTCCAGGGCTTGGTCTTGCAACATACATCAGGGTGGCATGAAGGTTCGAGAAGCACATTCATATTTAGTTGTGATACACATAGGGGCTTTATATGATTGCAGAATTGAACATCCAACAGTTTAGGTTGCAACCAATCGAGAAACATTCGGGAAACGCCGTGAAACTAAAGGCAATTATTCATAAAATAACCACATACTTGTTCATATGAATCAACATAATAGTAATCTAAGCAAGAAAGTGTCCATGCAAGTAGTTCAATCCACACACACAAGCAAGAACCCTGAAAAGTACATGTAATCTATTTACTATTCACTTCCTCATATTCTATTCATTTGAACTCGCTTCCTAGGGTTTCCTACTTCCTTTCAGGATTTCATTAGGGTTCATCTTCATTATTGACTCTATAAACCTAAAATAACAAAACTAATCACAAACCCTAACCAACTTGTTATATTCTTTTTAACAGGCTTAGGATCAACTCATAATTACATTATTCCATGGAATCTCGAATTAATCATGTTAATCACCCTTTTTACCTTAAATTAGGGTTTCCATGTGCATTATCATAGATTCATGTTTAAAATCCTAAAACAAGCAATTCATTATCTAATATCTGGTTCAAATCTCACTTTGCCCCTCAACATGTTACTACTACTCTAATTAACCCATTAATACCTTAGATTTGATCTCCAATCATAGCTAGAGGTTTTAACCAAAGTTTAATGCATCATATGATCAACTTTAGACTCTTTTGGAATTGGAAACGAAATTAGATTCTAATAATATTTTTAATAAATTCCTCATAATTTTCTGATCACTTTTCATATATAAAGCTTCTTCATCCGATCTTCCTACAATTTTCTATGATTTTTACCAATTAACTTTACTTTGGCCAATCAGGGGCTGACACACGTCCTTTGCGCGTCGCCAACTAAAAAAATGCAAAAAAAGATGAGAAAAACCTTACCTATATAGAAGGACTGGGAGGGCAAATCGATACTTTAACCCTAAGGTCATCTTCCTCCTCTGCGCGCTGCCTGCAGCGAGCTGAGAGTCAACTCTCGGGTTGATTTTGAGCTCCCGACCTCCTGCGAGTGAACTAACCGCACCAAGACCTCTGCCTACTCCTCGTGAACTCACCTGACCACTCAATTCCTTCTCCACACCACTCCTTCACTGCCAACATACCTCAACTAATCCGGCAATGGCTGCTGCTAGACGAGGGGGAAGAACAGGGCACTTGGTCAAATTGAGAGCACGCGCACGATTGTCGCAACGCTCCAGTCTCGAGGGTAGGGTTTGTGTGATTGCTCACGATGCCCAAACCCCTCCCTATATATAGGGTCCCCCACATGCATCTGAAGAATTGGGGATTCTTTCAATCCTCCATGAAACCCAACCAACCTTAGGTTGGATAAGTTCGGAATGATCCCCTGAAGGAGATGGACTAATCCATAGCTTTGTAGGTTGCCTCAATCCTGAGCAATCTTCGATCAAATTTCTCACAACATGGACTCTGTGTTCCAGTCTCTCATGAGAATGGGTTTTGGTCCCAACTGTGGATCGCAGATCCGATGGTCACGAGCGAGCATTCAATTACCAAAAATGGGGATTTAAATCCCAATTAAATCGTGACATATATTTCTTTCCACTTTAGGATAACCTCAAAAATCCATATCTTGTAAACCATGCACCCTTTTTCAACCAAATTTTAAAGGAAACGTTGGATCGATATTATCTACTCGTGTACCAAAATTGAGTCCCAAATTTCTTAGGAAAATGTCATTATCTTCATAGGTAAGTTATCTTTTAATAAAGCTAATTTAATTGGTATTTTCTCTTTCCTTTCCTATTATCTTTGCAACTTGGACTCCTTGGAACCCAAGAAATCCCAAATATGAAATCCCTTTTTGAAGGATATTCCATAGCCTTCTAGAGGCTTCTACCTCTTTCTTTTCTCCTTAACTTAATTATTCTTTTATTAACTAAATTTGTTTTTCCTTTTATTTCCTTTTCTTGTTATTGGGCCCAATAGCCAATACGGCCTACGAAATCACACAAGCAAGGCTATTTATTAATGAAATACATACATTCAAATCAAATCAAAAAATTACATGTTATATATCTTTAAAAGGAGAAATTACATTTCAATTGTGAATGAGGTTATAACATCCTCCCCTCCTTATAAGAATTTTTTCTTCAAAATTCAGCAATTAAACAAACAAGTCAAGATATGCATTTTCCATGTCCACCTTCAACTCCCATGTGGCCTCATCCTTTCCATTGTGCTTCCAAAGAACATTTACCATCTCTATATTCTTACATCTGAGTTCTTTCACCTTGGTATCTATAATCTGCAAAGGCGACTCAAGATAGGTCAGCTTCCCTTGAATCTCAATAGGCTCAATGCTCAACACATGGCTCAAATCTTGCACATATCACTTCAGATTGGAAATGTGAAAAACATCATGCATCATACTATACTGAGGGGGTAATGCCAAACTGTATGCGACTTCACTAATCCATTCTAACACCTCAAACAAACCCACGTTTCGGGGACTCTGCTTCCCTCTATTTTTGGCTATATCTCAGAGCGGTCAGATTTTCAAGAATACATGCTCTCCCACAGTGAACTACACGTCAATCCGCTTTGCATCAACATATGACTTTTGTCGATCTTGGGCTCTCTTCATCATCTTATTGATCAAAGTGACTTTATCTGCATATACTTGGAGCTCATTTGACCTCAACAAAGTCCTCTCACTGACATCATCCCTGTGAAGTAGTGACTAACACGGTCTCTCATAAAGAGCATCATACGGAGGCATCCCGATACTGGCTTGGTAGCTGTTGTTGTAGGCAAACTCAGTTGAAGGTAAATACTGCTCCCATGATCCACCCCAATCGAGCACTCAAGCTCTCAACAGATCCTCTAATGTATGAATCGTCCTCTCTGACTGACCATCCATCTAGGGGTGATAAGTGGTACTGAACTTCAACCTTGTACCAAGTTCTTCTTGTACATGCTTCTACAACTTGGAAGTGAACTTCAGGTCCCTATCGGAGATGATGGAACTGGGTATGCCATGCAAATGTACTATCTCTGTGATATATAGCTTGGCTAGGTCTGACACCTTGGCAGTAGTCTTCAGGGAAAATAAGTGTGTTGACTTGGTAAGGCGATCTACCACAACCCATATTGCATCATGACCTTTCTTGGTTTGGGGTAGACCACCAGGAAATCCATGACGATCTGCTCCCATTTCCACTCTGGAATCTCTATTGACTGTAAAAGTCTACCGGGTCATTGGTGTTCATCCTTCACCATCTGGCACGTAATACAGCTGGACACACATGCCGCAATGTCTCTCTTCATTCTTGGCCACTAAAAATACCTCTAAAGATCCTTAAACATCTTTGTAGTGCCCGGGTGTACCATATACTTAGAACCATGAGCCTCAAGATACGTTCCTTCAATGGTGAATCTTCAAGAACCCAAATACAGTTCTCAATTCTGATCCCTCCATCTACTCCCACCAAGAGATGGGTTTATGGCTTCTCCAACAAGCCCTTCATCCTGCTGAGTTCTGAACTAGTCAACTGTGCCACCACTATCTCGCTCAACAACTCTGACTGAATCTGGATATTAGCCAACTGAACTCGGTCCTCTAACGGCTGCAGAGTCCACTCCGCCAGCTCTTCCATATTTTTCCACTGGCTGGACAAAACAGTTGCACACCTGAGCTATTTTTAACTCAACGCATCAGCTACGACGTTCGCCTTCCCAGGATGGTGAAGACATAATCCTTCATGTACTCCATTCATCGTTGCTGTCGTAGGTTCAAGTCTCTCTATGTTAGGAGATACTTCAAAATTTTATGGTCGGTGAAGATCTCGAAGGTGGCTCCATATAGATAATGCCACCACATCTTCAAAGCATGAATGATAGCAGCCAGTTCTAAGTCACATGTCGGGTAATTCACCTCATTGGGCTTGAGTTTTTGGGAAGCATATGCAATCACATGCCGATTCTGTTCCAACACATATCCAAGTCCCATCTTTGATGCGTCGGTGAAGATCATGAAACCCTCATTATCGAAAGGCAAGGTTGACACTAGAGCGGTGGTCAACTTCTCCTTTAATTCCTAGAAGCGAGCTTCACATACGTCAGACCACACAAATTTTTCATCCTTTCGGGTCAACTTGGTGAGCAGAAAAACAGTTTTTGAGAAATCCTTGATGAAGCACCGATAGTATCCGGCCAACCCCAAGAAGCTTCGGATCTCAGAGGGGTTTTCCAGTGTAGGTCAGTCTCGAATAGTTGAAACTTTAGCTGGATCTACAACGATCGTTCATTCGGATATGATGTGTCTAAGAAACATGACACAGTCTATCCAAAACTCACATTTCGAGAACTTTCCATTGAACTTCTGCTTTCTCAGGATATCAAGGACTCTACCCAGATGGTCGTGGTGTTGCTCTAGGTCATCAGAATACACCAGGATGTCATCTATGAACACTATGACAAAGGAGTCAAGGAAGGGTTGGAACACACTATTCATAAGGTTCATATAGACACTAGGTGCATTGGACAACCCAAACAGCATGACCACAAACTCATAATGGCCATATTAGGTTCGAAAATCCGTCTTAGGTATATCCTCACTTCTCACTCTCACCTGATGGTAACCTAACCTCAAATCGATCTTGGAAAAGACTCGGGCTGATTTGAGCGGGTCAAAAAGGTCATCTATCCTGGGTAGGGGGTACTCGTTCTTAATGGTCGACTGATTGATCATCCGATAATCAATACACATCCAGAGTGATCCATCCTTCTCCTTCACAAAAAGGACTAGTGCTCCCCATGGTGATGTACTAGGTAAGATAAAACCTTTATCTAACAACTCTTGCAATCGAGTTTTCAAATCCAGCAACTCAACAGGGGCCATTCTATAGGGTGCCTTAGATATAGGGCTAGTATCGGGAGCTAACTCAATGGAGAAATCTACCTCCCTCTCAGGAGAAATCCCTGTTAGATCATCTGGAAACACGTCCGCATACTCCCAAACAACCTCTATCTCCTCTAAGGGTCGTACCTTGGCTTCAGGATTGGTGACTATGGCTAGGTATGCTCGGCAGCCTTCAGATATCATCTGCTCAGCCTTCAAAGCTGACACATAAAGGTTTGTAGTCGCATCTCTCCTTCCTTGAATAATAAAGTGTGGATGACCAAGTTTCCTAATAAGGATCTTATTTTCTCTACAGTCAATCTGTGCTCTATAGGTGTAAATCCAATCCATACCAATGATTACATCAAAATCATTCATATCGAGGAGGATGAAGTCAGTGGGAAGCTCGTGACTCAGGTACTTAACTAACAAGACAGGGTTTTTTAAAAGAGATGCATATATCCAACCACTCGGGGTTGCGACATCCAAAACATAGCCTAAATCCTTGATGTCCAAACAAAGCATAGTTGCCAGATTTCTCGAAATGAATGTATTAGTAGAACAAGAATAAAAAAGAGCTTTTACATTTTGTCCCATGACTTCAAGCATGCCTACATAGTTTCATATTGTATCAGACTGCTATTACATGATCAAACTAAACTGAAAGGAAAACTCTATGGGTTATTACCCTCGATCAACCTATTAGAATTTGCCTGGGCTTCTTCATTGTCGATGGCGAACACTCTGGCTTGTCTTCTCTCTCCAACAGGTGGACCTCCAGCTGGTACTCCTCCTCCTACTGGGGGTGCTTCTGCCACTGGTTGTGCTGCCAATGGACCTCTCAGATTAGGTAGAGGATAGTTGGCGATGAAGTGTCCCTCCTGCTAGCAACGGTAGCACACCCTCTTCTCAAAGCAACACTTCCCAGGATGTGTCCATCCACAGGTACGACACTTCTGAAAGTGACTCTCACCATGTGGCTATACTTTTTTTACATGCTTTCCCTTGGAGTGGTTATGTCCTTGTCCCTACTTGTGATCATTCTTCTATCCTTGAGTACCTTTAGTGAAACCCAAATATCCTTTGGGAGGGTTTTGAGTAGGCATCACTATCCTCTCCATGTCTAAGGCGGTGTTGTAGGCTTCAACGAAGGTTGCTGGTTTACTTGCCATCACATGAGGCTTGATTGTAGGGTGAAGACGCTCTACAAAATGGTCCACCCGCCTTTCCTCGGTCATCATGTGCCCAAAATGCTCCAGGATGCTAAACTTGCGGCCAAAGTCTGCAACATATAGGCTACCCTAGATCATGTTGATGAGCTCTCTTTCCTTCTCCTTCTTAGCTGAGGTGGGGATGAATCTGGCTGTAAAGATAGTGTTGAAGTCGGTCCATGCCATCGAATCCTCACTCAGATCTCAACCCATGATGTGATTCTCCCACTAGATCTTGGCTGCTCCTTCCAAGAGATGAGCAACAAAAGGAACCTTCTTGTTCGGCTACACCTCCATCATGCAGAAACCATTCTCGACTGCCAGCAGCCAAGCATCTACTTTATCGACCACTTCAGTCTTATCCTCTCCCCAAAATTTCTTAATACTCATCTTGACGAAGTCTAGAATGGTGACTCCAAGACAGGGACGAACAGAAAGTGACTCATCATTTTCATCTCTGGCTATATCCCTAAGGGCCAGGACACTAATGGCCTCAGTTAGCCTCTTCTATTGTTCCATCCACAAGGCATCAGGGGTGTGAACTACCATTGTAGGTCCTGGACCACCAGTCAGGTTCTCCTCATACTTGACCTCATCCTCAGACATGTGTTCCTCTTCCTGGTCCATCTCGAGGTTGTCGAAGGGAACTGTCTTAGGATCGAGGCCTTCTTCTGAGGCTCCCTTGGGTCTCTTTCTCTTCTTTGAGGACTCATCACCCCAATCCCTTTTCCTCTTCTCGGAAGATCCCTTCCTCTTACGGGGAGGCCAACCCCTAGATGGGTTCTCGGTGGCCTTGACGGGAGTAGCTACAGTCTTCACACAAGCCATCTACATAAGCATAAAATCAAACTTTAGTTTACATTTAAACTAATTATACTTATGCCAATGACATCTTATTTACGTGCCTTTTATTAATTTGGTGGAGGATCCCTTAATCCTTATCATACTTACCCTGACCTCAAGAGGGTGGGGAAGAGAGAGAAAAAACCCTAAACCTTAGATCTTTAATTGAATTAGGGTTGAGAAGGGACGAAATCGATGAGAGAGTCCTAAAGGTATCTTATTTTGAGTCAAGACCTCAGACATTGGCTAGATAGTCACACCGCATTCGGGAGTCCTTGTGACTGACTAGCGGGGTGGATGAAAATATTGCCAGCCCCCAGACCGTGATTCTTTTCTAGACACCTCTGTCTTTGGAAAATCCTCTAATAACTCCCTTGGTTCTACATAATTTGTAAAATTTAATAATTACTAAGGATTAAATGAGAAACCATGACTCTGATACCAAATGTGACGACCCCGCCTCCCAGTAACCCCCAATCAAGGGAGAACAAGAGGTCAGAGATGCTATCCCAATATTTTAGGATCCATGGTATGACATTTAATCAAAAATAATGATCAAATTCTACTATTGCTAAACTGAAAAGCTGGAATAAAATAAAACTTTTTGCATATCTTATAAAATTCTGATTCTAAACTTCTATCCAAAAAAAAAGTCTATCTAAATAATCCTCCTTGAAAAGTTTAATTGTATCTTCACAAATTTCAATTTACTGGTTGTCCATTTTCAAAATTGTACCTAAAACGCTATCAAACAAAATGTCAGTTAGTATATTGCTATACTGGGATGTGGGGTGACAATCATAATTTCATAAATATGTTCTAACAACCTAAATATAGCAAATAATTAATTAAAAATTCAAATTACGTTTTCAATGTGACTCCTCAACTGCTTTTGCCCTAAACCCTAGATTTCTCTCTTAGGGTTTTGTCCTTGCAAGGGACATAAGGTCACCTTCTCCATCCTAAGCTTGGTGCATGGGGTCACCTCTCGAGGTGCCCAATGGTCTTCCCTCTGGGGCTTGACCAAATCAGACCTTCCCTCTGGGGCTTGGTCTTACAACATACATCAGGGTGGCATGTAGGTTTGAAAAGCACATTCATATTTAGTTGTGATACACATAGGGACTTTATATGATTACAGAATTGAACATCCAACACTTTAGGTTGCAATAAATCGAGAAACATTTAGGAAATGGCATGAAACTAAAGGCATTTATTCATAAAATAACCACATACCTGTTCAGCTGAATCAATAAGCTAATAGTAATCCAAGCAAGAAAGTGTCCAAGCAAGCAGTTCAATCCACACACACAAGCAAGAACCCTAAAAAGTACATGTAATCTATTTACTATTCACTTCCTCAAATTCTATTCATTTGAACTCGTTTCCTTGGGTTTCGTACTTCCTTTTAGGGTTTCATTAGGGTTCATCTTCATTATTGACACTATAAACCCTAAAACAACAAAACTAATCACAAACCCTAACTAGCTTATTATATTCTTCCTAACATGCTTAAGATCAACGCATAATTACATTATTCCATGGAATCTCGAATTAATCATGTTAATCACCCGTTTTACCTTAAATTAGGGTTTCTATGTGCATTATCATAGATTCATGTGTAAAACCTAAAAACAAGCAATTCATTATCCAATATCCAGTTCAAGTCTCACTTTTCCCCTCAACAGGTTACTACTACTCTAATTAACCCATCAAGACCTTAGATTTGATCTCCAATCATAATTAGGATTTTTAACCAAAGTTTAATGCATCATATGATCAACTTTAGACTCTTTTGGAATTAGAAATGAAATTAGATTCTAATAATATTTTTAACAGATTCCTCATAATTTTTTGATCACTTTTCATATATAAAGTTTCTTCATCTGATCTTCCTACAATTTTCTATGATTTTTACCAATTAACTTGACTCTGGCCAATCAGGGACTGACATGCGTCCTTTGCGCGCCTCGCCAACTAAATAAAATGCACAAAAAGACAAGAAAAACATTACCTATATAGAAGGATCAAGAGGGCAGATTGGTACTTTCACGCTGGGTCATCTTCCTCCTCTGCGCGCTGCCTACAGCGAGCTGAGAGTCAACTATCGGGTTGACTTCGAGCTCCCAACCTCCTGCGAGCGAACTAACCACACCAAGATCTCTGCCTACTCCTCGCGAACTCACCCGACCACTCAATTCCTTCTCCAGACCGCTCCTTCACTGCTAACATACCTCAGCTACTTCGACGATGGCTGCTGCTAGACGAGGAGGAAGAACATGGCACTTGGTCAAATTGAGAGGACGAGCACGATTGTTGCAGCGCTCCGGTCTCGAGGGTAGGGTTTGTGCAATTTCTCATGATGCCCAGACCCATCCCTATATATAGGGTCCCCCATAGGCATCTGAAAAATTGGGGATTCTTTCAATCCTCTACAAAACCCAACCAACCTTAGGTTGGATAAGTTTGGAACGATCCCATGATGGAGATGGACTCATCCATAGCTTTGAAGGTTGCCTCAATCCTAAGCAATCTTCAATCAAATTTCTCGCAACCTGGACTCTGCACTCTAGTCTCTCATGAAACTGGGATTCGGTCCCAACCATGGATCGTGGATCCGACGATCGCGAGCGAGCGTTCAATTACCAAAAATTGGGATTTAAATCCCAGTTAAATCGTGACATATATTTCTTTCCACTTTAGGATAACTTCAAAAATCCATATCTCATAAACCGTGCATTCTTTTTCAACCAAAGTTTAAGGGAAACTTTGGATCGA
Source organism: Alisma plantago-aquatica (assembly GCA_963693085.1). Lineage (NCBI taxonomy): Eukaryota > Viridiplantae > Streptophyta > Magnoliopsida > Alismatales > Alismataceae > Alisma > Alisma plantago-aquatica. The sequence continues at coordinate 1,162,520,719 of OY856413.1, read as the reverse complement.
TATTATATACTCGTGTACCAAAATTGAGTCCCAAATTCCAAAGTAAAAGGGCATTATCTTCATAGGCAAGTTATCTTTCAATAAAGCTAATTTAATTGATATTTTATCTTTCCTTTCCTATTATCTTTGCAACTTGGACCTCTTGGAACCCAAGAAATCCCAAAGATATGAAATCCCTCTTTGAAGGATATTCCCTAGCCTTCTAGAGGCTTCTACCTCTTTCTATCACCTTATCTTAATTATTCTTTTATTAACTGAATTTCTTTTTTCCTTTTATTTCCTTTTCTTGTTATTGGGCCCAATAGCCAATAAGGCCTACAAAATCACATAAGCAAGACTATTTATTAACGAAATCCATACATTCAAATAAAATCAAACAATTACATGTTCATACATCTTTAAAAGGAGAAATTATATTTTAATCCTAAATGAGGTTATAAAAAAATCTTGTATCTAGGAAAAAAGTACTTTGGACACATCTAATTGAGGAAAGTATATTCTAAGATAACTCAAATCAGTTATGCATGTGCAACCCTATTTAATTATGAGTTTGAACACTATCCTTCAGTTGGGCATTTTTTTACCCAAACCTATTTTTCCAATGAGGCCTTGCTTAGCCTTTATACTCTTTATTGCCTTTTTGTGGCATTTCTACTTCAATTATTCTAGGGTCTTGGACCCCACTTGCAATGTTTTTGCATTTCTTATATTTTCCATTGAGATATTCTATCATGATGATGAAGATGACTAATTACTAATGTAGTGTACATGAGTACAAACCACCCATAGTTTTGGGCATGAGCCCATGGGAACATGATAATTCTCCCCAGGGGAATGTGGAAATTCTCCCCACTTTATATATATGCAGGTGCTTGGGAATGTGTAAATTCTCCCTCACCTAGAGGTTGAGGTCCAGTAGGTGATTGAGCCCTAGATTAGTTTAATATAGTCACATTTAATCATGCATGCAATTTATTATTGTTTATCTTGGCAGAACTTATTTGTTTCACTTGCCTCATATTCTTGACCCTCTTAGCATAAGTGAATCTTTATTATTTCCTGCCTTAGTTTTATTATTGTCCTTATTCTTTATTTGACACATACATTTTATCTCCTCTTACTGGGTGATCCCAACCACCCAAGTTAGGATCAGAGTGTGCAACAAGAGCATGGTGAACCAATCTAAGACTAGGAGAAGGACTTCACCCATCCATCATGAAATTATTGGTCAAGTTATTTATTTTTGGAGACATATTGTTGTAGTCTAGTTTCCCTCTACTTAGATCCTTATTTTGTATAAGTCATGTACACCCTTCTGGGAAAAATTTATGTACACTTTCTTTTAAATTGAATATACTCAAAATTTTAACTTCCGATGCTATCCTATTGGATTTTGTTTACCATTGTTATTAGTAGAGAGGTGGATTGATTTCACTTCTTTACCAACGCTATAGGTGGTATCTATACTAGTGAAGGTGACATCTGTATTAACATGTAGTATGGTGAGGCATGCATCTTCTTCGCCCAACTTAGCTGGCTTATTGGGATGTTAGGGAAATTTGAACTGCATCCTTTCATCTTCAATGTTAAGGGTCATCCTTCCTCTTTGCATCTTCAATGTGACATCCATTGTGGTCTGGAAAAATTTGTCTATGAGTAGCTCATTCCCTGTAGTCTTCTTGCATCTCCATTCATGTAGTCTTCTTGCATATCCATGACCACAAAGTCTACATGAAAGATAAACATGTACACTTTTACTAAAACATCTTCACAAATGTAATAGCACTGGATAAAGGATTATCTTCCTATTGAACTGTCATGTTGATTTTCATACTGTGTGGCAACCCGAACTTCTTGAATGTCTTCAAAGACATCAAATTAATCTTGGCTCTTGAGTCGTATGAGACATCTCCAAAACGGGAACTACCTATTGAGTAGGGTATGTTGAAGAACCATGGGTCTTCTCTCTTCCTGGGTAGCTTTCTTTGAATAACAATGCTAACCTCCTAATGTACCACTACCATGTCAGAATATTCTATCATACTTTTCTTGGTAATTATGTCCTTCAAAAATTTAGCGTAGGAGGACATCTACTCAAGATCCTCTATTAAGGGAAGAATCACACGAGTCTTGTGAAAAATGTCCAGAAGCCTCTTAAATTGTCAATCTTCCTTTGTTTTCTTAAGGTTGTTTGGAAAAGGCACATGCACCACAATCTTCTTGAGGTGTGGTGGAACATATCCCTTCTTAGGGGATTTTACCTCACTAAGATGGATTCAATAGAACATTAATCTGTCATTTGCTTAGATACATGGACTTGAACTACCTTCTCCCCTTCAACGACTACATAAGGAGTGACTGTAGTTGTTTCAATCTACTTTTTATTCTTCCATGCTACATGCTCCTTCTCTATTACCTTCCCATTGTGCAATGTTACACATTGGCTTATTGATTATTTTTTAGGATGTTGGTGTTTCTTGGAAACCCTTTCTGAGTAGGCTTCTTCAACTATGCTAAGTCTGCTCATATTTGTGAAATTTGAGTTTCTAGACTTCTAATTTTCCCTAGCTCTACTACTCTATCTTAATTTTGTCAAGATATGACTCAGTTTTAGTCATAAATTTCCCAAACACATCTTCTAACCTCTCAAGTCTGCTTGCTAATTTTGATGTAAAACATTTTTTTGGTGCCCTTGAGGCTATTGCACCTATGATAAGTCCTACTGAAAATTAGTCAGATCCTTCCATGAGAATTTAGGATTGCTCCTCCATGAGTACTTGTTCCTTCTGATGTTAGACTATTGTAAGTACATGCATTCTTATTCCTCACCTCCAAATGAGGTGGAAGTCTTCTTCTCTAGTTTCTTTGTCAACTCAGACATTTGTGTCTTGACTTCCATGACCTCAATTGATCCATGGCACTCTTGGTTGATGTAGAATACTCACACCCATCACCCCACGGTTGATTCCTAGTCATGTTCCTAAGAATTTCATGACACTTTGATGCATTATTATTTGAAAAGAACCCTACACATGCACCGTCCAGTGTAGTCCTCTCTCCTTTGTGCAAGCCATAGTACAAACTTTTGGCCTAGCCATATAGATCAATCCCGTGATGTGGCACCTTCCTCAACATGTTTTGGCAACTATTGTAAGCCTCTAAATAGGATTCATTTGCGTGTTGCATGAACCCATGAATTTTTCCCACTAGGATTTCTCTTCTGAGGAGGAAAGTACCTCTTGAATAAAGTATTAGTTATCTCATCCCAAGAGCATATAGATTCTAAAGGTAGCACTAGTATAAATATGACCTATAAATTCAGTTAAATTTGGCCTGTAATGTTGGTATTTATACCAACACTTAAGTGGGAGGCACTACTTCTTAGGAACTTCTACGTTGGTTTCTAGGGAAAGCTAAAACGGACATCACATCACCATCGTCGATTATAATGAAAATAGAAACTGATGACATAGAGGATATCAACAACAAATTGATAAGATTGTTCTAGGATTATAGTAATTGGTTCTATAGAAAGAAAGCCAAGACTGTAGATCTGTGTCATCAGATCTAAATAAAGAAATCGACACTAAAGATAGAATCATAGTCACTGTTTGTCTAAAATAATTGAAATTGTACATCCTTATCAGTTAAAATTTTAACTAAAGGGAAGATGTGACATCGATTTTTAATGGAAAACCAAAGATGAAGATCTATAACATTCATTTTTTATGATAACTGACGCCGCATGTATGTTTCTTTTATGTAGCAAGTATGCAGATTCATTAGAACTACATGCTGTTTCATGTATTCATCTTAACAACAGTCCAAAATACTTGCTTGCAATAAAAAACACATACAAGAGTTCACATCCACATAATAAATTAACACCATTCATTTCAATACCGAGCAACACTTAATTCCATTCTCATGCACATACATAATTTAGAAAACACAAATGCATTCCATTCTCTAATTCCATTCTCACCACATGTAGAAATGCAATTATCATTGTATTCATTCCTCTTCATATTCATTCACACACATATGCACATACACACATCATTCACATATGCACCAACAATTCACTTGCATCAAATTTCAAGTTACCAAAAGTCATAATCATCACATGTCTATAGAAATAATGACATCAAAGTTTAGAAAACGCATATTTTATCCCAATCAAATGCAAGGTTAACTTCCTTAACAAATGATTGTGCCCAATCTTCTTATATCTCATCTAGATCTTCATTTGTATAGGTCTCTTTCATGAAAAATAGCTACAAAGAGAATGACATAATTCAAGAGTTTGTTTTTATTTTTTCTATTATTAAATGAGACTATTTACTTATGATTCAAGACCATATAGTATACCTTTTTCACGCAATGGATTTTTAATGTAACATGTCTAACAATCAGGTCCATATACCACTTCAGGTAGTATCTGTATGCTCAACTATTATCTTGTATAGGGCGCAATAAATTTATAGTTATGCGAAATGCTAATAAAAAGTATGCATAGTTGCATATATATGCATTGGAGTCAGAAAACTACCTTAGAATTCTTCCAGGTTAATAATTTCTTCTTTTTTAATCTACATTTCCTCCGACCAATTTGGATACTTTTATACCCTAGAAATTAAAGTAATGTATTTAATTGAATTAGTAAATAGTCATGTAATGATGCAGACATTAATATATGTTGACCGGTAAATACTTTTACTACGCTACTAATGCCATTTTCATTGTGTGTCCCCGGTTCCCTATTTTGCTACTCGAAGAATCTATATAATATGCAAATAGCATCCCAGGGACAATTACCAATAATCCCAATTCTTATTATTGAGTGAAAAGATGGAAAATAAAAGAAAACTCAAATTCTACAATGTAATGCAATTCATTAGTGAAATGTATATTATAAGCGTCTGACCAAAGTAGCCCAGCTGGTTGTAGCTCAGCTAGTCCCTGAGAAGGACCCGTGTTCGAGTCTCTTCAAAGGCGCTCTACGAAAGGCACTCCACCCTAATTTGGTGCAGGAGGGGGATGATCAGACAACACCCTCTCATGCTTTGAGAGTTTACCATTTCAGGCTCGCCTGGGGTGGGTTCTCTTTATATAATTATATATATATATATTATAATAAAAATGCCAAAAACATAACATTAAAACGAACTATAATCATTCTCTTTCTTGCAATACCAGAATATTTAAATGTGGTAGAGCAATAATCACTAACATATATTGGGTCTTTATCTACATGTTTAACAAATAATGAAACTAGAAATACCACATTGATTAATGTGAACTGTCCACACATCGTATATAAGTAGCTACAAAATACGCACAGACACACACACATATATATGGATTAATATATAAAAATTTAACATATATCTTCACATATATAATGATGCATTTATCCATAATATCTCACCATATATAAAGTTCTATAATGGTTGTATTCAACCAATCATAAGTAAACATCTCCAAAATATCTATCAACAATATACTAATATTGTGATCTTGACCTGCAACATCCTCCTAGATATAGACCATCATAGTCGACCCTTCTTCTAAATTGTGTAACCATAGTGACAACCCCCTACAGTTAGGACCTAGCAATTTAATAGGTCATATGAAATCCAAATTAAGGAGGAACTTGCCAAGGAACTGTAGGGGGATTCTAAGGTACTTTTCTCGTATCATTTTCCAATTATATACACTAATAGAAAATAATCACAAATAGAAATATAATGTAAATTTATCATAAATTCTCATAGATAACTCTATATTTTGGCTGCACAACCACACCTTTGTCTACATATCCTATCATGTCATGATAGAGGTGACCATATGGAAGGGGTGTCTGTCTTCAAGCTAGACAAACAAGTCTCATAGTCACACAAATTGCATTGTCAGACATTGGAGCACCATGTATCACGTTATCTGGAAGGGGTGGAAAAGAGTCATCTAGTTTAACATTGTTGAAGCTAGGTTCTAATGATGCTAGATGACATGACCTCAACGCCTATAATTTTTTATATAATGTTATAGATACCCAAACAAAATATATTATAAACTCACATGTAAAACTATTATATCAAAAAAAAACTTACACCTATAATGTTTGGAAGATCTATGGGAGTAATCCCAACCACCTATGTGTGAGGAGGGTCCACCTTGTAAGAAGAGTGGTGTGACTGAGGTACTGTCTGAGGAGGTTAAGACTAAGAAGCCTAAAGCTATCTCATTGCTTCTTCAATTCTCTTTGCAATCACTTCATGTACCTCCTCTTGTGACAATCTTCCTTTGTTGATAGATTTGTGCTTTTGCTCTAATGTGCCAAAAAAGATGTTATACTTACACCAGCACTAATGGCTCAAATGCGACCATGGTTCTCTATAGTACCCAAAGCAAGCGTAAATTTATTTTGGCCCCCAGGGATGAACTTGGATTCTTTTCTTTGATCATAGAGCTCTCTCTAATCATCATGAATAGTAGTTAGTCAGTAAAACATAACAATAAGGTCAATAAAATGAACATACACTCTGAGAGTTAAATTTTATCATTTTTGTAGCCACCTTAGTGGCTGTGGGGTTGGGTATTTCTTTAGAGTGGATTGTCATTGTGGCTATCCACTCCTCATGATGAGGTACAAGGTGTAGGAGTAGTAGAAGACTCAACAGACCTGAGAGTAGGCTGCTCATAAGAAGATGCTTGTTGTAATTTCTACTGGCAATGCCGAGCATAGCCACCTGGACCCAACTTGTAGTTGTACACATTCCTTGCACGCCTTTCTTGTTGATCATCATGTAAATCCTGGTTAATCCAAAACATAAGTTAATTATGTAATACATTGAATTCATTTGACTAATTATAAGAATGTATTTTAAAGGAGGCTTAATACCTTAAATTCATCAGTTTGTCTTGAAGAAATAAACACTTCTCACACATTTGGGTCAAGATAGGTCCACTTCTCAGTGGAGAGCTTCTTCTTCTTGTCTCTCATAATGTATTCTCTTGTCAGATTTGTCCTATAATTCCTTAATATCCTCCCACAACATCGAAACACCTTTTTATTATGTAATGTTTTTATCATGGTCAAATATGCTCTTCAAAAGTTCATATACTCGATGGCATATTTTAAAAAATAGAATTGTGAATACATTTTAAAAATAGAATATCTCACAACTATGCCTCTCCAGATGAAGTCTTCAATGGAAGGATCAACTTTATGCCAAGATTCTATTGCAATATCCATTTTTCTACGAGCAATAACCCCTAAATATTGCCTAAAAGAACTGTGATTCTTCCCAATAGAATTTTTTATTTCATCAAAATCAATGACCAAGTTTGACCTTTTCCCCTTTGTGCTACTTACTTGTTCATCAAAGTGATGCCTCTTTTATGTGCATGAACACACTACTCCTCAGCAGACCCAACAAGATCCTCAGGGTGCACAAAGTTAGGGTGATCATCCTAAAATTGTCAAGAAGCACACATAAGTGATAATAATGTAACTTATGTAACTGTGATGGAGAATATAAAATGCACATCTATGTAATAAAATAATACGATATACACTAGACTCATCCTTATAATGCACATCATCACGCTAGTCATCATGACAATGCTCATCCTCACAGTCAGACGCCATCTAAAACTGAAATATTAAAAACAATCAAAGAATGATATATCATGTGATAAAGAATATAAAATCCATATGTAGCATATGAAACATATATAACTATCATAAAAAATGTAAAATGCATTCCTCTAGTATTTTTTGGATCGTTGATTAGTTAGTATTCTTTCTATGTGATCTCCACATGTTTGCAAGTCTGTGTTAGCTTCAACATTTACACTTGGCAAGCCAACTGAGAATGAATTGGAATCATCATACTTGTCCTAGTACTCTTCTTCATCAATTAATTTCAAACATCCAACCATAAATAGAGGGCGAGAAGAAGCAAGGGAAGGAGAAGAGTGTATGAATTTGGTCTTGGGAGTCAAGCCACACTGTAGGATCTACAATGAACTGCCTTTTCCCATGAATAATGATAAAGGATTTTTCATTTGCAGGATCATCAATATAGGATACTTACTTTTCTTGTGATGACATTATGAATGGTTCACCCTTCTCACAAATATTTTCAAAATTCACTAGTGTGAAATCTAATTCATCCACTACTACTCCTTTGTTATTATCAAACCAATTACAACTAAAGTCTGGAACTATAAATCTGTGTAGTCAAACTCCCATATGTCTTCATTCACACCATTATAAAATATTTTAGCTTCATGTGGAATCTTATCCTTCATACTAGAAAAATACAATGAAGACGCTTGAAGGGTGACTCCACTATTTTGCATGACACTCTTATCATCTTAACATTTTGTGTAGTATGAAAATCCATTTTTGAACAACCCTTCATAAGTCATAACAGTCATTTTTGGGTTAAAGTCAAGCCATTTCATATTTTCAACAACAATATTTGGTGTTTGAGATAGTTTGTGGAAGACTTTATCTTCAAATCATCTAATAAATGTCTTATTATGCTCTCTAACAAGCCACATTGAACTAGCTTGTGGATATTTTGTCTTGATAAATTGATATGTTTGGTGATATAAATACCCACTTCGTAGATGTTCAGTAAAACATACAAGTGTTCTTGGTTCCACAACTCATGACTAATTACTTCCACTCGTGCTCCTAAAGTCCCTTTTCTAGAATAAGAATCAATATTCTTTTCATTCATAAGAGTTTCATTACAACTCAGAAAGTCATTGCAAAAGTCCATAACCTCCCTAGACAAATAACCCTCATTAATATTCCCTTCAGACCGATAATTGTTTCGAACATCACCTACAAAAAACACTCATGTACCATTTAAAAGTATACATCCAAGCAAGAAAACTAGAACCAACATTTCCACTTCTCTATTCAAATGGACAACAAGATGTACTGTGATATCAAAGAATGAATGAGAAAAATACATCTCAAGCTGGCACATGATAATGACCACTTCTCTTTGCAACTTATCAAGATTCCCAAGATCAATAAATTTACTGCATAGAGTGTTGAAGAAGAAACAATACCAGATGATTACAAACCTTACATGCTTTGGCAGTATTGATCAAATAGCCACATGTAATATTTGTTGTATAAGAGTATGAAAATCATGAGATTTAAGACCTATCAACTTCATATCTTTATTGATTCTAATCTATGTATATTGGAAGAGTATCTGTGTGGTACCTTAACATTAAGCAGTCACTCACAAAAGTTCTCTTCTCCTATTTAGACTACGTGTAACAAGCACCAGGTAAATATCTTTTTCAATCACTGCTAACTTATGTTGTTAATTCTTTTCATATACCCATTTTACATAGGTCCATTCTAGATTTGATGCCATCCTCAGTCTTACCTTGAATATTCAACAAAGTACCAATGATGATATCACATACACTTCTATCAACATGTTTGACATTGATACTATGCCCCAACTGCCAAAGAACTCCAATAAGGAAGATCCCAAAATATTGACCTCTTCTTGAATAAAGATTTGTCACTCTGTGCGGGAATAGTACATTGTGACCTCTTACAAAATGCATTGATGAAGTCTTTTACTCTTTCATAAATATCCTCCCCTAATACAGGTATAAGGGCACTCTTTTCCTCAGTTGATCCATTGAATGTGGTGCACAACCTTCAATGAACATACACTTTTGGAAGAAACCTTTGATGACCAAGATATACAATATTGTTGTCATTTTTTAGTCATATTATATCAGTGTTATCCTCACACATAGGTCATGCTTTGGATCCTTTTATGCTATAACTAGACAAATTGCCATATACTGGAAAGTCAATAATAGTGAAAAACAACATAGCATGCAAACAAAATGTCTCTCTACATGAATCATCATATGTCATCACACCTTCTCCCAAAAGTTTCTTTAAGTCATAAATCAGAGGTTCAATAAAAATGTCAATATCATTACGAGGTTGTTTGGTGCCCGATATCAACAAGGACATCATGATGTAATTATTTTTCATACACAACATGGGAGGAAGACTGTATATAACAATCATAACATGCCAAGTGCTATTTTGGATGCTTAATGTACCACATGGATTCATCCCATCAATGCAAAACCCAAGTCTTAGATTCCTAACTTCTTCAATAAATTTAGGGTACAATAAATCAATTTTATTCCATTGTAGGGATCAGACGTATGTCGTAGGATCCCATTATTATTCTCTTTACCTCTTCATGCCAAGATAAATTCTGCATATCTATGGTATTGACAAACAAGCACTAAAATTATGGTATTATAGGTAGATATCACATCACCTTGGAAGGAGAACTGGTTTTGTCCTTCTAAGTCATCATTTTGTACCTTTACGCCACACATATTTGACAATCTTTCAAATTGATATAGTCCTTTTGTAATAACATATCGTCATTCAGGCATGCATGTATCTTCTTAGCCTCCATTTCCGTTGCGTACAATATTTTCTTTATTTTGTGTGTTGATATTGGAAGGTCATTGCCTTCAAGAGGAATTTCTTTCTAAAAGACAACAAAGACGTGAAGTTTTTCTCGCTCCATCTATTGTCAATTTTCAGAGTATTCAACCTCAATACAAGTTGAAGAGTGGCGGTGACGATTACAATGGCAGCTTGAGCAACAACATCAGTGGTGGTTATTGCAAGCCCAAGAACTACATAACAACAACATAGAGAATGGCTGGATGATCCCATAGATACATATCTGGGGGGATGAAATAGATTATGGGGAAAAAATAAATGTCACTGGTGCTATTAAATGGAACTTAGTCATTGGTTGCTACAAAAAATCTACAACTAAGTATTTAGTCATTGGTTGCATAAGAAAACGGATACGATAGTTCAACCTCTATCATCGGTTCTTCACCATAAAGAGACTTCATATGTACTTATCCCTATTTAAGAAATCCAACCTCACTAAGACATGTGTTGTTGGTCGTCTGAAAAAAAGGAATGCCATAGTTCAATCTCTATATTGGTTCTTCACCAAAACTAACACCATATGGACTTATACCTATTAAATGCCAACCTCACTAAGACATGTGTCGTCAATTATCTAAAAAAATTGACAACATAGTTCACTCTTTATCGTCAGTTATCTACCTATAAATTGGTGCTATATGTAATTATCTCTATTAAAAAGTGCCAACCTCACTAAGACCTGGGCCATTGATTTAAAAAGAAAACCCTGATGAGATAACCCAATTTGGTGAGAAATATTTTTGCTGGCCATGTGGTGAAAATCCTTTGTTGTTGGTTATTTAAAAAGAAACTAACACCTCAATCTTTTTGAATGTAAAAATTTCTATGGTGGACATGACTTACAACTTTAGTTTTTGGAGAATAACTGATAATAGAGGCTTTTTGAGGAAAAATTTATTTTATAGTAAAGAGGCATCATCGACATCTGTATGACCAATGCTGAACACCTATATCAAATCCCATCCCCATGAAAAATTGAATTTCATGGGCTTCCTGTGACGTCAATTCTACTCCACAAATAGACGTTATAATAAAAATGGTAGTCGTGTTTTTTCTTAATCGGTAAAATTTGACTAGTAGTGAATTTTGTGCTTTACCAACCGACACTATAACCCTGTAATGTCATTTTTCTATTGATAGTGACTTTAAGAAAAGTGAAAACAGAGGTAAAAAATATAATAGTGTAGACTCACAAGTCACATGTTCACCTTTTCCATTAATGAATAAGGAAATATTTTTAGAAAGATCATTGCAATTAAGATTTTATCTATGTTTAGCATATTACATCTCTCAACTATGTTGTTAATCCACTACATTGGTTCCTCTATGTTGTGATCATGGAATGTTTATTACCTGAATAGTGCAACAAGTCCTAGAACAATTTATATCTACCAACATTAACTGCCTATATCCTAAGAGGACCCAACTGAGCTGTGACCGATGATGCTTTTATTTTCTCCCATATGATCTACTCATCATCTAAAACTTCTACATACCCATTCTCATTGTATACCCCATGGTTGGAGATAGTGTCTCGCTCTTCTTCTTATTCTACTATACATTCTTCTAGATCAATTATCAACTCCCCTTTGTCCGCCAGTGTAACCTCTGGTGTTGTTAATAATGTACCTAGAATTAGCCCTAGAGATGAGGCTATGTAGTTTTAAACCTTTTCCAAGAGATATGCATGATCTACCAACAGAAAAGTAGGGTCTCTGTAGTCAGTGGTTTGACTTTGGAATATAAACTAGAACTTAAAAAGTAGAAATTCAGTGTGAGAGTACATAATACTAATTATGAGTAAGAAAAAGATTTTGCAATTAATTTTGATTGAAAAGAAAATTAACATAATTAAAAATAATAGTGAGTGATCAGTTTTAGCACTCATAGTGCTAGCGTTGCCAACTCCTGGACAATGGTGCTGGAAACTTAACACGACTTAAATATGTGCATAATATATAAGTGTACACATTAGAGTAGTAAGAGACTCAAAGAGGCCCAAATTGTCAATATCAGGTTATTGGGACAACTAGAAATTACTAATAATTAAAATTGGATCAACTAGATCTAAGGATTGGGTTGATTAAACTAAAAAAGTAAACAATAAAGAATCAAAGTGGTTTGACGATCATATTAATGTGATATTTAGGAAGCCCGTTTTAGTATGGTATGATCTATGCATGAGTTATTTTAAGTTAACATAAAGTAGCTATGCTTATTTGGATTAGGCATTCATATCTTGCACTACCTTCTCTTGTAGTAGTACAATGTTTAACCTAGTTTATTAACCCACTCTCGCAATAACTATATAGAAAATCAAACGACATGATTTCTCTTTGGACAATTGACCTCACAATACCAAGCTGCTCTCTTACTATAATACTGACTACATTAATGATGTCTTCTCTGATTATTCATCCCGATCTTGTAATAATCAACAATCAAACACATTTATATGGTGATCAAGCACATATATGACAATTAACTTACCTTTCATTATTAAAATCTAAAGAAAAGAAATCTATATTAAACTCAAGATATAATTGTACAAAGTCAACACTGGGCTACTCTCAGGTCCTAAAGAACATGGGTTTTATCACTGAAGTTTGATATGAGATCAAAAGAAGGTTTAAAGAAGAAGAATAACATACATAATGAATAAACCATTGTAGACAGATGTGATGATGATCCCCTGTCAAGATCACCAAAATTAGATGACATTTTGGCCGTTGAACCCTTAGAGGTTACAGGATGATCCTTTATCCATGTATCCACATATATGCATCATTCATCTCTCATCTCTCACAAAAGAATGAAGCCCTCTTTTCATCTGTCCTCTTAGGTTTTTACCAAAGAGGCTAAAACACAACTTATCCAACAAACCATTGGATGTTGCCTTTATTAATTGTTGTTGTTAGAGAAATCTTGGTGCCACCAAATTCAAAGTCAATTCCACAGAGTTGGATTTTTGCTTGACTCAGGCAGGGCTATCTTTATGCCATTGAGTTGAATATCGGTGGTACCAATATTATATTGAGACTCTTTGATTCTTCTTGTTGCAACCATCATGTTGACCATCAGTGGTGCTGGCATGAAGTATGGTATCAAGTCTCGTCTTGGTGCTACCAAGATGACTATTTGATTAAGCATTCTTTTCTCATGGTGGTGATATCGAAATGATGTCATTGGTACCAACTTTCTACATTTTCCACTTGATTTATATGGAATAAAGCAAACAATGCATCATGATATAATAACATGCAATAATTTTAAACCAAATGCATTAAAAATAGATGAAATGGATGCAAACATAATTTTTTTTTGATGAAAAGTTCATATATTAGGATAAACTTAACATACAACCACATGTTAATTAATTTGTGAAATACATAAAAAAGATAGTCAATGGTCCATGTCATAGTGTTTGTAGCACAAGGAGTGCCATAAAGACCGTGTCAATGGATCCGATGATGGTGCAAAAGTATAATATGATAATGGATGCACAAAGGTGATCATAGTTTATTTAAGAAAAATATTCATAAAATGTGTGAATATTAGAGATTTTCCTATTAAAACATGCCTAAAATAGCCTACAAATGATATTGAAAACATGTGCATCATCCCATCATGGAAATCCATTCATTAAAGTCTCTCAAGGATATAGGAGATGGTCACTACCCTCCTAGCCTTCCCCACTAATATAACTATTTAAGTCCTCCACAATCACTTAGGAAGGGACCTCACCGTCACTCTAGAGTAGGAGGAATTCTTTCTAAAGGTTCCAACACTCAGACCTCTAGAAAGAGGAATAAACAACTGTAACCCCCAAAGGTTGGCGTACTAGTTATATGCATGTTTTTATTTGCTGGTTCAAGGATGTAACCACCAAAGGATCCAGGATAGAGAGTGAAAACACATATATTTTACCTCATGGGTACCCATTAGTGGTCGCCCATGTAGGCCTAATACAACTAGAAACTCTTTCTCTATCTCTAGACCAAGTAATGGTTATAAATTCCAAAAAGAAACAACCCTCATTCATATTCTAATTTAATGAGCCTCTCTTATATCCTATCTTTAGCTAACCTCTCACATTCTAGATGACAAACTTAGTCATTACGCTAGCAACTCTCAGTGCTCTGACACTGATAAGTGCCTACTTCATGACACCCCTTGGAACTCTAGCTCAATCTCCTCATCTACCTTGTACACCTGAGATGTAAGGTCAAAGATCATTCTATCCTCATGTGACACCACATTCCCAAACTTTCCTGACTCCACCTAGAAATATCATCCTCACCCCTTGATGGCCAGCTTGATCTCAAGTCTAAATTATTTCTAGATCACAGTTGGCCATCAACCCACTTCCTCAAACTAAGTTGACTAGTTGGAAACATATCTCTCACTATATCACCTGTAATTTCCCTCCTATTAAAAAAATTAACTATGTTGTTGGATGAAACCTCACTTACCACATAATGCCCCTCTAGATACCTCACATATGTTGTTGGAAATTTGGTTGTTTGTATTGCCAGAGCGACTATTTGAGCTTTGAGAGGATAGCTCATGCTAAATCTCGGGGTGATGACACAAGAACGCATATTCCCCATCCAAACCTAGGGGCAGGGATGTATCTTGGGGGGGGGGGTTATTGGGGCTTTAGCCCCCCCCCCCCAAAAAAAAGGTGCTAAATACATATGTATACAATTTAGAATGAATAAGAATATAAATTCCATATATGTATTCTCCTATTACTCAATCAATTTAAAGTGTAGCTTGGTTGGTGTTGATTGCATAGCTATTGTGAGCGAACACATGTTTGAATCCCCACATTAGTGCTTTTGGATCAAAACGTGAAGAAATAGCACGTGACTTAACCTTCAAAAAAGCAGAACATAACATAACATCAACGTGAAAGATTGGCACAATGGTACTTATTCCTTTACCAATACCTAGTGTTTTAAGGTTTGAATCTCCACCATGTTATATTTTTGTGAATGTCATTTTTGTGAAAAAATGGCAATGAATAATCTAATTTAGCCCCCACATGGAAAATTCATGGATCCGCCACTGCCTAGGGGTGATCACCCAAGCCTAAGTGAGAATAAATGAAGGTGTGCCACTCCAGTTGGCATGTTGAACCTCCTTAAGAATGTGCGACCATGCAACATGATCAAACTCTGACGATGTATTTTCACTGGTTGAGGGGTGGATGTGATGGCATCTTGAGGTGTCAACATTAGGATCACCTAGTGAAAATGCATATCCTTGGTGTTGATCAACTCCACTCTAGCCAAGAACAGTGGTTGGGGAAGAGGAGAGACGAGGGAGGAGATAAAGGAAGAAGAATCAACCCGGACAAGGAGTTTTGATGGTCCAACTGTTGCGACACCCACTACCAAGTTTAGGGAAAACCCCTCCTCCTTGATAGAGAGAAGGTAGAGCTAAGGATCTAGAGAGAGGACAAACCCCTACCAATCTTAGTGAATTATGCAAGTCCCTAAGATGATTGTTAATGTCCATTGAGTATACTAGTGACAAAGAAAGATATACTTATGTCAAAATGGTGGATCAATAAAATCCTACCATACCTACATGAGGAAACTAGAAGCCTAGTATAGAAATAAAAAATGTTATCATTTCAAAAATGTTTTGTATATTTGTTAACATAAATCTATTTTTCTTGTTTTCTAACAATACATACTTTTTAGGCATTCTGGTATCTTATTAAAGATGTAAGACACAATTTCATCACTAGATACATAATTACTAGATCACCACTTCGTATTAGAATCAAATATGTAATTTTCCATGTATATATGCGAATGTGAATCAATTTAAGAGCAAATATTATCAATTATATCTTACTTGTCATGAAAACCTAGAAAATTACGATCGATCATGTAAATTTGCATGAAGAAGCTAAAGAGAGAAAATGAACGGCTGAGGTGAATCAAAGTGAGAAAGAAGATGAGGAAGAACATTTTCATTGCAAGCAAGAAACATGACAATGGCTCTAGGTCGATGATGAAGCGAGATCTCATTGGAAAATTCAACTAATCTAGACTATGAGAAATAAAAAAAATTACTTGACAACTCAAAACCATATCCTTAATTTCCAAAGAAATTTGAACTTTGTAATATTATTAATTGTTTAGATTTATAATTAATTATCTAAAATTATCCAACTTAAGTGAAATTTGGCATCTACGCTAATTAAAGCACGTGGAATCTAAATATCTAATTACTTTCTACTTTTAAGTACTTATATCGTCAGTTTAAAACCTTTATTATTTGAAATATTAATATTTTAAACAAATATCAGTTTCATTTGGTTTTCACTTATCTGAATGGATATCTATTTTGAAGATAATCCCTTTGGAATTAATTGAACTAAAAAATTCCTTATAAGATAAAATGTATTTGAAACCCACATAAAAATGCTAATTCAACTTCTTTAAGAGAAAACATCACAAGATTTGATAATTACTATAACAACTAACCTCCTATGTTTTCTAATCCTTATTTTATCATCAACTAATTAAGGGGAAAGGGGATTAAGAGAAATATTGTTCTGACAATATACAAAAGAAAGCTAATTTAAGAGTTATACTTGGATCCAAGTATGCTACATCTACTTCTTATTTGTTGAAAAAAAAGGACAAGGAAGAGGGTTTCAAGAAATTCATATAGAGATGCCAATCAACAATCTTTGTAAATTTTCTCCACAAGATACTACTTAAGAGTTAATAGAGTGATATTTGTACCTTTTAAACTATTAACGTTTCATTATCTCTATGAAAGATTTATGTGAAGCCACATATATACTAGGCATAAAGATCTATGGAGTTAGCTCAAGGAAATAAATGACATGGTTGGTGTTTTAAAGATGTTCTTACAATTTTTGAATAAGTTTAGAAATAACTAACTTATGCTTGTATCAAATAGAAGGTTTCAAAATCAAATGCACTACTGGTGTAAGCTTTATATTCTCTAATACTGAATTTCTATTATAAGGTTTGACCTTCACCAAATTGTTATCTTATAGATATTGTTCACTATTTCTATCAATAAATTTCAAGAAAATATACATATAATGCCTTTTTTATTGTAAAGCACTTTCATTGTATATTTTGCATCTGGTATGTATAACATGTTTTATGATTGACTTTAATTTGACAAGAAATATTGTAGGAATGTAACATGTTGTTAATATTTCTATTGAATTCAATCATAGTTGTTAGCTTATTTAGACCAACATTCCCGATAAGCAATACTTTCACATATATCACTTTTTGGTAACATTTTTTTGCTATACCTAAGGAACAATTGAATAATACTTACCTTACATATGAGTTATATACATGATATTCATTGAATAAAAAATATTACGTTTTATAAAATCAATCACCGTCCTAGGATAAATAACATGCCTAATTAATTGTATATGATTTCTTATAATCAACCACCATCCTAGGATAACAAGTATGTATAATTAATTATAACATAAATATAGTCTCTTCAAAAATATGATTTTTAGTATTTCATTATACTATACTAAAAAAATCCCTTTAGTTAAAAGAATGCCACTAATACTAAATCCATTATTTAAAAATAGGAAAGTGTTTTGTTTGTCATATTTTTTTTAATACGATATTCATCATGTGTACATCACAACAACCCTCTTAATGATTACTATATGTGTTAGTAAACATATTTAAATAGTAACATCAATGAAATACCTTAACAATTTAGAGTTTATATGGTGGAGCAATAGTATGCGATCTTATATATATTTTTTTGACAACTGAAGAAATGTCATATGTTTATATTTCAATGCCCTTGAGTTAGATTAAGAAATTAATATCGATATTTTTAAGACTCTAAAGTGTCAATTAATATTACATAAGTACATGTTATACAAGGAAGGATTATTATTGGAGTTTTATTTCATTTATAACATAATCATCTTTGATTTATCTCTAAAATATTTCAAGGTTTACCATTAGATTATGAAACAACCAAGTAGTCCATTATACTCCTGAGCATACTTGTGACTAAAGGAAAGATTAAATATTTCTGTTGCTAAAGTTTCAATCAAATCTACCAATAATCATGTCAGAAAATTAGAAGCCTAGTATAGAACCGAAGCAAAGTTGTTGTCCTATCCACAATATTTTTTTGTGTAAACTTACACCAATTTTTTTTTGAAATATTCTTATTCAACAATATATACTTCATGGGGATTCTAGAATTTATCTGAAGGAGGAGATGCACAATCTTGATTGCTGATTGCTAGAGATAGAGTAATTAGATCATTGATTTTGATTAGATTCCAAAATATCAAAGTCTGTATCTTTTCATATATATGCGACTGACATTCAATTTTAAACGTAAATATCCGGCCAGTGTAGCGCAGATGGTTCAGTCCGGCCTATCCTCTCCGGGAGACCCGGGTTCGAAACTTCCTGTTGCGCATTGTATTTACAATCCCTTGGGTCATCCGGGCTCTGACACGTGTTTGAGGGAGGGGTTAAGTCTCCTTCTAACTAAAAAAAAATTGTATCACCTTTCAAGTTGACGAATCAAATGCATTGTTTGTTATGATAATCTGATCGCAACAGATAATGCCAGTTAACAGGAAAACAATATTGATTCTGCAAATAAGACTAGTATGTTTTGTGAACAGAACACACCGCTGCAATCTACATTATAATGGTTTTGAAAACCATGACAGCAACGTCTTAAAATATGGTAGCAAATGAAAAAGCTCAGCTGCTGTTGTTACATGAGGAAGATCGTCCATGACAAGTATAGGACTTTGCAAACTGGCAATCACAAAATTAATTGGTATTGGTTTGAAATCTTTCGAGATGACTCCTGCAGTCCCAATCAACTGCATTATATAGAACTGAGTAGCATTCTTATGTCTGCGTAAAGAATATGTCAGGCTTCTTTCAGCAATTTTCAAATCGGCCTCCCTAATTCCTATAGCCTCCTTCACAACGCGAAATGCAAGATTCTGAAGAAAAGTACCACGAGTGGAGATATCCTTGTAGTCCTTCTTCTTTCTGGCATTAAATGAGATGTCCCTTTCTATAAGGGACCACGCACCTTGAGTGGCGGATCCAAACCGCAGGAAGCAGTTCTTCCTAGCGCAGTCCACAACCAATACCGCAACTTTGGAGACGGGCCATTTCTCTATCCTGGGAGCGCCCATGTTGGAATCCAACCCAAGACAAATTGAGCATGCTTCCCTTACCATCTTCTCTGCCACCGAAAGCTCGGAGCCCTTTATACCCTTTCCCACAGTCCTCGGAACAAGGTTGCGTATGTGGTGCATATAAGGCAACAGTCGAGGGTTCGCAATGACTGCCTGTTTACAGAAGGAGGTGAAGTCTAAGCGTTGCAGATGGTGGAACCGTTTCCTGAGGAAATAGTTGTAGAGCAGCACCACGCCATGCAATTGCTTTCCGATAGCTTCCTGCTTGGGGAGAGGCAGGTGTTTCTCCTGGAAAGGAGGTTCTTGGGAAAGGCAAGGGCCGACGAAATGGTCTAACAGAGCTTGGATGGCGTCCTCCTTCGCCAGGGTGGTAGCCTCATCTTCGTCAACTGTCATTGGCTCCATGGGGACACAAGTAGGAGAAAGAACGGGCTTATGGGACAATGGAACTTCTTCCTGTCCAGCAAGGTCATACATATGACAAAATTTAGTAAGTCATTAGGACGGATGATGTATCCCTTACATCAACCTTTTTTTTTTCAAAGAAACAGTTGAGTGCGTTGCAGGAAATGACGAAGTTAAATAATGAGCTAGTTCAACCAGGAAAAAGAAACATAGAACATAATTACTCTGTGATAACAAACAAACTATATAAACAGTTGGAGAGGAGTGGTTTAGGTGGTTCAACACAGTGTCCCCTCATGAAGGGACCCGGGTTCGAAACCCAACGGCCGCCTCCGAAATGGTACTCGTCGTGCAGGCCGGCTAATTGTGTGCTTTAATCTGTTTCCGAGTGGGTGGGTGCTCGGGGGGGCCGAGAGTTTACGCTGTCTTAAGGAGTCACAAAAATGGCGCTTCTACGAAGACGGTTCTCTCGTACTCCAAAAAAAAATCAAATTCTCTCACTTTTGTGACATTGAAAGCTTGTAACTCTCTTTTTTCATTGCAGTGGAGTATTGATAGTTTTTTATATGAGTTTTCCTGAATAACCCTTTGTGTCTCCTGATAATTTCACAACCCCCGGTTTTTTGACAAATCTTAAATAACCCCCATCTATCCATCCAGCTTAACCTGTTAGGACTGACGGCTAACTTTTTTGTCTTATTTTCTTGATTTATGTTTTGAACACTCAACAATTGATCAATTTATTTAATTAATAAATTCATTTTATGTGTTATTTTTCTTTAAGTGTGTAATCGTCAAGAACAAAGTTATATTAACAAAACTTGACCCAACACAACCCAATAATTCAAGATATTTAGCCCCTGCTTGGAAGCGGATCAGGATGTGATTGAGTTTTGTCTTATTAGGCCACGTCTGCGCCACGTCTGCGCCACAACAACAAATCTAGTCCTGATCCAGTCCGGTTCTGCACTTGCACGTTTGGCTAGAATCCCTGTTTCGAGATTCCGTAATCCCAAAAGCTGGACTATCTCAGTCCTGCCAGTAGCAGGATTAGGAATCCCAGTCCAGATTAGGCTTTGTCTTTTGTGTATTTTGTTTTATATAGCAGACTGAAAAACACAAGTTACGAGACAAGCCAGATTGGTTTGCCAAACGGAGTCAAGTGGGGAATCACAATCTCAATCCGGATGATGACTGGACTATCAGTCCAGATTTCATAATCCCAATTATCTCAGTCCATTCCCAAACAGGGCCTTAGGCTTCTGTTCTGATTTTGAGTCAGCTTAGGACGGATTCCGTTTGAGTCGACTGGTTGGGCCAGTTTTACTTTTGGTCGAGTTGGGTCTTATCATGTTTTGTTTAGTCACATCTTGAGTCTACCTGTATTTCAAATTTTGCTAATATTGTAATGAAAATAAAGTATATTGTTTGGCTCAGCTCATCTCATCTCAGTTCAGGATTAGGCAGGGTCAACGTATGTTTGAGTCATTTTTTGTAATTCATATCCGGTTTGGGAAGAGTTGAGGTTCGCCCTGTCTTGGTCAGGTCTAGTTTGGGTTCATAATTTTTTTTGTGGTCTATAATTTCTCTATTTGGAGACCTGACCGTAAGTAAATCTAACCCAACCAAGTGAAATTTGAGTTGACATGATCCGGAATCTGCACAGAAGTCTAAGAATTCTTAATGATTGGGTTGCGTTTGGTCTTTCTTTTCACGTCTAGTTATGCATCACTTTAATATTTTATTATACCAAATTAAGTAACAAAAAATAATAATATTTGATTTTTTTCTATTACTATAAAGTTCAGTCATGTTACAGATTCATCATTTTATGGAAAATCTAAAATCAAGTTGATCTGTGCAACTGGAATGCTTGCAAGGACTTGAACCACCTCAATATAGTTCTTCTATCTATTGTCAGTTAAGTAGAGAAGAGAAAATAAATTACATAATTTTACTAAATAAATTTGAGCAATTGAAGATGGAGTTAAAGCACAAACAAATCAAGAATAAACACGAGCTGCCAATCCTTACGCCGGAGTTAAATGTGGGCAGATAGATAGATATGGGTTACTCAGGATTTGCCAAAATATTAGGAGTTTTATGAAATTAATAGAAAATAAGGATTTATTGGGGGAAAGGTTTTGGAAGGCGAAAAAGAAAAAAAGGGACAACATTATATTTGCATTTTTTTTGTATAATATTGTATTCTCTCATATAATTAGTCATGATTATGTACATTGATCCCCCATCCTCAAGTAGACTACTATACCAGCTACGCAACACTTATGTAGGAAAGACTTCAAAGCAGCCCTTCTACTGTTGTTGGTCATGGATTAAAACGCTCTTCCATTCAATCTAGTATACATGTGTAAGAATATGTAATATCAATAAATATCAAGAATTTATTTGAGTTAAACAGAGAAACAAATAATCGTGTCAAGTAAGAGAAGAAAAGCAAAAATCCAAAGCTGCGCATTAAAACTAAGATATATCTATGATAAGAAATGTGAACCTCGCAAACTCAATGTGTATATAATACAAAATAACTCAAAAACAGAGGTGATAAGGACTACTCAAGTGTGTTTCCTTTACCATATTGGACCGTACCATTCTCATAGGATATATTTTCTATTGATATAACGCCAAGCTTGTGATTTTTCAACAAGTATCTTGGAACCACATTATCCATCAATTTTTTTTTGGTGGGAACATTATCCATTAATGAAAATAAAATGTGACCAATCATGCCATTGTAAAGTAGATATACATTTATATGGCACACACATAGCACACACATTAATATTCAATAAAAAAATCATGTTTGAGAGAAATACACAGTTAAGAACCTCCATAAACGAATTGATAAAAAAAGAGTAATTACTACTAAGACAATTTACATATTACCTCACGGTAGGAGGCCCATATACCTCATGGAGTACTTAAAAACCTAAGCCACCATTAAATCGCCTAAAACCTGCCACACTTCTGCCACCAGATTTCATTTTTGTTTGAGATTAATATTTTATTATTAGTTTGATCAAAATTTATTATGAAATTTCTTTTAACTAGGATTCTTGTCTAACCAAATTTCACTATGGGCCTCTAACCTAACATTTAGGTAGCAATTTCTAGGACTCAAGCCCATTATAGTATTTCGTCTAGATAATAGAAATGATTACATGTTGAGTTTATTGTCTTGTAGTGTGAAGAGCCTTCATATTCCATGCTTTTGAGTAGCCTTGAAAAATTACTAGTTAAATTTCCACCGCAACCATAGTCTAATATTGAAGGTGGTATGTTATAGTAGTTTCCCGTATAAGACACTGGTCCTCATAGAACATATATTGATCAAAATAAATTTATCTCAATCCTTGTAGGACCATACAATCATGTGAAATTATAACTTACTGATCCAACCTTATAGATCGTCAATCTTTTATACTAGTTCATTCCTTTGTCTTTCAAGAACAAAATGCAGTGTTATCTATACTATTCATATGTAAATGTAAATGAACACAAACCATCACAACTAAAACCATTTCACATGTTGAATAAAACAATTTATATGTTTTAGAAAAAGTAATCTCTAAATGGTTGTTATCAAATTGAAATGCATAGATGTAGCATCTACATGTTTTTCATTATGAGTATTGGGAATGCAACATGCGGAAATAACATGATGATTACATGATCATTAATGCATTAATGTCAAATGTGGTAAGTATCACTAGGCTTACTCATAAAAGCAATAGGAGAATTAGAATTATTTCTATGTGAATAGAACATATCGAAATGCCACAGTAATTGAATACCACACATATACTTCACATTGATGAATTTACAATAGATTTTAAATTGCAATAATTGTAAAGTGTGTGTAGTCTTGAGATGTAGTTGTACAATCTAGCTAAGATCTTGAGACACTTGTCAGGGATATATACATAGGGTCCCTTCTATAAATCTTATTTTTTGTACTTATCATAAACAATATCTTTATATCAGAATTGGTTTCATCAACATGTTTCTTTACTACATTTGACTTTTTAACATAAGAGTTGAGATCTTGCTGACCATATTTGAGGAACACATAGGCCTTATTTTTCATCTTACTTACTTTACATATGACATGAGGAATCATCAACACATCTATAGTTTTCCCCAAAAGTAAGAGTTTTATAAATGAATCCAACACACAAGACCACATCACTAAAATAATTGATCTGTTATGTTTGAAGGTTTAACATTTTTTATAGTAAAAAGAAGTAAAAAAATCACCTCAAACTACATTTTTTTGCCCATGATGAAAGTGCACGATCGAGAAGTTCATAGCCACGGTGTGAGATTCCATTTTTAAATTTATTAGCACAACTTCATGTAAGACAAGACCTCCATAGTTATTGATAAAAATATCTTTCATGTGCACATATAATATTTGTAAGTTTATAATAAATTATCATGTCATTCAACACTATGGGAAATAGTAAGTTGTCTTGCAACACTGGAGATTTACATATGATGTACAAGTTACGTTGATCATATACTACAAGATCCCATTGTTCTTAAATATGTCTCTAAGTTGAGAAATACAATATGTAATCTTGGTTCTTTAACCATTAGAATGCTACAATGACATAATATATCATAAATAAATGAGAAGCTTGAGAATAGAAGCATGTAATATGATGAATTTACATCAATGTGGAATGTACCTTGGTACACATTATGTTCAAATAAAAAGTTTCTCCAAGATGATCACCACCAACTCCTGATAACCGGCCTTAATGCAACAAAGACTGCCTTGCCAAGTTATAACGGGACCATGCACTGTAAGAAATATCAAGTCCATTAGATATGTCTAGTAGCAAAAGAATATTGAGGAGAGCCTTCATGTCTAAGAAATGAGTAAATCACCGTGCCTTATCAAGTTTTTAGGAAGGAGAACACAAAAAAATGGATTTTATAGTTATAACTCATAAGTCACAGTTGAAGATGAAAGAAGGGAACTTCAAAAGATATTGGTCTCACTTTAAGGAAGTAAGGTCTCACTTTAAGGAAGTAAACAAGTATAACTAGGTCAGACTCTATAGGTGCAAAGTTTGACCAACTCGAAGTTCTTGAAAGTGATGTCTCTGAAAAAATGATTGTTTTTTATCTTTGTATGTGTCATATGGATACTTGAAGCCCACTCATATAGTATTCCATATCAGTCACAACATTGAGAGAAGATAACTTTAATTCTCAAAGACAAAGCACATGGCTAGTAAAAATCACAAATGTGGATCTAAAGATACATTTACTTGTATTTTAGCCTTGTGACACAATATGTGCAATCAATATGGATTTCAGTGAAAGAAAATATTATTAGAATTCAAAGTTATTAATGACGAATAACTATAAAGAAGAAAACTAACCACTTATTATTATTATCTTAGGAAGTTGTGGGATTGAATATTCCCAATGGTTGGAGTATTGACCCCAAGAATTAAACAAATCTAAATGTTTTATTTTTTTAATATTATGCTTTACAAGTCACGACATATACATAGCTAAGAAGGTTGCCATGAAAGACATGTGAACTCAACTCATCAAATGGATAGTATATTTTTAGAAAACATATACTAAATAGATCCTGCACATATTGAAGTTATATATAAATGGTTTGATATCACTAAAACTACCACATATCATATAGTGTGAAACTATAAAATAATTTAAACGTTTCCTAGTCAATAATACTTTTTCTATGGTAAATACAAGCCACTATCATAGAAATTTTCTAAATACAATTTCTTACTCCAACCCTTCCTCATCGGAGCATCAACATGCTCAACAAAAAAAGAAGCCTCAACTTATTTTAACATTCATCACTCTGTAGGATATAGACTTCTTTTGAAAGTAGACACCCTATTTGTGGTTCATTTCATTTAATTATATTATGGATTCACACAATATTTTTCTATAATTATGTTTTCATTCTCTTTTATAACATGATGATACCATACATTTAGATATTAAAACAATTACCACCACTGCTAAATTCAACCAAGTCATAATATTTACTTGAAAAAAAGTATATAAAAAAAGAACAAAGCCACTACCGCAATTTTAAAGAGAAAATAATTAATTCGAATTAAAAATCTAAAGTACATTGATAAAATCATCAAACAAAATACTAAAACATTTGAAAGGAGCTTTAATATTATTCAAGAAGTTGTAATATCTTATTATACACATATATGCTTACTCATGGATAAAATAACAACAAAAATCAAAACAATTTACTAAATTAGGTCATTTGACTCCAACCATTTTAAAACTAAGAAGTTTTATAGACATGCTATTCAATTAAATAAAGCTAGTGCGTGGAAGGTGTGGTTGAACCTTCAAGTTGAGCAATGAGTATACAAAAAATCATAATAAGAGTGGATTGCATGAGTTTTCAATGCTCAAATTTGAGTTGACATGCAAGTATCACAAATACACTAAGAGCAAACACTAGATCATATATATGAAGTCTGTAACTAATTAGTTATCTTATTATATCTATAATATTTCGATTTTAAATAAGCCTAGACAAAATAACAATAAAACAATTGAGATAATAATAAGAAATGGTGAAAAGTTAGTACGGTTAGGAATTATGGAGGCAACAAAAGAAGCAGAAACAATAAAAAATCTCTATGTTTCCTACAAACAAATCTGGTCAACAATGTTATATCTAAAAAAGGGTGCACATGGTATAACTTGTTGTGGAGAAGTCCAACAACATTCTCCTCATGCATTGATGTGCTTCGCTCTTTGGAGTGCATGGATGGTCCTTGAAGACGTCATCCAAATGAAGTAGCATGATGCTTGCATCTTTGCATAGCCCACACGAATGGACATGAACTCCTTGTCATGTTACTTGAGTCGGAAGGAAGGAACAATCTCTCATTTAGTGATGTGCTATCCTCGTGGTCATTCTCCTTGTCTCTCTCATGGATAATGATGACTAGGGTTCACGCATAAGAGTATATATGTGGCTCGATCGTCATGTCCCTTTAAATAAGAGAGGCAAGCAAAGAATGTTTCAAAAAACCTTGGGAAATGAAAAGGCAGTGGTTGTGCTTAAAGAAACACACTCATGTACGGTCAATCAAATAGTTGGCTAAGTCATAACATTATGAAATTATGCCATTAATTAATTGATCAATTAGTTGAATTAAGAGATTGACTGATTTTTAAGCACCTGACTAGAAACTCAAAACAGTCACTTGGGACTATCCAATCAACTTATCATATAAGTCAGTGATTTTAAATGCAATCAATAATCTTAAACCTTTTAGCCAATTGTCTTGGATATTATTCCAATATTGTTCTGGATGATTACCTAAACATTTTAGTAATCAATATAACTTGGAGTATTTCCAATTATGTCTGCAATTATACTCCAAATCTAGTCATCCTATGTGTGTGACCCTATAGGCTCCAAATTACATTGATAATGATGTTCATAATCAAATTATGTATTCACAAGCAATGATTGGTATCTAGAAAGACTTCATTTGTACTCAAGTAATTGGAGAAGTTAGAGAACAAATTTGATCTAGTATTGTGATCAGTGTCACAATGATCGTATGATCCCTTAGTCTCTGATATACAAATTGAATTAGAGGCATGGAAACATCATATCTAATATTCAATCTTTGTTCCTTGATCTGGAGAAGACTATTTGAGATACATATGAACTCAATGTCATACATTGACTCAGATGAGCATTTCCACACATTTCACAGTCTCACCCATAAAGTGGCGAGGATGTCACTCCAATGGGAGGGAGGAATTCCATCTGCACCACTCACAATAATCTACTTGTCTCACAATGCACCTAAGAACGAATTGTATAGAGACCCTTATTCAAGGTCACATTGAGTAGTGTTAAAGCAAACCAAATGGCATGTCGTCATTGTACTGACTTCAGGTCTAAGAACTACAATCACCACTATCTGATTGAGGTATGATTATGACCACCATTATTGGCGTCCATGTATCATACTCAAAGTGGACCTATCCAATGCACTTGTTAACAAGTACCCATGTGTTTAATTTGGTATCCAATTTCATGACTAGTGTGATGTAGT
This sequence comes from Alisma plantago-aquatica, assembly GCA_963693085.1. Classification (NCBI taxonomy): domain Eukaryota; kingdom Viridiplantae; phylum Streptophyta; class Magnoliopsida; order Alismatales; family Alismataceae; genus Alisma; species Alisma plantago-aquatica. The sequence continues at coordinate 1,162,492,416 of OY856413.1, read as the reverse complement.
CATCAATCAACACACATATTAGTCTTAATGTATTATTGTCGCCCTAACTTCCACAATAATATATGACCAGGGACTTAGATAAGAATGGATATTCTTAACATACACATGATCTCATATATATGTCGCAAACTCGAAATCACGTGTCATTTAATCACACATTCTTAGGACACTATTATATTTATTCATTATTTTATATTGAGGAAAACATGATAATTGGAATTGCCTATATTAATAATCGAATCAATTACAAGATGTGCCATTACAATCATCACATTATTGCCTCTGAGGGCATACAACCAACAATCTCCCACTTGCACTTGAGCCAATCACTCATGAATCACACTCCAAGTGATCTAACATGACAATCATGCTTTTGTTGTGAAAATGCTTTTGTTAGAGGGTTAGGTAACATTGCTTTTAGTTGGTACTATGCAAATCTTCACATCTCCTCATTGTATGATCTCTCAAATGAGGTGGTAACACTATAGTATGTGCTTGGAACTCTAATGGGATATGGGTTCCTTAGTTAGTGGTATAGCTCCATTGTTGTCACAATATATCTCTACTACATCATCAATTGAGGGAACTACTCCAAATCCAGCAATTAACTTCTTGATCCATATAGCTTCCGTTGTTGCATTTGAGGTTGCAATGTACTGGGTCTGTATTATAGAATCAACCACTATCTCTTGCTTGAAACTTTTCTAGCTTACAACTTCACCATTGAGGCAAAACACAAAATGTGATTGCAATCGATAATCATCCTTGTCGGTTTGGAAGTTTGCATCAATGTAACCCTTCACCACCAACTCTTCTTCACCACCATAAATAAGGAATTTATCCTTAGTTCATTTCAAGTACTTAAGGATGTTCTTAACGATAGTCTATTGAACTTCACTAGGATCTGGCTGGTACATACTCACCTTTCTAAAAGCATACAAGACGTCAATACATGTACATAACATTGCATAGATGGTATATCCAATTGTTGATTCATAAGGAATATTACTCATGTATGCTCTCTCTTCATAAGATCTAGGACACTGAACACTAGAGAGACTTATTCTATTTGAGATGGGTAAGTTTCCTCTCTAAGACTCTTGCATGCTGAGCTTTTTCAACACTTTGTCAATGTATGTACTTTGACTTACACCAAGAATCCTTTTAGTTCTATATTTATGGATCTTGATTTCTAGGATATATGATTCTTCTCATAAGGCCTTCATGGAAAGGTGTTTACCAACCATATATTCACCAATTTTAGAGTAGGTATGTCATTCCCCATCAAAATTATGTCATCTACATACAATATGAGAAATACAATTATTCCCCCACTAACCTTCTTATAAACAAAAGGTTCATATTCATTTTGAATAAAGCCAAACTATTTGACTACCTCGTCAATACAAAGATTCCAACTCTGATATGCTTGCTTCAATCCATTGATTATCCATTGTAGCTTACATACCTTTCTAGCTTCTTTTATAGTGATAAAACCTTTGGGTTGTGTAATGTACACATCCTCAAGAAAATTTCTAGAAAGGAATGCAATTTTAACATTCATCTACTAGGTTTCATAGTCATGATAAGTTGTAATGGCAAGCATGATCCTGATAGATTTAACCATGACTATTGGGAAAAAGATTCATCATAGTCAGCACCTTGAACTTGTTTGAAACCTTTTGCAAACAATCACCCTTTTAGATTTGTGTGTTACCATCCATGCCAATCTTCTTTTTGAAGATCTATTTGCATCCTATGGATTTTACCACTTCAGGTGGATCCACCAAGGTCCATACCTTGTTGTCATACATGGAGTCTATCTCAAATCTCATGGCTTCAAGCCATTTATCAAGAATTTGATCCCTCAATGGCCTCATTGTAGGTTTTTGGATCATCATCATTCATGACCAACGTATTGCCTTGTTGAGTCATGACAAACCAAATCTCTCTAGCTCAAGATATGTTCTATTAGACTTTTGAAGTTCTTATGTTACATGAGGAACTTCAGATTTCAAAATACTTGAAATTCATATTGTTCCTTATCTACCTCAATACGTTCAACTTTTTCTTATTGGTGTTGAAATTATTAATGTTCTATATTCCTCCCGCTGGTTCCTTTAGAAACGAATTCATTTTCAAGGAATACAACAATTCTACAAACAAACACTTCGTTGTCAGATAGAATGTAAAAATAATATCCATTTGTTTCCTTAGGATATATAGAATTAACATTTATCTGATTTGGGTTAAAAAAATTCTAAAATATATTTCCTAACATAAGATTCACATCCCTAAGTCTTCATAAAAGACATATTGGGAAGTTTCTCAATTCATATCTCACACAGAGTCTTTTGATAACCTTGTAAATGGTGTCGTTTCTAAAATATATCCTGAGAAGGAATTCGAAAGATCATCAAAACTCATTGATGACTGTACCATATCCAACAGGGTGTGGTTCCTTCTTTCTAATACGTGATTATGTTGTTGTGTTTCATGTGGAGTCCAATGTGAGTCCTTCTTTCTAATACGTGATTATGTTGTTGTGTTTCAGGTAGAGTCCAATGTGATACAAATGACACAATCTTTCCAAAGGGCCTCAAGTTCTTGGATTAAGTATTCCCCACCTAGATCTGATCAAATTACTTTAATACTCTTACCAAGTTGGTTTTATACTTCATTCACGAATTCCTTGAACTTTTCAATGGATTCATACTTGTATTTCATTATCCATATCTACTGAGATCATCAATAAATGTGATAAAATATTGATAACCACCTTTGGCACTTGTCCTAAAGGGTCCTCATATATGAATATGTAAGAATCCTAATAAGTCACTTGCCCTTTCACTTTTACCAGTAAAATGTTCATTTGTCATCTTGACTAATAAACAAAATCACATGTCTCAATTGATTCAAAATCAAATGAGTCTAGACATCCATCTTCATGGAGTCAAGAAATGCACTTCTCATTTATATGGCATAAACAACAATGCCATAGATAGGTTTTATTTGATTCATTAGTTTAGATTCATATTATTTATGTTATATATACTTGTCTCAAAATTTAGTAAGTAAAGACCATAAGACATAGGGGTACTTCCATAAAAGATCTCATCTTTATAAATAGAATATTGACCATTCTTAATAGGAAATCCAATCCATTCTCATCCAAACAAACAAGAAATAAATTCCTATTTACATCAGGTACAAAATAGTAGCTCTCTAACTCTATTACAAGATCACTTGGTATAGATAAATAGTAGGTTCCTACAATAATGGCACCATCTCTTGCTCCATTTGCAATACTAGCTACATCTCTTCCATATTCAAGGGTCTACTTCTATTCAGAATTTTCATATCTGAACATATGTGAGATCCACATTGGTATCTAATATCCATGATGATAAAGTAGATAAAATTATCTCTATATGTTGTACCCTACCCAAAAATAGGGGGAAAAGAGATATTTAATGAATAAAACTCTACACTTTTTGGTAGTGAAGTTGCATAAAAAAAGTGAGTTCATATCTGTCGGGACCCACTCTTTTGATCAGCATAAATATCAACCATTAGAGATAATCCCAAAACCTAAACCCAGATTATGAAATAAAATAATGATTTCTCGACAAAGGTGAATAAACAATATATGAAAAACAAAGATAATTTTTTTTTCCTTTTCCATCTTCACAAATTCATAAATCAATGTCACATCAAGGACATCACATTTAGATATCACAAATCTTATTCAACTCCATTAAAACCAAAATCAAATATTATTCTCATTTGCGGTTCAGTTTACATTAGATACACATACATTGATGAACAAACATAGTCTACAACCCATCCCGGAAAAAAGAGAGTACATGGGCATTCTAATTTATCTAGATTATGCTATTTATATCTTCTTTGTCATGACTCTTCGCTGGATAGCATTATACCTAAAAACATTTGAAACAACCTCATGAGACTCATATAGATCCCCATTGAGTGGATACCTCTCACTCAAGCTAGGTACATGCATCAACATCAGATTAAGTATAATAAACTTAATAGAAACATCCAGATATTGAAAAGTCTAGCAAATAGTTCTATCATAAGTCATATCTAAGTTACAATGGTAATATAATCCAATAGATAAGGTAATCACTTAAACCAATTATAACTTTGAAACATCTTTTAAAGCATGTCTATGAACAAATTAGTAGATACTTCTTAGTTCAGATTATGAATCCTACTACATGAGTAATAAGTCAAGTTCTAAGCATTTTGAATCAATACGTAATAATAACATTATATTTGTTACACTCCACCAGCCAGACCAGGAACACATCCTGTAGTCCTGAAGCTGAAGTACACATAATACATATCTACCAAACAATACTATCAAATAGCCAGCAATCCAACTCATATTCAGATTGGATATAAATCCCATCATTTATAACTTGTCAACATGACATATCATAATATGAAAATGTCCATAGCAACATGATTACTTTCCACAACAAGAAGCATAATCATCAATGCCAAATCATCAAGTATCAGTACAAGGAATGTAACAACCATTCAAATCATGTTCTACACGACTTATCATCTTTTATTCATTTGCCCTGAAATTACTTGGCTTCCTCACCAAGTAGAAGTTGCCACGCCTGATTCTCATGTCAACGACTCACCGTCACTATCTTAGGTTTAGCCGGACACCCTAAGATATCAAAAACAGACCCTGGCCACCTCAGGGTTACCTAAAGAGGCTCACGTCCTCATTTTGGGTACACAAGATAGGAACCAACAAAATAGTATATCACATATCATAGTATTTCACATATTTTCACATTTCACATATTTCATTTCATCAGAGTCTATTCCATCTGGACGTAGACTTTCACAATAAGGATTTAGGGCCAGAGCCACTCCAGATGACTCACTCCTATATCTTGGTGGTCTAACCTTTAAGGTCTTGATCCACACTCTGAAAATCCTTCTCATAATTCATCGATTACGATAAGGAGATTCGTTTTGTTTCCCCAGTGTGGTCCTCGGGGGAAACTCACAGTGTTCAGGGCACCAAACTAGATGTTCCATCATTTCACTTATTATTAATCTCTTTTACTCATCCTAAAAGAATTAAAAACATCATATATCATATATGTGTATTCTCACGTAACTAGAATTACATGAAACAGATTAAGTTTATCAATTAGGACAATGATCAAAGCAAGAAGCACAATAAATCTGTATATTGCAACACATATGATTATTTCTATCTTCTACATCATCTCATAGCAATCATGAACAGTGGGCTTTCATCCTGAGATATAATCTTATTGTCCAACATTTACCCCCATCAGGGTTTTGTCATCATCAGTGGGCTTTCGACCCTAGACATAATCTCATTATGCAACTTTTACCCTTATCAGAGTTTTTCAAATGTAAGGAGTGCATATTAAATTCAATTTCAACATATTTCTTATCAGTTCATTATATATCACAGTTCTTAACAAATATTAGCAAAGGCATTAGAACTAGCAATAGTAAAAGCATATAGACATCATGTATCATTCATCATACTCAGAACAAATTCATCATACAACATATGCTTGTTCCATCCAATTTCAATAGATACAAATAAATTTCATGCATATACATGCATAATAGACTTACTTCTCTTCTTCTTTTACTTCACATTCTTTAGATGGGGTTACTAATCAACACATGTTGACTATCATTTGAAGTTTGTACTATTAGTCCATTCTCAGAGTACAAGTCACAATTCAAGAACACATTCTTGTAAATCAATTCAAATACTTGAATTTCATCTTTTAGTTGAATTCAACTACAGTTATGTGAATCCATTAATCCCTCAGTAAATATTGTCGTTCACTAGAATCATCAAACTCATCATTTTTGGGTAAGAGTTACATTCTTAGAATCATCTACTAATTCCTATATTTTTCCATCATTTTATATTTAGTAGTCTCAACTTCTTTTCATTTCATGTTCATTACATTATCTGGACCAATCTTTCTTGATTCACTTTACATACAATGCTTCTCTTCTACTTAACATTTATCAAAGTATAGTTCTTAGTATATTTCATTTAACTTGGGTTAAGCCACATGTAACTAAAATAAAAGATAAAATACTTCATCATACTATCTTCATTAGTTTCATCTTTATCTTGCAATCACCATTAAATACATCTTGTTCATATTGTCTCTTATATTTAGATAAGTGTACCATGTCATTGACTACTAATGTCATTCCCATAATCAACAATGATCATTCTTTATTGTATTAAAACAGATACATTAGTCTTAGATCATATTATTAAGACTCATCGTCTTTAATTGAAGTATTAATACTTACATTCAACATTAACATCATATACAAGTTCTAGTTTCATCACTCATAATCGTCTTAATACTAAACATCTAGGGTTTTCAAGAAGTCAACCTTAGTTGAACACATTATAAGATCCATATCACTAAGTAATTTCATAATGATGAATAGAGGTTCATTAGGGCTATTCACATACATGGAAATCCTACTTTCCATTTTCACATATTTCATTCATCAATCATAAGTATACATTGATTAATTGACTCATTTGATTCACTTCCTCAACACAAACCCTAATAAGGATATGTGGTCACCTTGTACTGATCCTTATACATATCTTATATTCAATTCCATTAACATTCAACAATACACTTGTATAATACAATCTAGTACAATTCCAATATGATTTTATACATGTCAATTTAATTCCAAGCATATCGGCCATTGGGCTAATTTTTAGGGAAAATTCACATGAAATAGCATAGTCATCTACCCATAAGAATACCCATGGATCCTCAATCAACATATTAGGAACTAATCAAGTTACAATCAATGAGAAATAATGAAAATCAGTAGAATTGGATCCCCCAATATCTTTCCCAAATCAAATCCAATCACATACATATACAAACAAGGTTTCTGATTGTTTTAACCGGATAGAATTAGGCTTTTAACATGAATACAAAGCTTAGGAGGGAGAAAAACAGTCACCTCAGGAGCTAAGAACCTTAAAAATGTAGGTCAACCTCTGAAGTTTTGGAATCCCAATCAAACTCTAGCAAATGAATCCAATTCTTTCTCCTCTTCAATTCGGAAACCTTAGAAATGGGGATTAGAAGAGTAAGAGTGAGAAAAGGAGGAGATTTGATGTGATTTTTGAATCAAATCAGAGGAGGTAAGTAATCTTTACATGTGAGAGAAGATTCACCATGAAAGGATATGAAAAGAAGCTAAACTTACTTGATTTCATCATATCTCAGATTGAGAAACCCTAGATCAGCAATTCCACCACTTTCTCCTCTCAAACAATAACTCTCCCTCTCTCTCTAGCATTTCATTTCTCTAGAAAGAATCACAAATTATGAGAGCTCCTAGTGTGTTAGGTTGACCATATAGAAAAATTGAGCTGCTTGGGTCAATTACACATTGACCCCTCACTATACTTTCTTTTATTTTAGTTCAACTTTCTGTCAGAAAAAAGTTACTATATTTCATTTATTTCAGAGGTCAAACAATATCTCAAAATTATTAAAATTTATTATGTTGTTTATTATTGAGTTACAAGGCTTTAGTTAAAATTTGTGATCATTATAAGCTTCCATTAAATAATTAAAAATCAAATAGCGAATTTCTATCTAGAAATCTGTAAAATAGTTAGTTGAAGAGAAAATGCCTCATAATGGCCATACAAGCTGCCATGGCCATGCTAAGATGGATCTAGAACGTTCGTGCTCTCTTTCACGGCTGTGGTGCATTGGTTTCATCAGATTTGAGTACAAAAGTTGGTCAACAATTCAATTCTTTCAAAACGACCGTGTGGCCTAGCATGCCCGTGCCACCAATGACCTAACACGGTCGTGCTATCCAAGCCCCCAACTACCATTTCCATTATCCTTTACCTACCTCTCTCATTCCTTCCCGACATGAGTCTATTTGGTGAAAACCCTAACTAGATGACTAATTTGAAAATGGGTCATTACAAATTCTCCCGTCCTTTTAGGATTTCATCCCAAAATTTAAGAAAATATATGGAAGAATATTATATCATCTAATAATTCACCTCTCTGGGCATCAAATTATAAAGACTTTCATTTTATCTTTCTTTCATATGACATTTTTTTGCATTAAATGGATATTTCATCCCTTGTCATCATCATATCTCTCCTTGGGTATTACAAACACTTACTTCACAAATTTTAGTAATACATCATTTATCAAGATCTGATTCCCATCACTTTTCACATCCTTCTAAAAATTTGATTATGTATCTCATGGATTAAGATTATGACTCATTCACATATTATCATCCACATTCATCAATTTCCTTCATAAATAATATTATTTAGTGTGCATTATTCTTAGTTCATATTTTTCACTCACAATTTAAGATTTCACACCCAGTTTCAAACTCATTAGAGTTTGTCTTTATAGTCCATTAGGATTTTATCTTTATTATATGAAATTTCCTTCTTGCCATAGGTTCCATATTGAATGATAAAATCCTTTTCTCTTTCACCATTTTATCGCCAGTCTTCTCTTTTTCATCATGCATCTTATTATACGACCAAACTATGTTCATCTGGATACTTGGTCAGGGCATCCGGAAGAAGTACAGTTGACAGTTCCATACTAGCATAGCTCAATACCCAGATAATTGCCCAGAGTACCTGGATATTGAGTTCAGCCAGTATGCACATCATTCAGGTTATATTCAACATCTACATTATCATACAGTCTTAGATCCTATTGTCCATGTAGATTCATCTAACCTAGGCTCTGATACCACATTATCGGGACCCACTCTTTTGATCAGCATAAATACCAACCATTAGAGATAATCCCAAAACCTAAATGCAAATTATGAAATAAAATAATGAATTCTTGACAAAGGTGAATAAACAATATACGAAAAACACATATAATTTTTTTTCCTTTTCCTTTCTTCACAAATTCATAAATCAATGTCACATCAAGGACATCACATTTAGATATCACAAATATTATTCAACTCCACTAAAACTAGAATCAAATCTTATTCTCATATGTGGTTCAGTTTACATCAGATACATGTACATTGATGAACAAACATAGTCTACAACCCATCCCAAAAAAGTGAGAGTACATGGACATTCTAATCTATCTGGATTATGCTATTTATATCTTCTTTATCACGACCTCTCTGCTGGATAGAATTATACCTAAAAATATTTGAAACAACCTCATGAGACTCATATAGAGCCCCAGTGAGTGGATACCTCCCACTCAATCTAGGTACATGCATCAACATCAGATTAAGTATAATAAACTTAACAGAAACATGCAAATATTGAAAAGTCTAGTAGATTGTTCTATCATAAGTCATATCTAACTTACAATGGTAATCTAATCCAACAGATAAGGTAATCACTTAATCCAATTATAACTTTGAAACATCTTTTAAAGCATGTCTATGAACAAATCAGTAGATACTTCTTAGTTCAGATTAAGAATCCTACTGCATGAGTAATAAGTCAAGTTCTAAGCATTTTGAATCAATACGTAATAATAACATTATATTTGTTACACTCCACCAGATGGACCAGGAACACATCCTATAGTCCTGAAGATGAAGTATACATAACACATATCTACCAAACAATACTATCAAATAGCAAGCAATCCAACTCATATTCATATTAGATATAAATCCCATCATTTATAACTTGTCAACATGACATATCATAATATGAAAATGTCCATAGCAACATGATTACTTTCCAAAAAAAGAAGCATAATCAACAATGACAAATCATCAAGTAGTAGTACAAGGAATGTAACAACCATTCAAATCATGTTCTATACGGTTTATCATCTTTTATTCATATGCCCTGAAACTACTTCACTTGTACCTCACCAAGTAGAAGTCGCGACGCCTGATTCTTGTGTCAATGACTCACCGTCACTATCTTAGGGTTTAGTCAGTCACCCTAAGATATCAACAATAGATCCTGGACACCTCATGGTTGCCTAAAGAGGCTCACGTCCTCATCTCGGGTACACAAGATAGGAACCAACAAAACAGTATATCACATATCATAATATTTCACATATTTTCACATTTCACATATTTCATTTCATCAGAGTCTATTCCATCTAGACATAGACTTTCACAGTAAGGATTTAGGGCCAGAGCCATTCCAGATGACTCACTCCTAAATCTTGGTAGTCTAACCTTTAAGGTCTTGATCCACACTCCAGAAATCCTTCTCATAATTCATCTATTATTACAGTGTGGTCCTCGGGGGAAACTCACAGTGTTCAGGGCACCTAACTAGATGTTCCATCATTTCACTTATTATTAATCCCTTTTACTCATCTTAAAAGAATTCAAAACATCATATATCATATATGTGTATTCTTGCGTAACTAGAATAACATGACAGATTAAGTTTATCAATAAGGACAATGATCAAAGCAAGAAGCACAATAAATCTGTATATTGCAACACATTGATTATTTCTATCTTCTACATCATCTCATAGCAATCATCAACAGTGGGCTTTCAGACTGAGACATAATCTTGTTGTCCAACATTTACCCCATCATGGTTTTGTCATCATCAATGGGCTTTCAGCCCTAGACATAATCTCATTATGAAACATTTACCCTTGTCAGGGTTTCTCAAATGTAAGGGGTGCATATTAAATTCAAATTCAACATATTTCTTATCAGTTCATTGTATATCACAGTTCTTAACAAATATTAGCACATGCATTAGAACTAGCAATAGTAAAAGCATATAGACATCAATTATAATTCATCATACTCAGAACAAATTTATCATACAACATATGCTTATTCCATCCAATCTCAATAGATGCAAATAAATTTCATGCATATACATGCATAACAGACTTAGTTCTCTTCTTCTTTTACTTCACATTCTTTAGATGGGGTTACTAATCAACACATGTTGACTATCATTTGAAGTTTGTACTATTAGTCCATTCTCAGAGTACAAGTCACAATTCAAGAACAAATTCTTGTAAATCAATTCAAATACTTGAATTTCATCTTTTAGTTGAATTCAACTACAGTTATGTGAATCCATTAATCCCTCATTAAATATTTTCGTTCATTAGCATCATCAAACTCATCATTTTAAGGTAAGAGTTACATTCTACTAATTCCCATCTTTTTTCATCATTTTATATTTAGTAGACTCAACTTCTTTTCATTTCATGATCATTACATTATCTGGACCAATCTTTCTTGATTCACTTTACACACAATGCTTCTCTTCTACTTAACATTTATCAAAGTATAGTTCTTAGTATATTTCATTTAACTTGGGTTAAGTCACATGTAACTAAAATAAAAGATAAAATACTTCATCATATATACTATCTTCATTAGTTTCATCTTTATCTTGCAATCACCATTAAGTACATCTTGTTCATATTGTCTGTTATATTTAGATAAGTGTACCATGACTACTAATGTCATTCCCATAATCAACAATGATCATTCTTTATTATACTAAAATATATGCATTAGGCTTACATCATATTAGTAAGACTCATCATCTTTAATTGAAGTATTAATACTTACATTCAGCATTAACATCATATACAAGTTCTAGTTTCATCACTCATAATCGTCTTAATACTAAACATATAGGGTTTTCAAAAATTCATCCTTAGTTCAACACATTATAAGATCCATATAACTAAGTAATTTCATAATGATGCATAGAGGTTCATTAGGGCTATTCACATACATGAAAATCCTACTTTCCATTTTCACAAATTCCATTCATCAATGATAAGTATACATTGATTAATTGACTCATTTGATTCACTTCCTCAACACGAACCCTAATCAGGATATGTACACCTCGTACTAATCCTTATACATATCTTATATTCAATTCCATTAACATTCAACAATACACTTGTATAATACAATCTAGTACAATTCAAATATGATTTTATACATTTCAATTCAATTCCAAGCATATCGGCCATTGGGCTAATTTTAGGCAAACTTAACATGAAATAGCATAGTCATCAACCCATAAGAATACCCATGGATCCTCAATCAATATATGAGGAACTAATCAAGCTCTAATCAATGAGAAATAATGAAAATTAGTAGAATTGGATCCCCCAATATCTTTCACAAATCAAATCCAATCACATACATACACAAACAAGGTTTCTGTTTGCTTTAGCCGGATAGAATTAGGATTTCAACATGAATACAAAGCTTAGGAGGGATAAAAAAACTCACCTTAGGTGTCAAGAACCTTAAAAACGTAGGCCAACCTCTGAAGTTTTGGAAACCCAATCAAACTCTAGCAAATGAATCCAATTCTTTCTCCTCTTCAACCCGGAAACCCTAGAAATGGGGATTAGAAGAGAAAGAGTGAGAAAAGGGGGATATTTGATGTGATTTTGAATCAAATCAGAGGAGGGATGGAATCTTGACTTGTGAGAGAAAATTCACCATTAAAGGATATGCAAAGAAGCTAAACTTACTTGATTTCATCATATCTCAGATTGAGAAACCCTAGAACAACAATTCCACCACTTTCTCCTCTCAAATCCTAACTCTCCCTCTCTCTCTAGGATTTTGTTTCTATGGAATGAATCATGAATTATGAGAGATCCTAGTGTGTTAGGTTGACCATATGGGAGAAAATTGAAGTGAATGAAGGTATGAAAAGGAAGATTGTGAATCTCTCCTCTATTTGATTCAAGATTTTTTATTTTTTTCTACAATTACATTGATTGCGTATTTTTCTTTTTGGTGTGCACATTGGCATTTTTTTATTGTGGTATGGCCCTATTACATATAGAAGGGTATGTAAGAAGCGTATAGATAGATAGGGGTGCCACCCTGAACTTGGAGCTTGACACATTCTTTTTGGATTTTTGTTTATTTTTGGGGAATGGTGGGGTAAGAAGATGGTGGAAGAACTATAGAAGGATGAACTTGTACATCTCATATTTGGGAATTCAAAGAATAGGAATAAACATTGACAACCAGTTTAATTATTCCATGAATTGTAAAATTATGATACAAGAAGCTTATGTTGATCAAGTTAGAGACACATTGGAATTTGATTACTCTCAATTCCATATGGCTACCCATCATTTCTAGGGAATGAAATTTCTCTAGGTCATTGGGGACATGATAGATTCTAGCATTAGAAATTCAGAGTCATTTTTCCAGTGAAGACTTGTTTCATTCAAATTTGGAGCACATTGCTTTTTTTTCAAAATAAATATGCAAACATAAATAAATCTAGGTCGACTAGGTAATGGATGATTACATTAAACTAAGATGGAATTTGAAAACAAAAATTGGAAACAAATGCAATGCTAATCTTGAAAGCAATTGACAGAAAAGGGGAAGATAATGAGGGTGGAATGGAGACATACCACCCACCCTCCACCCCAAACTTAGAAATTTTTTGTCCTTGAGCAAATTCTAAATCCAAAATAGATGGGAAGATAATCACTGAAAACACCAACTAGTGTGATCACTTGGTCGTGGTGGATGTTGGCCCTAAAAGAATCACATGTTAGTTTGTTAGACCAATTTTTGCATGAAAAATGTCATGGAGGCTCCTCAAGAGGCGGCTTGGTGTAGTAACTTCCCCAATATCAAGAGTGGGGGATGGATATATCTAGTTGGTACCATAGTTGGTGTAGTGAGTGTGTGCAGGATCATAGTTTCCTCAGTTCACATTCCAATCCTCATACACCTCCTACATGAGGTACATGTGGTTCAGCTGGTAGCCCTACCTCTGTTGGTCCCGTTCCATGTGGGTCTAGGTAGGGCTATCAATGGGTAAGGGTAAACCCATTTACCCCTTACCCATGCCCTATAGGGGAAGGGTAAGGGTAAATGATTTTCATACCCTTTACCCACCTACCTGCTACACTCTAACCTATACCTTAGTGGGTAAGGGTATGGGTAAGCCATTACCCATACCCTATAAGCTGGTACCCGCCATTATTTATGTATAATATATTAAATGTAGAGTCATTGTGATGTTTAAGTCTATGGAATATATAGTATTATGCTCTCATTATTTTATATAATACATGATATCCATATCTACTTCTTATGTAGTTAACTTGGTTGTGTATGCAAAACCATTTTGGAGGTGCAAGACATGTGTATAAAAATAGTCTATGTTCCAATAAATACTTATGTGGTGTGATACGAATATGTAAATAATAGCCAGAACTAATATTTAATGTACCATTTTCTACATATGTGAGATGGTGTTATCTACTTTATTTGTGCTTTATTTTTTTGGTGCAATAACATTTTAGAGGGTATAAGATATGTATGTTTCCAACAATAACTCTTTTTACATAAGTAATTTAAAATCATTTTAATGCGGCAATCTTTATCTTTTGGGAACATTTATTTTTAACAAACCAATGTTAGGGTACTACCATTTGTATATGCATTCAATACAATACAAAACATTTATATATTGTAGAAGATTACTCATAATCAATTTGGATATTTAAAAGTCATATTGAAGCATCTTGATATTTCACTCAAATATATAAATTTTTTTTCCAGACTACTATTGTGAGTATTAGCACAAATTTGAAGAATACATATAAATTCCCCGCTTCACCCTTACCCTCCCCATTTATCCAATGGGTAAGAGGGTAAGGGTAATGGGAGGGTAAGGATATTGGTGGAGTGGGGAATCACCCATACCCTTACCCGCCAAACTTGGAGGGTAAGGGTAAGGGTTAGGGTAAGATCTTACCCTCCCCATACCCTCCCCATTGATAGCCCTAGGTCTAGGTGACCTGAATATAGTCTAGTTTTGTTGGAAGTTGATGAAGTCATAGGGCCCAGATGGCCTAATAGTCTTTGGCACATGTCTCTTCATGTGACTTGTAGAAGGGGAAGGGGAAGGGGGAGGTTCAGTCTCATGGTAATTTTACTCCATGAAGGCGTTGCATCTCCTATTCATCAGCTTAGGAAGTTCACCCTTGACAGGTGCATGCTCCCTTGTGTGATGTTGCATGTGCATGTTCAGGTCAGTGAGATCACATATAAGGTTTGTTGTCACAAAATAGGCATGAGAGGGAAGTTGTAGAGTAGTTTGACTGTCCTTAAATAGCCAGTGCTAGATGGCACTCTCCTTGGCTTCCCATAGACTAGCATAAAGTACTGGATGTCAATTAAGTATGCTATTATATACATTGTAGTTGTGGTGAATAGGAAATCAATGTAGTCGAGGTAGGAGGACATGGTTGTGATCACACATCCCTAGTAGAACTTAGAGGCTTTGTTGTGATGTTACTAGATGTGTAGATGGTCAATGAGTGCACTCCCCCTTTTGTATGTCTTGTCATTCAACAGACACCACAGAAAATAAAGCATTGGTGTTGAAACAACACTAGGTGCACCGATCCTCCCAAATATGATGCAAGATAAAATACATTGGAGGTAGAAAACCATCAAGTTGTGAATTTATGATTCCATAGAACCATGTGGGAAGGATGAAAGTAGCTCAATGATCTCTGCCCATAATTTTTCGGTATTGTACTTATTGCATGGATAGATGTGGTTCTCAGTGGTGCACTTTGCCTTACAGTCCTTGTATACATCGAAGATGAGTGTGGTCAAGTGACATCATCCAAGGTGTGCTCCTCTCTAAACATGCACAATGAAATAGGCATACATATGATTGTCACTAAAATGATTCATGTATGAAGCTGATAACTCAAGGGTGAGCTCCTTGAAAACTGGATGCACATAGAAAGGAAAGAGATATATGTGTGTGATGAGAATAATGAGCATCAAGGACTCAAAAATCCCAAAGATATTCAGCATCATGGTACAATCAAAATGATCAGCAGCACCGTGATGCTTTGCATTGCCTTGTAGAACTTCTAGTTGTCAGCAATGACCATGCCTTTGTACTTGGTAGGTATAGGAGAAATCCATGAATGAATGTTGGAGGGAAGGTCTATGGCTCGTCCCTATTTTGATATGATGGCATTAGGGGAGGAGCAAAAGGAAAAGTGTCCTATTGATAGGTGGTTTTTCCCTACTAGGCATTGAGGTTGTTGATAAGCTCCTTGATTGTAGCTGCATTGGCCTCCATGTTCTCCTCTATGAGGACCTCCTAGTCCTACATGTTAGGAAGTGTCATGTCATTATCTAAGAACCTCTCTTGGATGTGAATTCCACCAATAGGCCTCAGGAATGAGAGTAAGGTAGAGGTGTTTCTATCGTGGTCATCTTATCTTTTTCCATCTAAGATTTGAAGGATATTTACTTTTTGTAGGAATTCATGACCAGACCCTTCATATGGGTGCCCATATGCACCCCTTTGGGTTCTCATCATCCTTTCTCTTTCTAGGGTTGCAGATCATGCAATCTGTGTCTGGGTAGTAGACCATGTGGAGACAAGATCAAGCAACTTGGATAAGACATTGACCAATCAATAGAATGTCAGGGGCCTATGCAAGGTGGACATAGAGTGATATGGGAAAGATATTGGTCGATACGACAATGGGAATGGCTCTTATGAACCACAAATTAGGCCATTTGTTATATGTGATATGCCAATTTGTAAAGTGATAGGGTTGTATGCAAGGGTGAGATCAGGCAAACCAGTTGGGGGTCAGGAAATCTCTAGGAATCACATGCATTTTCAGAGAGGACGGTTCAACTGATCGATGACAGTTATATTAGATAAATCAAGGTTTGAGAAATAGCAAGGAAGAAGGTGGAGAAGCACCACTTGAAAATTATGTGCTCCTCATGTAGATTGATCGATATGGAGAGAGTGGCCGATCTCCTTATTGGTGAATATTGGGGTTGGGTGAGGAGTCTTAAAGAAGAGAAAGGGGGAAGAATTAGCTTCTCACCATTAGTAAACTAGAGATTTTTGATAGAGGGATTGGCCATTCTGGCGGCGTGAGGTTGGGCAAGATATATCTAAGAGCTCAGGTATAGATGTTGGGTCGGGTGCTTCTCAGAAGTGTAGTAGAAGATTAGGGCTCTGGTCTAGGGTGAGGGAGACTTGAGGTGTATGGTGACTCCCTCGCCCCTTCCCCAATCTATAAAAGGCATGTGAGGCAATGATCGGGTGACTTGGGTAGATCGGATTGGTCGATCTACATCCCTTGCTTTGCGTCAGTTGAAGTGATGATCAGGCAATCCATAATCATGGATCGACATATCTGCAAGAAATTAAGTATGGTGAATGCATCTGTTAGATAGGACAATCCACATGCATGATTGGGTGATCTGAAGTTGTCAGCTTGTATTGATGATTTTTCAACCCTTGTTGATTGATTGTTCTTGGAGCTTGATTGGCAAACCTGAATTAATTCTTGCATCCAATGGCCACTGATGAATTTTGGATTTTTTTTGAAAGCCTGATTTGGGCAAAGGATTAGATGATCTGCTCAATCAAAAAAATCCCTACTACATGCAGATTAAAGGGTGTGATATGTTGATAGAGGTTGATTCCATATATTGAAATGGGCCCCAAAGATTGGCCAATCTATGTTGTAGATCTCCCAATATGGGGTCAGCATGGTCTTCATTTTGAAGGAGATAGCCTGCAACAAAATCTTAGTGGAAGATTGAATCAAGGGAACATAAAAATTATGAAACTAAGATATGAAAACAACCCCAAAGGGTAGAAAATCTAACTAGATCAATAAAAATGAAGATCTATGTATACAACGGTTGGGTTGCCTCCAAACAAGCATCTCAATTAACTCATGGTTCAATGCATGGTTCCTCAAAATTGTAACTGAAGTAGAAAGAGGAAGTGAAGATGATTCCTTAGCTGCAAGGTCCACAAGGGTGATGTATCTCTTTAGTCGGTGTCTATTCGCCATGAATTCACCCTTTTTCTTGTCCCACAACACAAATACGCTATATGGGAAGATCTTTTCACAAGGTTCTACCCCTTCTATTAGGATCTCAGCTTCTCGAGAAACAGTCTCAAGCAGGAGTGGTAAAGAAAAACTTGGTCTCCCATTTGGATGTATTTTTGCTTGAGGTGTCCGTCATGCCACATGTTGGTCCTCTCCTTGTCGATGCATGCATTTTCATATGTGGACATGTGCAACTCCTCTAACTCGTATAGTTGAAGGAAGTGCTTCTCTATGATGAGAGAAGTATTAAAGTTCAAGAACCTAATAGTGAATCTTGATTTGTACTCCATCTCTATTGGGATATGTCAAGACTTTGTGTAGATCAACCAAAATGGTTTAGTACCCAAGGGGTCCTTAAAAGTGGTCTGCTATGCCCACAAGGCATCATTGAGCTTCACTGCTCAATCTTTTCTTGTCCTTAGAATTATATTCACAAGGATGGATTTGATTTGGTAGTTAGATACCTAGACTTGACCAAAAGTTTGAGGATGGTATGGTGTAGCAACTTCATGATGAACTCCATATCTTTTCAGCAAGAGTTTGAACTTTCTCCCTAAGAAATGTGAGCCTCTATTGGAGATGACTGTGTGTGTACCCTAAACCTAGGGACAATAATATTCTTGAATAGATTTATCACGATCTTTGAGTCATTTTATTTAGTGGGGATTACCTCAACACACTTTGACACGTAATATATCTCAAAAAGGATGTAATGGTATCCACAAGAAGGTGGAAATGGACCCATGTAGTCTATACACTAGACATTGAATGTCTCAACCTCCTGCCAAGAAGTGAAAGGCATCTCCTCACACTTGGAAATATCTTTTGATCTCTGGAATTCACCACAAGAAAGAATGTACGTGTAGGCATATTTGAATATGGTGGTCTAGTAGAACCTACACTGGAGAACTTTTGAAGTATTCTTCTTGGCACTCATGTGGCCACATGTTGGTCTGGAGTGGCATTGTTTGAGAATTGCATGCCCTTTTCTTTAGTTACACAATGATGATAGAGACCATTAGAACTAAGGTGGAAGACATATGGCTCATCTCAATAGTACTATTTCACATCATGAAGGGACTTTTTCTTGGCTTGGTTGGTGTATTTGGGATGTAGGACTCATGTAGCAAGGTAGTTCACAAAGTATACAAACCATTGAATGTCGTAGGAGACCTTCTTGAGTTGATAATTAGGAAAGAATTCATCAATGGTATTGTTGTCATTTTCATGGAGATAAATATGACTGAGGTGATCAGCCACAACATTCTCCCTTCCTTTCTTGTGTTAGATTTCAAGATCAAATTCTTGTCACTAGAGGAC
The DNA here is from genome assembly GCA_963693085.1 of Alisma plantago-aquatica. Lineage (NCBI taxonomy): Eukaryota > Viridiplantae > Streptophyta > Magnoliopsida > Alismatales > Alismataceae > Alisma > Alisma plantago-aquatica. The sequence goes on along the minus strand of OY856413.1, from coordinate 1,162,473,109 downwards.
CTAATGAATCAATCTAGGATTAGCATCCTTCTTGGTCATCAAGTAACAAAAAGTTACATGGTCAGAGTAGATATTCACTTTGGATCCAACAAGATAGATTTGGAATTTGTCGAATGTGTAGACAATAGAAAGTCACTCCTTCTTAGTAGTGGCGTAGTTCCACTATGCTTCGCCAAGAGTCATGGAGGTGTAATAGATAACATGATGTTTCTTGTCAATGTGTTGGACTAAGATTGCCCCCATAGTGTAGTCACTAGAATTACACATGATCTCAAAAGGTTGTGACCAGTATGGTGCTTGAATGATAGGTATTCTAGTGAGAGTGTCCTTCAAAGTGTTGAACCTTTCCATGCAAGTGTCATCAAAATAGAAAATGACATCCCTTAGTAGGATAATGATCATTGGTTTTGCAATATTGGAGAAGTCCTTGATGAAACAGTTGTAGAACCCAATGTGTCCTACAAAAGAATGGGCTTCTTTGACATTCAAGGGTGGTCGAAGCTTCACAACAACCTCAATTTTCACTTTTGCAACTTATGTTCCTCTATTCCTCACCATGTGGCCAATGACAATGCCTTCCTTTACCATTAAGTTCCATTTCCCCCAAGACAACACCAGATGTGCTTCTTCACATTTTGTTAATACCAAAGATAGGTCATGTGAACAAGAGAATAAAAGGAATCATCACAGATGGAGAAATCATCCATGAAAACTTCCATCACTATTTTTATTAACCTAAAACAATTTACAACCATAAAATGTTGGAAAGTAGCGGGAGCATTGCATAGACTAAAGGGCATCCTCCCAAAGGAATAGGTGCCAAAAGGGAATATGAATGCATCTTTTTATTGATTGTCACAATAAATAGGGATCTGGTAGAAATCAAAGTAACCAACCAGATAGCAAAAAAGAACTCTTGATGTGCAATTTGTTTGATGGCATTATCAAGGAATTAAAGAGGGAAGTGGTCCTTCCTTGTGGCTTTATTATCTTTGCACATCCTCCACTCTATGATAGTGTAGGTGGAGATGAGATCATCATTGTCATTCCTTACTACACTGGTACCACCTTTCTTGGGGACAACTTACACGGGTTTGTCTGAAGGAGAGTATGAAATTGGGTAGATGATTCTTATAGTGAGAAATTTAATGACTTCAAAATGGACTACCACCTTCATGATGTGATTTGACTTGTGGTAACGGCCTCTAGAAGGCTTCTAGTCTTCTACATAGGAATTATATACATAGAGACTTCTAGAATGACCCTCGTCAAATTCGTCATTTTATACCCTGAGGTTGCCTTTCTTTTTCTCAACTCTACCATCAACTTGTCTTCTTTCTCACGTGTAAGGTCTGAATATGTAATAACTGGGAAAGTTTCTTGCTCATCTAAGAAAAAATACTTCAGCTCCTCTGGTAGTGATTTAATCTCAAAAGCCTTTGGTGGTTTAGGCTTCTCTATAACAAAGGATATTGTTTTCATCTCTTCAAGTTCTGCCTCAGGCTCCTCTTCAAAGGTGTCTTGATGGAACCTGCATTGGTTGACTTGTTCATCATTAACTGGAATGGTAAGGACTATTTGCAATAGATCTTGAAAGGCATCATATTCCTACCTAAGCTAAGATATATTATCAATGCAGTTGAGTAGGAATACTTTCTCATGTATAGTAGGGGCCTTCATGGTGTCAAACATCCCAAACTCGAGTATTTCTCTTCCTAGTCTCAGAAGAATGGTTCCTACCACTACACTAATCAAGGCTTAAGATTTTATAAGGTACAGGCAGCTAAAATTAGAGGACATCGGAGATCCTCCTTGATGTCCATAATCACAAAGTCGAAAGGGACATAAGCATCTTTTCCAACCTTCATATGAATTTCCTAATGATACCCATGGGTTTTTTCATGGATAAGTAGGCTATCTGGATGGTCATGGTGGTAGGAGAAGCTTGGTGAATCCCAATATTTGGCACAAAATTTATGGCATGATGGATATGCTTGCACCTAAGTCTTCAAGCCCTTTCTATAAGTTTTGTCACCTAGATATCAGTCAATCCTGAAAGAACTGAGATCATTATGTTTCTTTAGAATCTTAGTTGGAATGATTCCAGAAGTAGTTCTTACCAATTTCACTAACTTATACACTTTTATAGTGTACTTCCTGGTCATGAAGGCCTTCAAATATTCTGACTAAGATTAAATATCAAAAAGGGAATCCAAGATTGGGATGCCCACATGAATTTTCTTCATGTTTTCCTTGAATCTCAAGAAACTAGCATCCAATCTTGATTGTCTGACACAAGCATGATAGGGGGTATGGGCTTCTAAATAGGCATGTAAGGCTCAATAGAATCAGATTGTGGTTTAGTGATGGTAGGTGCCTCTTCGGCATCAACACCAATAGTAGCATATAGTACTTGGTCCTTCTCAGTCATCATAGTATCATCGTCATCAAAGTCAATAGGGATGGCATTTGGTTTCACTGGAGGAGGAGGTGTGTACATCTTCTATGAATGTGTGGATGTGACCTTTAGCTGCTCAGGGTGTTTTGGACTATTCTTGGGTTATCTAGTTAAAGAACTTGCAGGAGGGCATAGATATGCAAATAACTGGGCCAATTGAGAATCAATAGATTTCTAGTAATGTTGTTGATTTGACAGCATGGTTTGTCAGCTAGAAATCATAGAAACTGGGAGTGAAAGATATTCTTAATGGATGAAAATTTTTCATCTTTGAAAGAAGAAGAATGAGTGGGTTGCAGTATCAATGGCACTTGGTTTAGTAGCCATAATTCTGGAAATCACCCAGGTAATTTCCTTGGTACCTGAAATTCTTTTTGTTATTGTATTGGAACTCAGGAGGATGACTAACTTGGTCATTCACTTGAGATGGTCAGTGATGTGATGCATTCTCTATGATGGATGGATTTCCATAATAGAATATGGGATGGTTTCTAGTTTGGTTTGGCTAATATTAGGCTTGGTTGGGAATATTTTGGATGAAATTGAGGTCATTCCATTTGTTTCCCATATTCATATTGCACTGGAGAATTTCTCACCATGACTTTATAGAGGAGTTGGCAACTAAGGGTAGAGTGTTCAAGGACTTGGCATGCTTTATAGATGAAATCTACATACTTTACTTGTTGTTGCAGTTGTTGTGGTTGTAGTGGTTGCTCCCTTCTTTCATATGAGTTGCAAGGGGGCGTGTGGCCATCGTGCTTCAAGGAAAGATTTTTGAAGGACTCATCTATGGACTTGAATTATGAAATTTCTATAGCCTTGGCCACCTTGAGTATGCCTCCTTGTACTTTCTTGATTAGGATTGGGTCTCAAAACTTCTCCTTATTACTTCCCAAGAAGTGTAAAAATTTGGAGGATAAAGTTTACTCCAAATGAGGAATCAAGAAACCGCTTGGTGTTGTCATCAACACCCCAGTAGAAGGTATCTATTATCTAGACTTGAGAAATGTCATGATGTGGATAGAGATGGAGCATCTCTTTGAATTTCTCCCAAGCTTCAGCCAATGATTCATCACAAACCATAGAAAATTGTGTGATTTGTCCTTTGATTTGATGGTGAGGGATGAGGGGTATTACTTCTCTAGAAACATGGACTGGAAACCTTCTGAAGTGGTGATGCAGTCCCCCTCCATTTCATTGTACCAACTTATGGCTTGATCAGTCAAGGAGTATTTAAAACTCCAAAGTATGTCGGTGTATTTAGAAACATATGGTATTTTATGCATGACACAAAGGTTGTAGAAGTGTTGCAGGTGATCTTGGTAGTTATTGCCCTTATTGCTAGTGAAAGTGATGCTTTGGAGCAAAGTGATCCACTGTGTGTGAATCTCATACTGCAATGTGTTGACAGAGGGTGGAACGACTGGATGTTGTGTGTTAGTAAGCTTAAGGACTAAGAAGTACTTAAGCTACTTTTATTACTCTTCTTCAAGTTTTGCAACATATTTGATCTTTGCTCAACAAACATGTTTGCCCTAATTTGTTAAACAAGAACCTATCTCTGTGTCTCTAGGGTCTAGTTCACCCACATGTTGATTTCTTCGTCATCCATTCTATTTTGAAAAACTCAGTTTCGACAGTGAAAGGTCTTGCCAATCTCTAGATCAAATTGAAACGTTGTAGAGTCAATGCTTTGTGAGAATTTCATACACCTTTATTCCTAAAAAGAGAATTGAGGATGTAAAATTTGAGGAAGAAATGGTTCAAGAAGATTTGAGTACTTATCTATAGAAATGAAAAATCCTAATTATTCAAAACAATAGGGTTCGAAAGATATTCCATTTTTTCTAAAAATGGTGCCAAAATTTATTGTGATTTATTTGAACATGAAAATTCCCTAAGAAGGATTATCCTAAGTTTTAAACCCTTAAAAAAATTCAATTAACTTGACCATAAGTGGATGGATCAACTGCAATTTAGTAAAGGTCCAATTAAAAGGATAATGTCTTTAAGAAATTGCTTCGAAACCAATTGTGAGAATGGTATTCATATCTTGTTACTTGGGAATGATTAAGAACTAAGATTTGAATTAAAGTTGCTAAAGAAAATATGATTAAACTAAGGGTTTAATTGAATAATACAGAACACTCAAATTTTTGGGTTTCATCATCACCATTTGCGTACCTATCTGATAGTTGCAACTCAATAAACTCCTCATCAATCAAAGTAGTAACAAGTGAATTCATCTCCTTTCAAAATATGAATCCACGAAGACTAAGTTCCGTGTGGGATCAAGGTCTCGTTAACATTGGTTTATCATTCACTCACTTTATAGGATGATGTGGTATATTATCACACTACAAATTCACTAGGAATGTAATTCCTACAGTTTACCAAAACTAACGTGTAATAATCCACCCGCAAGTAGACATGTCTTATTGCAGTATAGTTGAGGATAGAATCCAAAGGGATAAGAATTATCTAATTGAAGTAGCTTATAAAGAACAAGTATTTATCACAGAAGTTGAGATTTGTTTGTTTTAACTAAGGTTGCAAGAATAAACAAAAAACTAGATTAAGGTTCTAGTAATCAATGGATGGAAACACTAGGGTGGAACTGGGTTTCAGTGCCACTACTCGAATCTATGTGATCATTATAATCCAAACATGTATGAAGATATAATTGGAGTTATGCAAGTTTCCTTTTTCGGCATCGAAAACATGTATGAGTAGATATCCTTGTAAGCTCGATGTATCGTTATTTACATATCATATATCTACTACTCTGGAGACTTCCCGTTAGAAGTTCTCATCAACACATCAACCAAAGACAATCGGTATTCAAATCTTAAACATCGAAGGTCTCGCAGTCAAAGATTATAATAGAATCAAATAAAGGAGGTTATCAATCCACAAGACATGTGATAAATGATTATCTATAAATTAAATGAGTTCATACAAGAGTTGGAACATGAATGAAATTGCAAGAAAGGGTAGTAGGGATAGTCCCCACACCCCAGTGAAAAGACTACTCCCTCGACATGGTGAGATTAATATCGCTAGCAGAGGAAGAGGATACCATCATGATCATGATGGTAGCAGAAGTGGCTCGGTGTAGTGTGAGATGATAGACTTCCTTCTTTCTCCTTCAGGTATTAACCTGACTTGCAACAGAAGTAGGTGGATGGACAACGACTCTGGAAGAGATCGATCACCTTGGAGGAGGAGATTCGACGTCTTGGAGTTGCTGATGAAAAATAATTTTTGATCAATGTCGGAGGTCGATAGATGTTACCAAGATAGGTCTATCGAACTAGATTGGTATATAGGTTTCATCCTTGATCTGATTTCAGTGGCAACCTTTCAATGTGTTCTATATCTAAAATTTTTAGATGATTTGAACTACTGCATTGGGGGGTTGTTTATAGGGTCATGGTTATTGACCACTTTCCATCATTGTCGATCATTTGTTGTTGATCGATGGATCTGTCGGGCTTCCAGTCATCAGTCTTGGAGGTTGATAGGTTATCAACCTTGAGGGTCGACGGGGTTGTTGAACTACTGCATTGGGGGGTTGTTTATAGGGTCATGGTTATTGACCACTTTCCATCATTGTCGATCATTTGTTGTTGATCGATGGATCTGTCGGGCTTCCAGTCATCAGTCTTGGAGGTTGATAGGTTATCAACCTTGAGGGTCGACGGGGTTGTTGAGCAGTTGTGGTCATTGACAAGAGTGAAGATAGGATTGTCAACCGATGGGTGATAATGTTGTTTGTGGATGGCTTGATTATCGAGTTCTTGGATGTCGACCAGGAAGGTATCTATCGAGCATCAATGTCAATGAGATCTATTGTCGATTCTTGATATTTACCTAGAATCAAAGGTCAATTGTCAAGTCGATTGATGGGTTGATTTTTCTCTAGAACACAAAATTTGTTCATTGATCTACCTTCTTGGAAAGCTCAAAATCCATTTTAGTCTGGGGTCCCCCTAGGTAAACTTGTTGTAGAGTGATAGAATTCAAAACCTACAAAGGGAGTCAAGAAAAGTATTAAATTCATACAAATTATCATAAAAATCTAAGTAGATCAAAACAAAGATATTCCTAATGAAAACTAAGCTATATGATTGCTAAACTAGACTGGAAATGCAACTAAAATTGGGATGAATATGCATTCATCATGGGACTCCTTTCATGATGTAATTTGAAATACTACTCATACATTAGTGATCTAATCACAAGTTTCATGGTCTCTACTTTTAGGATTATATCAAACATGCTAAAGAAAGATCAATTCCAATAGCAAGAAATTAACAAACATAGAACAATTTAATCTTATGAGGAAAATTAAGTTTGATAACAACATGATAGAGTACTAGAGATGGGGGCTACTCCCCATACCCCAATGATAAGGTCTACTTACTCATGTTTGAATAATAACATTGATAGAAGAAGAAAGATAAGAAATCACATCACTAATGGAGAAGAGAGGAGCAGCAAATGGTGTATTGATACTACAGTCTGCTCCGGCTTTGACAAAGTCAAAGAACTTTACTAGGATCTTTTTCTACCTCACCATCTCATCTTACCTCTTTCTATGTAACGTGCTTTGGCTTGAGTGAGAATATAATCAATGATAATTAGGTTAGGCCACCGTATTTTTTTCTTGTTTTCTTTGGGACGACGACTATGAAACTTTTTGTTGTATGTCCTCATGATCGGGTGATCTAAGAGGGAAATCACCATATCTATCATTTGATGGTGAAGCTTTTGGTCTTTGTATTGGCCAATTGGCAAGGGAGATTGTTTGATCATGCCTTGATAAGATTTCTTAAGAATATGCATCGAACGATCTACAAGAGAGATCGTCAGATCAAAAGTTGGTCCAAAAACTCTAAAGTTACTTATGTCAAGGGAGAAATTTCTTATAAAATGGGATCGGTTGATATTCAAGGTAGATTGCTTGATTTGAAATTTATTCTTGGTTATATGTTAGGGGTAGATAGCCTGATCTAAGTGGTAGATTGCCCGATCAATGTGTGTTGAAATTTCTTATTAAATGGGATCAGCTGATATTCAAGGTAGATTGCTTGATTTGAAATTTATTCTTGGTTATATGTTAGGGGTAGATAGCCTGGTCTAAGTGGTAGATTGCCCGATCAATGTGAAAAACACTAGAGGGGGGGTGAATAGAGTTTTTGAATTATTTTAACAATTTATTGAATTCAAACAACCACAATTGAGATAGGAAGAAAGAGACAGGTGTTTAGAGTGGTTCCAACTATAGCAAATACTATAGTTGTCAGTCCACTACCCGGTTGCTTACCCAACCGGGATTTGAAAGTATTTATTTTATTACCTCTCGAGGATTTATACAAAATACAATACTTTCCTTTACACCCTTTGAACATCCTTCACTTGAAGTAGGTACACCAACTTTGAGATAGCCTTCTATGAAGTAACTCCAAGCTCCCCCTTGAAGTAGCCTTCCTCTCTAGAAGTAATCTCCCGTTGCACCAGCCTTCTGAAGTAGCTCAAAGTCTCCTTCTTCGCCAAGAAGATCTTCACCCTCTCCAATCCACAGCCTCCAACCTAGGAGTAGCAAGGAGAGTACAAACAATAATAGGGAACAAGAAAGAATAAGGAAATTACAACTTATCCTTTATAGCTCAAGGCTTGATTTGCCTAGATCAAGCGTATAGATCTCCTAACCAAGTGTGTGGACTTGTGATTGCAGTGGATAGGAGATACTAGCCTATAGGACACGAATTATGAGCTAAAGAAGGAAGTAGCCAATGTTCACAAAGCTCAATTTGCTCACAACAGATTGCTCAAGTGTGCTCAAGTATTTCTCAAGTGTAACAAGTGTAAAACAAGTGAATTTGAGTGTCCTATGGCTTGTCCTATTTATAGGAATGGCCTAAGGATGCTTAAGGACGTTCTAGACAACTTCTAGGGGTTTTTAAGTGCTTAACTAGCCGTTAGGTACAAAGTTGTTGCTTTAACAACGGCTAATTAATTAATTCTGCAGTTGCTGTCAGAGACAATCTCGGTCGAGGAATGGTCAATCGAGACACCTATTCGGTCGAACTTTTGTCGACCGACAGGCACTCTGGAACAAGTGATTTGCAACGTCTTTCTCCAACTACCAACTAACTTGTCTGTTGTGTCTAACGGCTACTTTGGATCTTTCTCGGTCGAGGAGTTTGTCGACCGAGAGTGTCTCGGTCGAGGAGTTTGTCGACCGAGATTGATCATGTTTCAATGTTTCAATTTAGGCACTAATTATATGTATGAGTGTGCTAATGTGATCTTATTTGAATGGGATGACTTGTCTAACTGTAGTGTTTAGCTAGGGAAAATCTAACGCTTGATTTACATACAATTCTAAGTACTTGTACATTATATTTTTGTACAAGTTTTTACAACAGTGATTACATTGCATGAAAATATAAATATGTAAGCTTATGGATTTTCCCTTGTTGCTTTGTCATCCTACACACTCAAGTAGCTCGTTAGATTAATAAGAATGAAATGTTTGTCATAATCAAAACAAAGGGATTTATAGATGTCCATTTAGCCAACAATCTCCCCCTTTTTGAAGATGACAAACATTTCCTAAATATAAAAATAAAGGAAATATAAACCATATGAGTTTCATACCTTTAAATTACCTTTTGTAGCTTTTCCTCTTGTTTATAAAATGTGTGCTTATTATTCCCCTTGAATTATGGAACATGAAATCCAATTCACTAGGGAATATAGCAACTTTCAATGTAAAGCCAAGAGTTTATTTATGAAACTCATTGATTGAGTATTAAAGTTTTAGTTTTATATTTATTTCTCCCCCTTTGTCATTTCAAAAAGATATCCATTTAGAAATAAAAACTCCCCCTTAATTAGATGTCCCATCAAAGCTAATGAAAAAGATGTCCATTTAGAAGCCAAAATATCATGATGTAAATAAGAGTTTTTGTTTAAGTAGCACAAATATCAAAGAAAACATCTTCCAAAGGAGTGATAAGTGATTGCTTCCTAATTTTTTTAAATTGATCTAGTGGAAGAGGTTTTGTAAAAATATCAGCCAATTGATCTTCCGTATCAACATGATGAAGGAAAACATGATTCTTGATTAACAATTCATTGATTAGCAAATATATTCAGATTTAATGCAGACTTGACAACAGAAACCTTCTCGGTCGACGATCTCTCGACCGAAAGTGTTCTCGGTCGAACAGTTTCTCGACCGAGAATGTGTCTGTATTTGTTTCATAACTGTTTTAAGTAATTGTGTCATAGATCCTTGTCAATTTAGCCACAATTTTAAAGATTGCATTTTATTTATTACTCCCCCTTATTTTGTATGCTCTATAATGATGATCTTATAATTCATATTTTGAAGATGTCTCAAAAAAAATCCATTGGAATCAAGTAAAGATGACCAATTTCATTAAAAGCATGTATTACAAGCATAGAAAGATAGACACATCATATAGAGATGACCCATTTATTACAATCATAACTAATATAACTCCAACACTTACTGGAAAGACTTAAGAATTACATCAATGTCAGGGTCTTTCCCAAGAAAAGGCTCAGCTCCATAATACTGAACTAATGTTTGCCACTCCAGAGCACCTGTCTTGGTTAAGGCATATGCCTCCAAGAAGGTTGGAACACGATCAAATCGAAAATGAGCAGCAATATCTTGTAGTTGCATCGATGAAAATTGAGTATGCGTGAGATCAGTAGATGGTGGAGGTGGAGGTTGATAATAGTTGTAAGATGGGTTATATGGATTGAGCATGCCAGGATTTAAAGAGTAGGGATATTCATCTGGTTGGTTTGGAGAAAGAGTTTGCATTCTCTGGTTTAGATAAGTCATGGCATGATGGTTATAATCTAATTGTTTACTAAGATGATATTGTGATCCTGCAACATAGGTTAGAGTGTTTTGGATGGGGTCATAGGGTAGGCTGGTAGGAGGAGGTGGAGGTGGTATATCTTGTGTAGATGTTTCCCCTTCTACCCTAGCCCTCTTATGACCGAAATCAATCCCCATTTTTTCTACAGTATTCTTACTTATTTTTTGTGGTCTACGCTCCCATGTATATCCCATATCCTCAAGTTGAGTCTTAAGGAAATGTTGAGTAATTTGGCATACAAAATCAGCATATGGAGGATTGCCAGAAAACTCAAGCATGTTTTTAAGAATGATGCGGATAAAATTTGTGGGAATACGTTGGATAATGGCATATATTAGACACATACGAAAAATAGGAACTTCAGATTTATTGGCTCTAGGATGTATGTTTGTTGAAACAATAAGGTTTACAATCCTAGCAGGTGGTTTGAGATTTATAGCATAGTATGTGCCTCTATCTTCGTGACAGGTTGTATTGGATTTAAAAATGGTCCTTTTGATGTCACTAAGACTAATGGTATGGTCATCTTGGGAAAATTGGTTAAGGGGGTTTCCAGAAGTAAGGTCAAGGGTGTCTTGATATTCATCTATGTCAATACCTAGCATGTCAAGAATGTCCCCTTCAGTAAATCGGAAGCTATGCCCATTGACCATAGTATAGAAGAAGATGATTTCATTTTCAGAGTGGGAAATGAGGTTTGCATAGAATTCATTCACTACCTTGATGGAATAGGAAGGGAAAGAAGGGTTGATGAATTCTTTTAACTTTTGCACTTTGAAAAGGTCCTCCAAGTCGACGATGTTGATGAAGTCCATAACTTCAACTGGTCGTCGTGGGAGAGGAGCTTTGGAGGAAAGCCGTAGATATCGATCACCAGCATCTCCATCGACGAAGGCAATGTCGTTGATGATCGTCAGTGGTGGAGTAGCTTCCCGAGCTTCCCTTCCTTTCCTGCCGGCGACCTTCTTCTTTCCACGAGCAGATGATGAGGCCATTGTGTTGCTTGAAGGTGGAAAAGAAGCAAGGATGGCTTGTGGATGAGGATGCTAAAGAGTTGCACAAAAATGCACTAGAGAGAGCCTATGGAAGCAAGAGTATGCAAGTGTAAGGAGGTGACTCATTTTTGGTTCCTTTTATAACAATCCAGCGACCTGGTCGGTCGACGATTTGTCGACCGAGCGTCCGCAACGGTCATGTTGCAGACGCGCCACTTGGCTCCCCAACGGTAAGATTTACAACGGTCATATAACGGTCATAACGGTCGATTTACAACGGTCATATCCAACGGCTAATTCTCGGTCGAACAATTGTCGACCGACATTGTCTCGGTCGAACATTTGTCGACCGAAAGTGTGTCCGATACTAAGTCTGTCTAGATTTTGTCGGTCGAGAGAGGGGGCTGACCGAAAGGTTTTCGGTCGAAGAGTTCGTCGACCGACAGACTTACTGAGTACGAATGTGAAGCTGATATTTAATGTAAATGATAAACTATATTTGTAGAGCATATATATAGATTTTCTAAGGGAGTAATATTGTGTTTATTATTGACAATATTGGGACAAGTTGTGATCATAAATTAATTATACTTTTAAAATGATATCCAAATAGTTATTATGTCAAACTTATTTTAGGTCGAATTTGACTACGACCATAGCGCCCCTTGGTCAAATTTTATTTTAACCAAGAGGCAAGTTTGCAGATTTTCAAATTGAACATATCGAGTATAATATCTGCATACAATTTGATTGAGTATCAAGTTGAAGCATACTACTTGATATAAGTCTTAAATGAAGGCTCAATTAATATCTCAATTCTACTAATTTGTCTTATGTGTTGCAAGCAATAGTATATAACCAATGAATCATTTTGCCGAATATTATCATGGATTCATGCATACAATTTATCATTATCTATGCGTACAAAGTATTGAAAGTATATCCATGATGTAATGATAACAAAATATAATTTCATCACATGATAAAAATTTATTAAACTGAGCATACTTTTGGTTTGTAGAGATGATTTCCAAAATAAACATCCAATCATAAATCATGAATAGATAGCAATTTCATTAATTTCAAAGCAATTCAGCAATTTTTGCAACAGACTGGAAGTCAGTGACATGCTCGGTCGACTATTTCTCGACCGACAGTGTCTCGGTCGACAGTCTCTCGACCGACAATATTTATGAAATTGTTAATTGCTTCCAAATAAAACTATGCAATTTAAATATTTATTTGTTATCCTATTTAGTTGAGATAGACGTAGAAATATGCAACTAGGGTCCTTGGTCATATCTCAACTTGATTCTGTTCATTTAGTTTGGAGGTTTTGGAACCCAAACTAACTCGACATCTTTTCTCTTATAAGGACATGAAAAAGAGTAATGTCCAAGACGTAAGCAATAATGGCAACATATAGAATCAACCTCAAGTCTTTTTCTATGGTTTTGTTCTAGGTTGTTCTTTGGTACAAATGTATTTGTTCCTTTAGGTACATATATAGATTGATGGGTTTGTGAATTTCTCCAACTAGGTTGATAGGACTTCTCTTTAGGCTTATAACCTAGTCCTCTTCTCCCAATTTGATGATAGGAATTATCTAAGATTTGATCAAGAATGCCATTATTATTCAAATTACTAATTTTTTGTTGTAACTTGGCAATCTCTTCCATTCTCTTCTTGATATCTAGTTTTGCTTGATCTAGATTAGATGACAATGAATTTCTTTCTTTGACAATAGAATCATAATCTAAATGATTGCATAAAATGGGTTGTTTTTTAAGATCATTTACTTGTCTTTGCAAATTATTCTTCTCTAAAGAAAGTATATTACAATTTGCCTCTATAGATTTTATCTCAATATCATGATCTTCAATGATCTTTTTAAGATCTTCTTTTCGGATGTAATAGTAAGAAGCTTTGCATGTAATTCATCATTTACTTTATTTGATTTCTTTAATTTCTTCTTGCATTCAACATATTTAATATGTGTTTCTTCAAGGCTAGCAACTAGTTCTTCTTTAGATAAATCAAAAAGACTTACCTCTTCTTCTTCTTCCTCGCTAGTTGTAGCAATGAGACAATCTTTGTTCTCATCTTCCTTCTTAGATCTCCATGGGCATCCAGTTGTTGGGTGGCTTGTACCTAAGCACCAATTGCAGCATGTTGTAGTTTTGTCCAAGCAACACCTTTTGTTGTGATTATAATCACCACTACCCTCCATTCTTTAAGACTTTGTTAGGGTTCCTTGAAGCCTGCTCTGATACCAATTGAAAAACACTAGAGGGGGGTGAATAGAGTTTTTGAATTATTTTAACAATTTATTGAATTCAAACAACCACAATTGAGATAGGAAGAAAGAGACAGGTGTTTAGAGTGGTTCCAACTATAGCAAATACTATAGTTGTCAGTCCACTACCCGGTTGCTTACCCAACCGGGATTTGAAAGTATTTATTTGATTACCTCTCGAGGATTTATACAAAATACAATACTTTCCTTTACACCCTTTGAACAGCCTTCACTTGAAGTAGGTGCACCAACTTTGAGATAGCCTTCTATGAAGTAACTCCAAGCTCCCCCTTGAAGTAGCCTTCCTCTCTAGAAGTAATCTCCCATTGCACCAGCCTTCTGAAGTAGCTCAAAGTCTCCTTCTTCGCCAAGAAGATCTTCACCCTCTCCAATCCACAGCCTCCAACCTAGGAGTAGCAAGGAGAGTACAAACAATAATAGGGAACAAGAAAGAATAAGGAAATTACAACTTATCCTTTATAGCTCAAGGCTTGATTTGCCTAGATCAAGCGTATAGATCTCCTAACCAAGTGTGTGGACTTGTGATTGTAGTGGATAGGAGATACTAGCCTATAGGACACGAATTATGAGCTAAAGAAGGAAGTAGCCAATGTTCACAAAGCTCAATTTGCTCACAACAGATTGCTCAAGTGTGCTCAAGTATTTCTCAAGTGTAACAAGTGTAAAACAAGTGAATTTGAGTGTCCTATGGCTTGTCCTATTTATAGGAATGGCCTAAGGATGCTTAAGGACGTTCTAGACAACTTCTAGGGGTTTCTAAGTGCTTAACTAGCCGTTAGGTACAAAGTTGTTGCTTTAACAACGGCTAATTAATTAATTCTGCAGTTGCTGTCAGAGACAATCTCGGTCGAGGAATGGTCGACCGAGACACCTATTCGGTCGAACTTTTGTCGACCGACAGGCACTCTGGAACAAGTGATTTGCAACGTCTTTCTCCAACTGCCAACTAACTTGTCTGTTGTGTCTAACGACTACTTTGGATCTTTCTCGGTCGAGGAGTTTGTCGACCGAGAGTGTCTCGGTCGAGGAGTTTGTCGACCGAGATTGATCCTGTTTCAGTGTTTCAATTTAGGCACTAATTATATGTATGAGTGTGCTAATGTGATCTTATTTGAATGGGATGACTTGTCTAACTGTAGTGTTTAGCTAGGGAAAATATAACGCTTGATTTACATACAATTCTAAGTACTTGTACATTATATTTTTGTACAAGTTTGTACAACAGTGATTACATTGCATGAAAATATAAATATGTAAGCTTGTGGATTTTCCCTTGTTGCTTTGTCATCCTGCACACTCAAGTAGCTCGTTAGATTAATAAGAATGAAATGTTTGTCATAATCAAAACAAAGGGATTTATAGATGTCCATTTAGCCAACACAATGTGTGTTGAAAAATCACAAAGTCTCTAACATTTTGGGTAGCCTTCTGAACAGACGATCAGTAAGGGAGATTGCTCAATCCAAAGTGCATTTGTGGGAGCTTTGTAATGGCAAGATGATCAGGCAATCAAGGGATCATATCGCTTCCCAATCTCTCTCTAGCAAGTTCTTACTTGATGAAGGAAGCGGTGGATTCAAGCCAAAGATCTTCTATAGGTGTAGCTAACACATTGTTCAAGGATGAAAACTCTTAGTAGGTAGATGGGTAAGTCATTGTAATAATTATTGGCTCCCCTTCATCAAAAAAGGAAATTTATTTTATCCCTTGAACAAGAAATGGTGGTCTTATGTTGTAACTCTTGTAGTGGAATGTAAGGAGTGACACATGGTTGAAAATTCTATAGATTGACCCCTTTAGGTAGTGGATGTACATCTCCTAGTTTGGAGGTTGGAATTACTACAAATTCTAGTGTTCATTGGGTTTGCTCAATTTCTCTTTCCCTTGCTTTTCATACTTGTAATATTATCTTGGGAAATATCTTCAAGGTCTAATCAATTTTGTTTAAGTGGTTTTAACTCTATTCACCCCCTCTATATCCCATTGATCCAACAAGTGGTATCACAACAATATATTCTCTAGAAAACTACTCCCATTAGTAAGAGAAGATTAATGAAACTATACTTGGTTACCTCAACATAGATGGTGGCTTCTTTATGTGTCCTCCTATCTTCACAAATTTCCTCTATTGGAAAAGGAGGATGCAATTCAATGATCAAGGCATGAGCTCTGACATGTGGAAGGTAGTTGATCTCCCCTACACCACTCTAGTTGGTGAGATGAGCACTTGGGATGATGCAAGCATGAAGAAGGCAAAATTAAATGCTAGAGCAATTATCACCTCTACTCTGCTTTAACCTCGATCAATTTCAATTGCATTTCAACTTTGGGAAAAGGCTTTTCAGATTTTTGGGAAAGCTTTGAATCACCTATGAAGGTACATGTGTAAGTCAAAGAATGAACGGTTTACATGCTCAGTGAGCTCTTTGAATCATTCAATATGGGTAAGAAAGAAAGTGTGGCTGAAATGTACTCTAGGCTCAACACTCTAGTAAATAGACTTGCTTCTTTGGGACACTCTATAGACAAGTAAATATCAACTCAAAGATTCTTTTGTCTCTTAGTCAGCTATGGGAAAAAAAAGTTTCTTACATAGAAGAAATAAAGTCCCTTTCCTCTATTCCTATTGAGGAACTCATAAGAAATCTATAAGCCTATGAGGTAAGACTCAACTCTTAAGAGGAAGAAGAAAAGTAAGAAGAGAAGGACTCCAAAAGGAAGAAGGAGATTGCATATAAATCTCAAGTCAAAGCCCTTGTGTAACAAAAAGTCATGAGCCAATCTCCTCCCACCTCAAGTGAAGATGAATCTCAAACAACCTTGAAACTCATTAATCCATCTGAAAACACTTCAAGGGTAAACCCTCCTCCTCCTTAACTATTAGGTGCTATGAGTGTGGAGAAAAGTGGTACTACAAGAATGAATGTCCAAAAGCCACAAGAGTAGCCATAGGAATAAGGATGACTACCACGAGGAGGGTATATTCAAGAAGAAGGAAAAGAAAGATTGGAATGAAAAAGAAACAACACATGCCACTTGGGAAGAGTCTTCTTCAAACTCCAATGAAGATAATTAACACATTGCTCTCATGGAAAGAACAAGTGAAGAAGTGGTTGAGGTAAGTGAGATAAATCTTAATGAAACTTTCAAAGATGCTATCATTGGTATGATTTATGATTGCAACCTTCATACTCTAAATGGAAGTCTACATTAAAAAAATCAATAAAAATTATTGATGACTTGTCTACTAGAATAGAAGATCATGAACAAAATGAAAATACTATGAAAGGTAGTTCTTTGCAAGAGAAAATTTCTAGATCTTGAACTTCAATACAATGGTGTAAATTTTGAAATAGTTCTTATGTTAAGAAATTATTGGACTTAAAAATGAAAACCAAACCTGTCATGTTGAGCTTTTTTGCTTAAAATTGAAATTGCTAGGTTGCTTGCGAAAAATATATGATCTTGAATCTAGACCTATTTTGCCTATACTCTTCAAAGAGATTCTTATCTAACTAAATCCCTATGTTTACACACTGACTTATTACATGATCAAGATTATCTTGATAGTCTTTCTTCTACTATCATTACTCTTAGTTATGAAAATCATATGCTTAGATCTTCCTTGCGAAAATTCCTTAAAGGGACAAAGACCCTAAATAAAGTCCTAGAACACTCTACTTGACAAGTGGGTAGTAGCAGTTTGGGATATGATGGAGGCCAAAAGGGAAAGAACAAGAGAATCATAATGGGTAAGGGACCTCTAATATACCTTGGAGAGTCTCCCATCTCTAAGGAAAATATGGTTTGTGTTCATTGTAAGTGTGATGATTATTGTTCTACTTTTTGAACTTATAAGAAGATGGGGACCAACCCAACCATGAGATAACCCTAGATCCAAAAGTTTGAATTAGGCACTGGCCTTTCCTTTCCTTGTATGAAAAATTATAGTGGATGCTCCAAGCACATGAGCAGTGATAAGGACCACTCGAACACCTTTATAAGAAGGAAAGGAGGTTTGGTGACATTTGGTGACAACAAGAAAGGTAAAGTGGTAGGTGAGGGTGATGTAGGTGATTCACTATGCATAAAAAATATACTTCTTGTAGATGACCTACATTATAGTTTAATTCATGTTAGCCAACTTTGTGATAATGGTTATCTTGATCTTTTTACATCACTAGAAAGCTTGCTTCTAGATTCCCTCACTTAAAATATCATATATAAGGGAAAAGAATTGGTAATATGTATACTATTATTATTATCTCTCTTAAGCCTTTTATTGGTAAATGTCTTGTAGTTGATAAGAATGATATATATTTGTGGAACTTTATGTTGGGTCTTGTAGATATGAATCAATTGAAGAAGTTAAGTGAAAAGGAATTGGTCAAAGGACTTCTGAAATTAGACTTTGAGAAGGATGAGGAATGTCAACCTTGTACACAAGGAAAGAAAATCAAGTCTCCCTTAAAATCCAAATGAGTCCTTAGCACCAAAAGATCTCTTGAACTTATTCACATTGTTCTAATTGAACCTATGAGAATGCAAATGATTCATGGTATCAACTATTTCTTGGTGATTGTCGATGATTTTTCTTGTTTTACTTAGACTTTCTTCTTGGTTGGAAGAGTGATACTTTTTATTTTTTCTCTACTTTTTGTGAACAAATTGGAAACAAAGCTCATTCTGGATTGTTTGTATCTATAGTGACCATGGAGGGGATTTTTAAAATAATTGGTTTGAAAGATTTTATGAAGAATCTTGCTACATGCACAACTTTTCTTCCCCCGTACACTTCAATAAAATGGAGATGTAGAG
Organism: Alisma plantago-aquatica; assembly: GCA_963693085.1. Classification (NCBI taxonomy): domain Eukaryota; kingdom Viridiplantae; phylum Streptophyta; class Magnoliopsida; order Alismatales; family Alismataceae; genus Alisma; species Alisma plantago-aquatica. The sequence goes on along the minus strand of OY856413.1, from coordinate 1,162,454,593 downwards.
AGGAAGAATAGGTCCTTGCAAAATATGGCTAGAATAATTATTTAAGAGCATGATTTTGCCAAGAAGTTTCGGGCTGAATTTGTTAGTAGTGCATGTATTTTGAAAAAATGGGTTTTTACACATCATTTGCTTAAGAATACCTCCAATGAGTTATGGTATGGTAGAAATACTTCAATTGAGTTCTTTCATGTTTTGCATTTTCCATACTTTGTTTTGAACACCAAAGATTCTTTGGACAAGTTTTATGAGAGATCTTACAATTCTTTCTTTCTTAGCTATAGCATTATTAGTAGAGATTCTAGAATCTTTAACACTAAACTGTCTAACCTATACAAAACTATCAATGTTATATTTGTTCATACTAACCCCTCTATTTCAAAGAATGTTGTTTATTATGATGTTCTAGATGAAGTTACTCCTAGATTGAAAGAACTAGATATTAACAACAAAGGTAAATAAATGATTGAGATTGAATGCTCACAAGAAGATGAAAAGAAGGATCCCACTCCCTATTTTGCAAAAGAGCATCCAAAGAAGCTCAACATAGGAAACCCCTTTGAAAGAGTGAATACTTGGGCTGCCTTCAACAAAGAACAAGCCAACAACATCTTCACCTCACAATTTGAATTAAACAATGTCAAAGACGCTCTTTAGGATGATGAGTGGAACCTATCAATGCAATTAGAAGTTGAGAAGTTTTGAAAGAACAAGGTGGATACTCTAGTTCCAAGACTAAAAGATAGAAAAATCATTATCACAAAGTGGGTTTACTAAAACAAGCTACATGAAAGTGGCAAAGTGGTAATAAACAAGCCAAAGTAAGTATCACAAAGGTTACAATCAACATGAAGGTATTGATTTTGTTGAAACTTCTGCTCCTATTGCTAGATTAGAATCTATTACAATGCAACTTGCCTTTGCTAGTCATCAAATTTTTTGCTTTATCAAATATATTGTTAAAAGTGCATTTCTAAATGGAGATTTAGAGGAGGAAGTCTATATGGCTCAACCTCCTAGATTTGAATATGACAATCATGTTAATCAGGTTTATCTATTACAAAACGCCCTTTATGGACTCAAACAAGCCCCAAAGATTGGTATGAGAGACTAAGGAAATTTTTAATTGATAATGGCTAAGTCATGTGAAAAGTTGATTGCACTCTCTTTTTGAAATACGCTTCTAGAAACTTCTCAATTATTCAAATTTATGTTGATGATAATATCTTAAAAGGTAATAATATTGATCCTTATAAGGAGTTTACTTACATCATGTTGAGTACCTTTTCATTCCTTTTTAGACAATCCCTCAAACCTTTAGCAGTGACCCCACTTTATTCCTTGGATTTTAAATCAAACTAACAAAGGACAAGAACTTCATCGACCAAGGAATATACACAAGTGAACTCTTGAATCACTTTGGGGTGCACAATATAAAGCAAAATGATACTTCCATGTCCAACACCTCCAAATATGATAAGGGTGAAGAAGGTGAAAAGGTAGATTAGAAGCTCTATAGAGGTGTAATTGGTAGGTTATCATATCTAACTGCCTCTGGACCATATATCATACTTAGTGTTGGCATGTTTGCTATATTTCAATCAAGACCTAGAAAATCTAATTTTGTAGATATTAAGAGGATTTTGAGTTACCTATCTAAAACCCCAAATTTTGGACTATGGTATCCTAAATCAAGGTACTTTACTCTCACATCTTGTAGTGATGTGGACAATGTTGAGTGCTTAGTGATAGAAAGTGCACAAGTGTAACTTGCAATATCCTAGGATCTAGTTTGCTTTCATGGTTCTATAGGAATCAAAACACACTGTCTCTATCAATGATAGAGGCTGAATACATATGCACTGGTAGTTGTTGTGCCCAAGTCTTTTGGATGAAGAAAATGCTACCAGACTTCAGTATTTTCTATTATGCTTATCCTATCTAGTATGATAGTACTAGTGCCATTATAATGTCTTGAAATCCTATATTGTATGTAGATCTAACCATATAGAGGTCCTCCATCATTTCCTTCATAACCACATTGCTAAGAAAGATATCTATATTAGTCATGTGGAAACTAAAAATCAACATGTGGATATTTTCACCAAACCTCTAGCTAGAGAGAAATTTAATTTCATTAGATCAAATTTCTTATAACTATTAATGATGATCCTTATACATCAACTATTTAGAGTATTCACATATGCCTCTATCATGCTCAAAATTATTTATCGTGTACTCTTGTTTAGATTGAAATTGCCAAATTTGGTATGCTTTTTGTTGAAATGTTTGGTTTAAACACAAATGAGTTATCTCTCTCTATTTTTAATGCTAAATAGTAGCCAATGATGAAAAAATATGCCTCTATATACTTTACATACTTACTAGGCTCATTTTCTACATCTACCTAGGCCTCTATGGTCTTAGAACTAGTTTTCTGGGTTTGTGGCATCAATTGTTGCCGGCTGAGTTTGTCCTAAGGTAAATTGACCAATAGGTTTGACTGAGGATAGAACAGCGGTTTGTACCATTCGAGTTACCTAAACCAGTAACTCAGATGGAAACACTATGGTGTGATTGATAAAGGGTCCCAACCATCTCAGTTTTGCCCCCCTCAACTAGAGAAACTCGAATGACTGCCCCCAGTCTTGTTGTTTCTCAAACCCTAGATACTTATCTACCCTAACCCTATCCTCTCAACCCCCAATCATCCTCTATCTTCAAACCTTACCCTATCTTCAGGTCTCCTTTCTTTCTTTTCTGCCCTCAAAACTTTGGATGGATATGAGCAGGCATAAAAGGAGTGCCATAAGCAGTTCCAATGATGAAAGTCCTATTGTTCCATCTTCTAGAGAGCTTATCAACAGTGGGTGTACCTTCATTATTCCTCAAGACATCAATAGGTATAAGGATCTCCTTCCATGAACTCCTTTCCTTTCTGACCCCACATAGATATTGGTTTAGAAAACCTGAAGGTGAAGGAAACCTTTTTATGGATGATCACCTATCTCTTATTTTAATGATCACTATAGCAAAAAGGAAGTTAATGAATTCTATGCATATTTAACATGGAATTACAACACTACAGTTCCACAACCTACCACCAAAATTGTTATGTCATCTATGATTGCTTGAACCCACTTCGAAATCTCTAAAGAATCCTTTAATTTCTTATTGTTGTGGAAATTTAGTGACATGCACTTGGAAGCAATCTTATGTGCGATTCCTAGAATTTCTCTACCCTAATAAATTCTACAGAAGCTTTGACCTTGAACTTATTCTTCTTGATATTCACAAACTCCTCAAGAAACCTGACATTCCATAGGAATAAGAAATCCTTCCTTCATTTTCCTTAGACACCAAGAAATGCCTCATAGAATTGATCATGATTTGCATTGTTCATCCCAAGAAAAATGAAATTGACATTGCTGAGAATGGTGTAGTCATTGTGTACTGTCTTATGAAGGGGTTCAAAGTCAAGTGGGTGTGTTATATTCTTCAACATATGACCTACTTTAACTCTAAGAAGACTATTAGGGACATCCATCTGCCATATAAAAATCCTATCTGTGGTCTTTTTTGCTACTTCACTAAAATTTCTCTCCTCACTAATTTCAAATATGTTGCAATCAGGAGAGGTGTTTCAATAAGTGAAACCTCGGTTAATAATTCCTTTAGAATCTAGCTTCTCTATCACCCCTAGTTCCCCTTACTCCCAGTCACCTCAACAAAATCAGCCCCCACTTGAACCACATAGACCAGGGTTGGATTTGTTCTCTTTTTATAATGAGTCACTCATGGAATACATGATGTATCAAAATGCCTACAACATTCAAGTTAAAGAACACCTTCACCATGATCTAGTTCAAATCATGTCAACCATGAACCAATCTTGACCTTCTCCTTATCCACCTTACCAACCTTCTTTCTCAACTACTAACTATGCCACATATGCATATGATCCGTTCTTCCAAGCATTATAGTACACTCCTTCTATTCCCAGTCTTTACATGTTGATGTTGGACCGTCACCCATGTGTCCCCACCCATCTCCCTCCCTGACTTGATTTCTTGCCATTCCACATGGCATGGCCTCTACTTCTCTTATTGGTTTCTAATGGAATATTGTGCCTACCTTTACTCAGGCATAGGCTCTAATATCTACTGGATAGATGATCTAGTCCCATATAAATTCCACATGTCTATCTAGGTAGCCTTTTTTTTCTTCACAGGATGTAGATATGGTTGTTGATGAGGTTGAGGAAGTTGATGAAGAAGATTATGGTGGATGGTGATGAGGATAAGGATAATGATGTTGAGGATGCACTTGCTACTTCCTTTAGATAGGAGCCAGATAGTGAAGAGGACTATGACTTGTCTCAAGATGACTAGCTCTTAGACTTGGAATCTCCATCTACTTGTATCTTAGTGAGCTTAGCATGTTTTTTTGTTTGAAACTGTCTTATCCCCTTTTATATAGTTTTTCAAAAGTATGTACCAAACTTGAGCATAAAGATCAAAAATAAAAGAAACCAAAAGATAGGAACTAATGAGCTATACAATAAATTTATCTATGTCTTTTTGAAACTGTCTTATCCCCTTTTATATAGTTTTTCAATAGTATGTACCAAACTTGAGCATAAAGATCAAAAATAAAAGAAACCAAAAGATAGGAACTAATGAGCTATACAATAAATTTATCTATGTCTTTCTTTAGGAGGGTCCATCTTGTATCTACAGTAATCTTTCTATCAACAAAAACTCTATCATTCCTTTTATCCTACACCACATGGATAATAGCCAGAATAATGAGACCTTTTTTTAGATAGAACGATATTTTGCATACATCCCTCAAAGAAATAGGAATGTGAGATACATATGCAAGTTTTTAAAATCTTCCTTCCATACTTGAGTAGTGAAATCACTTCGAAACAGAATGTGATCAATGTCTTCAATATCACTCTGGCATAGAAGCACCAGGAAGAAAACTAAAATCCCTTATTGCATAAATGATGCAAAGTTAAAACTTGTCTAGAAAACATCTACAACTGTTAATTATATACTTTTTGGAACTCCGTTATTCCATAGCCACTTTGTGAAGTATAAATTAGGACCCTTGAACCTAACAATATGACATGCATCCTTCACCTTTTGAATCTCTTTATCCTTGATAAGGATCTTATCATAATTCAGAGAACTTGGCTTAACAACCTACTGAAGATGATCAATAATGAAAGTAATATGTCTAGAATTGGATTTAATCCATTTTTTTATCTTTGAACAGACAACTCAGATTAGAAAACTTCCTTGTACCACTCCTCATAAATGTCCAATATCGACACAAATTGCAAGTATTGTCCATTCCAGACCCGTGGATGACAACACAGTTTAACATTTGCCCATTTCCCATAGACAAAGAGATATATTCAACAATAGTGTCCCTAAGGTGTAGAATATGTTTCTAGACCCAAGACACATTGGATGCAATATTTCATCTCCAAAGAGATTCATCTTCAAGATAACCTTCTAGGAATCCATCTTACCCATAAACAATCATTTTTTGCAACAATGTTGCACAAGTTTAACACAATACAATCATTACAATATCCCTAGATCTTCTGATCCATAAACCACCTTCTTATTTTGGCAAGAAAAAGTTATCCCAAGACACCATATGAATATTTTTACTGAGATCATCCTCCCCTTATAGAAAGTCCTTGCATAACATAAAGTCCCTCCACAACATGTAAATCTCTTCAGTAACAAAAAGAGGAAATGGGAAAGAAGTGGCATGTATACAGTCGAAAAGAATACAAAGTAGAAGTAATAAGCTTCACTCTCCCTATAAAATATAACTATATTGATTTCCATTAATCAAGATAGCTCCTAACCTTATCAATAATAGGGGAATACAGGCTTCCTGTTTATCTTTCATGAAAAAGAGGAAGACCTAGATATTTACGGGAAGCTTTTCACTTCTAATATTAAGAAAATCTTCAATTGTTTTATAATCAACGACTTTGTTAGCAAATAAATAAGATTTACCATTATTGATATTCATATGCAAAATCATTCCCAAATCATTGATCATCTTTTTTTTCACACAAAGCACCCATATTTGCTTCGCAAAAAATACCACACTATCAGCAAAGAGAATGTGATACACACTCACTCCATTAGAGTTCCTTAGATGTTTGATAAGTTTTTCCTTTCTGAATTAGACATCATAGCAGACAAGCCTTCCATTTCTATAACAAACAACCCGATTGTCAAGGGATCTCCTTGGCTTATGCCATTTGAGGGAAAGAAATGCTTAAAAGGAACCCCATTAATTAGAATTTGAAAACTAATAGACTAAGAATTTCAGAAACCCAACTAATCCAACAAGTAGGGAAATTCATTTTAATAAGGGAAGTCTTCAAATATTGCCAGATCACGGAGTCATAAGCTTTCATCAAATCAACTTTAACACAGACTTTTGAAGAGGAAATCTTCATAATAGTGTTAAGAAACTCATTATATAACAAAGTAGCATCATAAATCTATCTCCCTTTTATAAACGCACTTTGAGGCTTATTAATCAATTTTGACATGATCAACTGCAGTCTATTGGAAAGTACATTTAAAATGACATTATGCAACACAATACAAAGAGAAATTGGATGCCAATCCTTCACATCAATGGCATTTTTTATTTTGGTAATAAGAGTGATAAATGTATTTTTTACTTCTCTAAGTAGATGGCCACTTCTAAAGAATCTTGAACACCATTCTCCTTTCATGAACATATTTTTTCATTCCACTCTCTTTGATTATACAAGAATACATAATGTCGATATTGGGACGCACTATATTCTTTGCTTCTTATTTATTTTTAATTCCTTGGGAGTATAGCATAGCTTTTTCTAAATCTATGGATGGATTAGAAAACAACTTGACACTTTAGATGTTTAGATGATGTGGTCCTTAATAACATTTTTTGTTTTCTTTTTATTATCATAGAGATATAATATTACGTGTTGAACTATAGAAATTATATATATATACTATTACCCACAATATCACCCCTGATAATACCCCAACTTTCCTTGAAATTATAGTTGCAACCATCGGTCCCTGGAGCCTTCTCACCATTAGAATTTTAAACAGATCTGTCAATATCTTCTCTAGTCACCAAAGTAATCAGAGAATTGATATGAATTTTAGATAACAAGGGCAACTCCCATTCATCATTCTAGGTCATGTCATCACCAACACTATAATTAAACAAATATTGATAATATTGAACAAATGGTTTTGAATTAGAGAATAATCAGCACAAGCACTACCATCGATTGGAATAATTTTGATTGAGTTCCTCATTTTCCAACTGATCTAGATAGAAGAGTAAAGTAACCATGAATTCTTGTCACCCAACTTCAACAAATTAAAATGATTTTTAAGGAATGGTTCTTCATTGTTGTAAGCTTCAATAACTTCCTTCCTTTCAATATTAGCAATCTCAACTACCTTCAAATCAATAGGGTCTTTATTAGTTTTTTATTGAGAGAAGCAAGCTTATAATTCCTTAACCATCTTGATTTCATTCAAACTACCAACCACTCACTTATTCCATTTAGCAAGAGTGTGTCTTACATTCTCGAGTTTCCTATACACCATGAACATGGGGTTACCATAACCTCAAAAATCTAAGATTCTTTAAAAAATGAATGAAATCCTCTCTCTAACACCAAGCATTAATAAAACTTCTATTATTGAAGACCCATTGGGGAGAGATTCATGTATTCAGAATTATCGATATGCAAAATAATAATTCTAAGATCATTGTGGATAATAGCTTTAATCTCTCCCCATGAATTAGGATTTTTTTAAGAAAATTAAAATTATATAAGCTTCTATCCAACTTTGACATAACCAACTTTGACCCCTCCTGCATGTTTTCCCATGTAAATTTAGCCCCTTCAATATCCAGTTCCACCAAACTAGTTTGTTGAATGCAAGCATTAAAACAAAAAATGGAGGAGTAATAAGGCTCGGCATGCCATACTTGTATTTAGTAAATCTTATAGCATTAAAATCTCCACAAAGAATCCATGGTTCATCCATTCGAGCATAAAGAGAACTAATAGACTCCCATAATTGTGATATCCTAGTCATTTTATTATAACCATATATAGCAGTAAGAAAAAAAGTCATCCAACGTGGTAGAGACCATAGCATGGAGAATTTGATCAGATTCACACACCTTTGTAGCATTAATGTACTCACTAACCCAAGCAATAATAATCCTACCCAAAATATGTGTCGTGATTAGAAACCCAGGAACCAACCTTAAACATTTTGTCCTTAGTATTCTTTATCTTCATCTTTCTTATCTTCAATTCAAGAATATAAACAATAACAAAATCCCATATATAAATCATGTCCTAAAGTGTAGACTGGCGATCAATCCTCTCACATTCCAAGAGGCAATATAAAGAGAGATAACCATTTGGAATAGAGTTGGTTGGATCCCTACCAACCTCAGTAGAAACATCGTCACCTTCATCATTGAATTAGTGTTGAAATGAGTTTGGATAAATTCGTACCCATCTCTATATGCTACTTCTTGTGATTTTGAAGGAATCCTTGGAGGAGAGATAATCTTTCTTCTATTCCTCTTTGAGTTATTTGTAATAGGTTTGAAACAATCACTCTTATCTGCACTAGTTACTGGAGCAATTAAATCAACTTCAGTCAACATTGGGGAACATATTGCATTTTCCATTTCTGGCTCTTTTGATGGAATATCAATAGCATCAAGAAATTATTTAACATTAGAATTCATTTCCTCATCTATGATTTTTTGCATCAAGTGTAAATTTTCAGTTACCTTCTTAGGGACCCACATCATCTTCTTAATATTTTCTTCACTTCTAAGCTCACATCTTGCATCTTCATGACCAAACATCTATTTGGATACCTTTCATATTGCATATAGACTTTATCTGCTGCCCCATCATCACAAATCAAAGGTAAAGAAGAAGGGATTTCTGATGATGATGGAATTAAAACTAAAATCCTCACAAACTAAAGTCTCTTGAACTCAAGAATGGTTCTATCAATCTCTAGTGGTTTATCTAAATAAGAACCAATCATACTAAACATTTCTTTGTCCCGTAGTTGCATTGGCAAATAAAAGATTTTACCCACATAAGAATCTCTATGAGTTTAAGTTTCTCTGGTGAATCCCCTCTCACCTAATTCTTAATGATGAGAGGTTTTCCTGCAACAAACCAGGAATCCTTATCAATTCTTTTCTCCAAATCCTCTGCATCTGAGAATTTATAATAAATTATACATTTCCTCTCAAGATGATTTTAGTGGTTCATTTTACCTTCCACACATTGAGTAGATAGATATACAACATAGGCCAATGAGGTTTTAGATCTATTATATATCCCACAACATATATCTTTAATCAAACAGAGTTCTTCTCTAGAATGGTCTTTGAGTACATAATCACTACGCCTCTAATTTTTAGAATCTTCATAGTGAGTAAACTAGCATCAGAAGCCGATTTTTTAAACAAATATTTCCATTGCTTCAAAACCTTTTCTACCTTGATTCAGAGGTCTCCCACCTAGAGCATCATGCTTCTTTCCAGCTCCCCTACCAGCCCCATCTCCTTGAGAATCGCCCATTGAGTTGTCAGAGAGAATCGTATGGGTAGACATCTTGATATTACTCCATCATAGCATGTATTATATAGAGAATTTGTATCTGAGGATACTATCTTCATATTTCTATGATTCTTTGTTGTTTTGTTTTCATCATGGACTTGATTTCATCTTGTTGTGATCATTATCTTATTTACTTTTAATTTTATTAGTGCTTTTATTTGGTGTTGATGTGTTGATTCTTGTGGTCAGATAAGACCTTGATTAGCTCTTCTATCCCATCTCTTTTTGAAATGACATAGGGGGAGAAAAGGCTTACCTACGTATTGAAATGGATCTAAATTGCATATCTTTTGACTATTGGAAATTTAGTGGAAATAACGTATACATGTGTTAGTCTTGTTTGCAAGAACTGACCATGTAGGTACATGTAAGCATGAATTGAGGGGGGACCGCTATCTTATATTCATGCAATCCCCTATAATTCAAAGGTAAATATTTAAAATTTCAATCCATATCAATATGTTTAGGAACAATTTGTCATCTTTTGAAAGGGGGAGAATGTTGATATAAGAGTTATACGTTTTCCATATTTTAATGACGACTTAACCATTGCATTCATGTGCGTCTAAACATGTCTACTTTGGATCAATTTTAGATATTAGGTACATCAAAAGGAATAAATTAGCAAACCCTTAGTTGTCAACGAACAAGTCGATCTCAAAACAAATTTCAAGAATAGAAGAATAGATGGTTTTTCTATTAGAATTGTGTTGTAAATTGTTGATATTGAATGCATGACTTATAACCAATCTTAATGGGTAAGTAGACATACACTTTTAGGGTATTTGGCATAAGACATTATAGGAGGCTTTCCGATCAAGTTTTCCCATGGGGTAACTCAGTTGACAACCTATTTAGTTTTTCTGTGACCTAGGAGAAGTTGTCTTTAGTTGTTGCAGGGTTGTTGTCCTGGAGTGTAGTTGTTGCCTTGATTGAAACTATTGAGGTATTGTCCATGATTGCAGTTATTCTGGCAGTAGGTTTGCAACTGATGGAAACTAAAAGGATCACAAACTTGATTTTCATTTGGTACTTGCTTGAGATAATGTGTGTTTGTTTCTCTATCTTAGTTTCAGTATTGGAAGTCAGGATGGTTTCTTAGTCAGTTGGGGTCATAGTAGACATATCATGGAATAGAATCAATAACATCAACTTTTTTAGTGACTAGGTTGGTGCATGTTCAATGTGGCTGGTAGAGGTGATTGCACTCTAGACTTGTGTGCCCCTCAACACTGCAGACCTAACAAACCTCCTGGGATGTCTTATATCAAAAAAAAAGATAAAACTCACTGCCCATACCTCTAGATAGATAACTCGAGGCTGCCTTATCATAGAGAGATAGCCTTCAAAGGTTCAACAATAGCCTTAATCTCACATTTTTAGCAACCTTGAGAAGTCCTCTTTTGCATGTTGATTCTCTGCTCCCTTGATCACAACCTTCCATGCATCGTCGAAGCTCTGCCACATGAAGGCTTTATTAGAAGTGGCATTAAGGAAATGTTTAATGTCATCGTCCACTCCCCCATAGAACTGCTCGATAAATTTGTACAGATGGAATGCCATGATGAGGGCATTTACGTAGTAACTCTTTGAATCGTTCCCAGTATTCAAAGAGAGTTTTGGTTGGAAATTGTTCATACTTGATGATTTGCCCTTAGATTCAGTAACTAAATGAGGGTGGAAAAACTTCTCTAAGAACTTATTTGAAGTTCCTCCCAAGTGTTGATACTACTTCATCTAAGGAGTTGTACCACACCTGAGCTTTGTTAATGAATGAATAGCATAATCGTCATAGCTTGATGGCATCCTCAGACACACCAGTTGGCTTTCTTAGTCCACAGATATCTATTAACTTCTGTAAATGGTCATGTGCATCCTCACCAGCTCTCCTTACAAAACTATTGTTTTGCATCATTGTCACCCATTGCGTCTTGATTTCAAAATTGTGTGCCTCAATGATAGGTTGAATGACTAAATGGAAAAGTATGAAGATTTAGGATTATAGAATTCCCATAGATCTTTGTCTTTCTGCTTCTTGATATGTTCCTGATTCTTCCTATACAACAGCTCTAGCTTGTGACTAAAAAAATGTCTTGTTGTGCTGCAAGTGCTGCCCCCACTTTGGGATTGATCCCTCTTCTATCATCTTGGCTTTAAATTCATGAAAGAGCATGCATTAGGTTTGTTCAATCTTAGAGTCAAATTCTATGTTGGAATCGACGTTAGAAGAATGTTTCATACACCAAAGGGGTTACCTAAGAAAGGTAGGCAACCACAAATAAGATGGCTGAAGCGGAATTGAATTCAAGAACAATATCACTTGTAACTGAAAATCCTAACTAATACAAGTTAGTTAAGTTGATCATGATATTTTATTGTCCCTTATAATCGTGCCAAAATTTGATGTGAGATTTTTTGCACAAGTAAATTCCTAAGGATGAAATATCTAGGTTTACCTAAACTAAGCGTACAACTATCCCACCCCACAAGCGGGTAGATCATACCATGTTTGAAGCGAACCCAAAGGATAACATTTTAATATTTAGTTAGTCGACTTAACCAAACTAGGAAGAGTATCTATCACAATAGTAGGATTTAGTTTATAAGCTAATATTGCAAATAGCAAGAGGGTAGATCGAGTTTTATATTATCAGATGATGAAAACACTAGGGAGGATGGGTTTCACCACTATTAGATATCATTCACTCCCACAGTGCATCATAATAAGTATGAATGTACATGTTTTTAGGCTAAGTAAATCCTATTTTCGACGCTAGAATTAAAATTGAATAGGTATCACTCTAAGCTCGATGTCATGTTACCTATAGATCATATATCTATCATCTCAGAAAATGCAAATATGAAGTTCTCATCAAGGTTTAACATCAAACAAAAGATCTCAAATTGTGGTGTTCAGACGTCTATCTTCAATGTTGGAGAGGATGGTAGTCCACATCGTAGAAAAATATCTCCTTCATGTTCATCATTCATCAATGAAGGTCTTGAGGCAATGTCTTCCTTCTCATAGTTAAGATCAATTTTCTATAAGAAGCAGCAAGTTGGCAATATCAGAGACTATCAACCGATGTGAATAAGCACCATAGGAGTAGCCTTTTTCAAGGTTTATCTTAGAAGCTTGGCGGAAGCGGATGTGGATGTGTCATCCACCAATCAAAATGATCGATGAAAATGGGAGGTGAATGCTCGGAAATGATTCTGACATCCTAGCATGAGAGGTGAATTGTACCATCACCCATCATGATCTACATCTTTCAAAGATTGGGAGGTGATTGCACCATAGCTTGTCATGATCTACCTCTTCCAAATATCAGAAGGGGGACAATTTAGTTTACCTCTACCTTACACTCACTCTTCTCCCTATTCTGCCAAACCACCCAAACTATCTCATGCACCACTTTGTAATAGTCTCATCTCAAAGAACGCAAAGTTTATGTTCAATACCTATAAAAAATTATATATGAGCTATTCCTAAAACACCCCTCTATTGGACTTGTTCATGGAAATACTTTAAGCGTCTTATAAACAACACTTCATTTTCCTATTTAATCACACCACCAGCCTCATAACTAGGGTTGTCAACTTGTAAGGGTATATCCTTTTACCATTTATTTATACTTTGTAGGTAAAGGTAACATTTGTTACCCATTACATTTATCTTCATTTCTCCTTTTACTCATTCTATTAAGTGGGGAGGGTAAGGTACAAACATTACCCATGCCCTTTACACATTTACGCCTTAATAACTAGAAAAATAATTAAAATATGGTGTAGGGTTATCCAAATAATAACCCCCAACCATAATAGTTCTAAACAATAACCCGTACCTATACACTTTTTATCATTCACCCATTACACCCTAATAATTAGAAGAAGAAAAATTAACATATGGTATTGGTTTATCAAAATAATAATCCAACCAAAATAGTCCTAAACTATGACCCCTCCTGGTACACTTTTATCATTCACTACCTACAATCACAGCCTACAACCCAACCTTCTTCACAATTGACAACCTCTCCTCCAACTGACTCAATTGATCACGTGACACCTCTTTGCAACCTCCAACTATTTCACACCTATGATTCTCTGATATACGACCCTTTCACACCCAGAGCTCCTAGAACCAACCCACTTTTGGCTTTAGCAACAGCTGATGTTGTGCTAGTAATGCCAAAGGTAGTCACCTCATCGGAGTATAGCTAACTCAAGCCATCTTCCCTTTCTGTTGCCATATCCATTAGTGTATGACAATGTCAGCAATATGTTTAAGATGACAAAATAGCAACCATTCTATGAGCATCAATTGGTCAAGTAGTTTTGATTTCCCTTTCAAATATAAATTGATAATCATGATTATTTTATCTTAGGAAGACTTCGAGATTTCTCTAATCATATTAATGGTCAAATGAATTCATTGTTCTCCCTTACCAACATTGAGTGAAATTGAATTACCCAAATTTATTGAGGTCATTTTGTTCCCATAATGGAAATTCATGATTTTTATTGCAAAAAGATTCTACATGTGAAAAAATTACTCAAATTTTGTCGATCCTCTTACAGAATTTTGGATATAAATAGTATTATATAATGTGTTTAAAATTAATATGCACTTCGTTACCAATTAACCCCTACTCTTCCTGATTACCTAATAAAAAGAGGGCAAGGGTAAGGGTAGGTAAAAGGAACTGATGCGGCAGATAATTACCTTTACCTGCTACATTGTGGTAAGGGTAAAGTACCTCAACTTCTTTATCCTCAAAGCCACTAATATCTTGAATCTTCTCAAACAACCACTTCCATAACAATGTGATGGCAAACCAACTTCTTAAGCAATCTTGTCAATTTAAATAATAATGAGCTTTTACCGAATTATATCAAAATGGCAATTGCAAGCTAATAGAAACTAAAAGAATCAACAACTACAAGAATCAACTATTATTTTATAAAATAACTTCTTGCTTGTACTTAAAAAACTACCTTCATCCATGTGATGGCATACCACCTGTAAAGGAAACCATACAACCAAAAGGCCATCTTCGAGACTAAAAGAGTCCACAAATGTGATGGTGCCCACGCTATAGGGGAACAAGAGTTACTTACATGTCATTTTGTGCGCCCTCCATCTATCAAGTCCCAAGAGGTTGACATAGAAGTTTGAGTCCATGTGTCATAACATAGCCTAAGGTGGATTGTTAGCTTAAAAGTGAGTTGAATAAGTTACATTGAGATTTAACTCATCTAACCAAAAGATATATGAGGTGATGGTAGTCAATGTTATCACTTAGAAAATCTTATGTTGTTAGGCTCAAGCAAAGTCAGACTAGCTCAAACCACCTCTGGCTCGACTGCCTTATCGTACCCGATCCAATTCTACTTCCTGCCTCGATGATAGTAGGTCATATCGGTAGTTACTTATCAAAGCGAAGAATCGCTCGATCAAGTCAAGTAAGTAGTGACATCAAGCCAGCGAGTGGAATAGTAATGCGAGTATATATCTCCGTCTCTTTTCTTGAAAAAACACGCACCAAATTGGATGTGAACCTTTTTCTAAAGCGGAATTAGGCTCATCTGACGAAAGATTTGGAATCCATTGACACAGGTCAATTCTTCTCGATTTATGGTACAACCGAGCTCCTTGTAGGTCTTCCAACTCGAGCAATCATAAGCAAACGCATCGCCTGCTACATGCATTCTCTTTAAGCTTCCAATTTCATAGATATGCTTCGAAGAAGATCTTCCATTTTTTCTCCACTGGATGGAGTTCATGTCAGGCTTTTCCCAGTTGTTTGCTTCTATGATATTCGGAGAGAAGGTCAAACAAGTTTTCTCTTTTCTTCAACAAGAGCACCACCCTTGTCGCCAAGCGAACTTAACAATCTAGCCAATTTTGATAATGAGATTATTATTGCATTAAAATGACAAACAATGGAAACAAAAATAATCAAAAATCACAGTTCAACTCTCATGTTAGAGGACAAATCTTCTACCTAGAGTTCTGTACTCTATAAAATTTACATGCAATTATTTCATAAGGAAGCATTCGTGTTCCACAACATTTGTCCACGATAGAACTACCCAATTCAATGCTTTCACAATAGTACTATCACTTCTAAACTTGGATTTGTCAAACATCTATGTCATTGGTGCAATATAATCAAGGACTTAAGGTATCGAATTATGGTTGAAGAATTTAGCTTTATATAAGAATAATGGATTATATCTATTCAAGTTGTTGACTCTTTTATTAAGCAAACTCTCAAGTTCCTAGTTTTTAGGAAATCGATCACAAATCTTTGTCAAGACTCTCCGAGTTGTTTAGTCGTTGATTATAAAGCATTTTAATTAACTTGGGAAAAGAAAAGAAGTATCAACTACTTTTAGGAGCATTGCGTTGTTAAAAGGTGATCCTTGCAGTGACACCTAGCTTTAAAAACTATAACAATTGCCTTTTGAGGTATTAAAAATGGAAAAACTTAAAAAAAAGGAAAGTGGTAGAGGGAGCACAGTTCATTTTCCTTATTTTCATATGGTGGCCATTTGGAAGAATATAATATTAAAATATAATCCATGGAAGATTTTACTAGACTGTTAATCTAGTTTTGTGCAGTGAAAAGAGAGTTGTTGGTTTCAAATCCAAAGCAAGCCCTCTAGAAGAGAACCGCAGCTAAATAGGGTGAAAAGTGCAAAAGTAACCGCTCTGCATCCGAATTATGATAAGTACATAACCTAACCAAAACTTTCCAAAGCTTAGCAACTCATAGCCAACCATATAGCTATACTTCTTTTCAAAAGAGAATTTTCGATCAATGAAATAAACAAAAGATAGCTCAAATTAATATTTAAAAGGCAATGCGGTGTTTAGTTAGAAGTAAGACATGGATGTTTGTTTATATTTTTAACATACTATCAATGACCCAAAATGAGAGAATGCGTAATTTTCAACAATCTTAGATCTCATTATATAACTAGAAGACGGGGCATCAAAAAACAATTAATAACATATAAAGACATCTCAATAAGATGAACATCGCTAAAATGTGTATGATGAGATGGATGTAATGGAAGATAAGAAAAGATCGCTTGAGAAATGACTATATTAGGAATAAAGTGGGTGGTGGCGAGTATTAGGACAAGTTGCACAAGAGCCGACTCAAATGGTACGGACACGTGCAACACAAACCGACTAATGTGTCAATACGAAGCAAAGCTATTGAGTCAAGCACAATAAATAGAAGAAAAGGGAGGTCTAAATTAACATGGGATGAGCTTACAAAGAGAGATTTTGAATCTCTACATCCCATCCAGAATATGGCCCATGATAGAGACGAATGGAAACAAAGGATCCATGTAGCCGACCCCAACATAATTGGGATTGAGGCTTAGATGATGATGATGAAAAGACACCTAATATAGAGAAACAGGAGTTTTGAATCTCTACATCTCATCCAAAATATGGCCCATGATAGAGATGAATGGAAACGAAGGATCCATGTAGCCGACCCCAATATAGTTGGAATTGAGGCTTAGATGATGATGATTATGATGATGAAAAAACACCTAATATAGAGAAACAGGAGGGGGAATCAAGTTCATCCTGAGATTGGTAGAAAAAAGAACTAGAAATGACAAAGATGCGGAGATAATTCTGACTGCACTATTCAGTCTTAAAAGACAACAAGTATTAGCTACTAATAATGCATAAAACAAAATATTATGCTTGTACAGTGTACTTAGGTAAGCAGTAAAGCACATATGTGAATAAATTCTTAATATACACCAAACAACACAAATGATAATTAACTCTAAAAATAAATAACTTGCTATACAAATAATGAATATGCACTTATGCACTATCAATACATTTTATATTTAAAAGCCACCCAACTAAACATCAAGTGTGTTTTTGTTAGATTTAAAAATGGATATCTAAAATCCACACATTCAATCGAGAATTGAGTTCGTAATTATATAAAAATCCAACATCAATAGGATTAAATCAAATTTCAGATATGAAATTTCAAATCAAATATTACTATATCCACTTAAAATATATTCAAATACAACAAATTTATACATATATTCTTTAATATATATTATTTATATATAAAGATATAAACATATTACCATATATATTTATTGTAATACCAATATTTCACACATATAAAATACTTGGCTCTAATCAAACATTTATCCAAATTCAATTATTATCCATTCAGATAGGATTCGGATGGTGTAATGTGATATCCATTTATCATTGAATCATATATCAAATAAACATTTTTTTCAAATTTAGAAATCAAATATAACTATATCCACTCCACACTCAAGTTTTTTACCGATGAATTTTTGTTGACCATAAACAAGCCATAATGTATGAAATTCTTTGGTTGATCATAATTCCAATTTTTCATTTATATTCCATCCATTTTGTTGATTGGAATTTATGAAAGTGCATGTACACAATAGAGAATTAGCCACACTCACCGGAAATAGGTAGCTAAAACGTCCATTTTTAAATGGCAAACAAATTTCCAAGTATGACATCCAAACTCAACAAAAAAATGGGTCAAAATCAAAGTAGCACGCCATGAAGAATCCAATGAAATAGCATATTAATCTCATTATATTCAATTCAACACCACTTCATCAGTAAAAAGTTTGGAACATAATGTCATTGGTTTTCGCACATTTAGCAACAAGAAGAAACATAAACTATATAAATTTTAAAAAAGAAAATACGAGGGGACACAACTAACCACTTAAGATTAAATTTTAACGGCAACTAATTCGATCAATTGCATTAAAAATAGTTGACGAAAGCATGAGTTGACCAATATATTAGCTATCATTTGTTCCATCCATACTAAACAATCATACCTTTCACTCTCACATGGAGCAATTTGATTGATTACATAAGATGTTGATAAAGGCATGAATTGAACATTATATGAGCTATAGTTTGTCAACGCCATACTAAAACAATCAGTAAAAAAAAAAGCCATCTAAATTATATTAGTAAGGAAAAGAACTCTAGCAAACAAAAAAGGTATAACCAAATAAGCCTTCTACAAAGCTTAGCAAACAACCCACTTATCAACAGAAATGTCAAACGAGATCAGTAACACAGGCAGTGACGCAAGAGCCTCAGCGCACAGAACCACAACAAACCTAGCAGGCATAAGCGGCGTGAGCCGCCGGCTCCTATTCTCGGCAACGACTGCTCTCGCACCCTAGCTAGGGTTTCTTCTTCCAAAGGCGGCTGGCTGGGGGGAAGGAGATTTGGTTGCCGCAAAGCGGTGCCCCACTCCCACTCAGCCTCTTCTCGCCAGTCTTCAACAGAATCTCTTCTTTGAAAGGCGGGTGTATTATCTTTGAAGGCTGCGGTTTTCTTTCTCCCTGTCGTTGAACCCGACTGTGACAAGTTTCCTACCTCCTTTCTCTTTAACTTGCTTTCTATCTAAACTAAATTGTTCTCTTATTTGGTCTCTTTCAATGTTAATTAGAGCTTCTTTTTCTTCTAGTAGTAAATTTTTCTTTCTTGATCAGTTTTATTTTAGTGTTGTATGGCAGTAAGTGCGGGAAAAATATCCTTTTGAAACACCAATTTGGTGTAAATACTCTACCACATATACATACTCGGGTTGAAAATATTCCTCATAGAAAGTTGTGTTAGCCAACAAAGGAGAAAAAGGGATTTATATATCATTGTTCTTATCAGATTCTGATCCAAGTTTTAGGTGTGATTTGTATGTGTTCTTGATCTTTGTGTGATCTTTTAGTTTGTTTTTCTCCTCATGTAGATGTCATATGACTCCATCATAATGAAATTCGTCTCTTTAACTTCAAAAAACAAAACAATAAACCTAGCAAAGAGACAACAACCCAACAAGTGCTTCTGAACATTTTCTGTCTTTACTTAGTTCAGGCTTTTAGTGGCAGCTAGCTCTATGTTTCCTAATGAGAAATTTTGCTAAATAAATTAGGATTCTGGACTAGAAAGTATGACTCGGAGCTATAACAAGTATACAGCTAATATTTTACTAATCTAAAAAGGAGAAGTTGAATTCTACATCTTGAAATATCTTAGTTACAAAAGTTTCAACCGTAACAACTTCCCAATTCGATCTATTGGCCATAAGAAAACAGCGCGAGGAAATTGTCTACTTCACAACTATCAAAATATGAAACAGGCCCGCAAAATGCAGTAGATGAAACTCATTCAAATCGAATACAAAAAAGAACAACAAAATAGCTTGCATCTGTTAGCAAAATTAAGACAGGTTAATTCAACAAAGAAACGGCACGAAAAACCTTCTTGTTGCGATCAGTCAGATGTAATACGTTTGTTGCCATCATGTAATACCATAAATCGTAGGATTTGGATGTTATAATGTGATATCCATCAAATATTGAACTAGATACAGATGAACACTTTTTTCAACTTTAGATCTCAAATAAAGTAACATCCGCTCCATATTTGATCTATTTACAGGTTCATTTTCATTGACCCGTAAACAAACCATAATGTATGAAATATTTTGGTTGAACATGATTCGAGACATTTCATTTATATTGGATTTATTTTGTTGATTGAAATTTATGAGTGCGTGTACACAACAGAGTATTAGCCACTCACTGAAAATAGATAGTTAAAAAGTCCATTTTTAGATGGCAAACAAATTTCGATGTATGACGACCAAACTCAACAGCAAAAGAAGAACTCGGTTAAATAGAAAATTAGTCTCATTATATTCAATTCAACCCCACTTTATTCCATCAGTCAGAAGGTTGGAACATAATGCCATTGGCTCTCGCCCATTTTGCAACAAGAAGAAAGATGAACTCTATACAATTTTAAAAGAAAAAAACATGCAAACATACATAATTAAACACTGAAGAATAAATTTACATGAGGAATGATTTGATCAATTGCATAAAGAAAAGTTGACAAGCATGAGTTGTCCGATATCTCAGCTGTAATTTGTTACACCCATACTAAACAATCAGACATTTCACGGTCACAAGGAACAATTTGATTGATTACATGAGATGTTGATAAAGGTATGAATTGTGCATTGTATGAGCTGTAGTTTGTCGGCCCATACTAAAACCAATCAGTGAAAAAAACAAGCTATGTAAATTGTATTAGAAAGGAAACGACCTCTAGCAAACAAAAAAAGTATAACCAGATGAGCTTCCTACACAGCTTTTAGCAAACAAGCCACATTATCAACAGAAATGTCAAACGAGAACAGTAACAAAGGCAGTGACGCAAAAGCCTCAGCAGACGAAGTCAGAATAAACCGAGCAAAATAACAACCCAACAAGCGCTTCTGAACATTTTGAGTCTCAGCTTAGTACAGGTTTCAAAGGCAGATAGCTTTATGTTTCCCAATAAAAAAAATTGCTAAATAAATTAGGATTCTGGACTAGAAAGCAAGACTCGAGCTATAACAAGTATACAACTAATATTTTACTAATCTAGAAACAAGAAGGGGGATTCTACTTCTTGAAATATCTTAATTACAAAAGTTTCAACCAGAATAACTCACATAGGATGAATTCTAAGAAATACCATATTAAACCTTCCCCAGTTCGATCGGCCTGCCAGAAGAAAACAGCACCAGGAACTTATCCTAAAACAGCACCAGGAACTTATCCTAGTTAACAGCATAGTTCTCCTATCAAAATATGAAACATGCCCATAAAATGCAGTTGATGAAACTCATTCATATCGTACATAAAAAAGAACAATGGAATAGCGTGCATCTGTTAGCAAAATTAAAACGGGTATTTTCGACAATTCCCAATGTTTCGTGGTTTATGTAATTGAGTAAAGCAATCAACGAAAGAAAGAAACGGTGCGAAAAAGCTTTTTGGGGCGATCAGTTAGATGTAATAAATTTGTCGCCATCATTCCGGCAATCAAACCAATAGGGAATCTTGAATCATCACACCGCCCCAGGATCGGTTTTCATTAAGATACGAGAAAGGCTATAGCTAGGTAAATACAAAAGCAACAATAAAGCAAAAAAAAAAATATAGCAGAATCGGAGATGTAGATAGCAAAACTGCACAAATGAGAAGCAGAACATGGAGAAAAATCCAAAGCTTTACGGGTCTCCTGGGTTATCAAAAAAAATATGGAAAAAAAGAAAGATAAAATCACGGTGCATCAGATCTCCAAGGTGATAAGCATCATTGCATATGCTTCAGACGCAAATTACCCATATAAATATGAGATTCCTCATTTGCAACCAATTGTATGGATGAAATTAAATTAACAAGCGTAACCGAGCTGCAAACCGAGAGCTGACAGTGAGGAGAGGGTGTAGGCGAAGCAAGGATCACCACTGTGGAAACCGCCGACCAGTCACTACTAACAAATCGATTGGAAGTGTAGCAGCGAGGCAGGGATATAAGTAGCGGGGTCGGCTTTGAGGGACGCGGAGGGATTTTAGGGTTAAGGGCTGGACCCCGTGCCGTCTCTGCCGCAGTGTGTGATCTTTTGGGATGACCCGATTATATTGATAAGAGACCGAACAACAAAGTGTACGAGTAGAACATACATAAACATGGATGAGTACCAAAATGCCCATCACAAAAGAATAAGGCCCACGAAAACGCTCTCCCAAGTCCCAAACTCGAAATAGGGGCTGTTCGGCAACGCGTTACTCAGCGTCAGGATGCTGGGGTACGAGGCGAGGGCAGCCGAAAATAGGACCGTAGATTGGTTGTTACGTATCCCAGATTTTCCATTGCAAAGAATTGCTACGGTGAGTAATCGGTGTCACAACAGGGGGCTGGGTTTACAAAGGAGGGTCAAAAAAAATTATGTATAATAAAATTTGAACGTGTACCATCTACATAACAAATAAGACAAAATACCACTTCAGCTAGCTATTTAATTTGTTTAGCATACTGCCAAAAGCGTATATATATAAACATCATTAGTATATTTCAATATCTACATGTAAATTCTAGTATTGTTGTGAAGGAGGGGGGCTAGAGTCCTGCTGGCCTCCTCCCTGGATACGCCCCTGAACTCACATTCGTAAAGAAAAATAGTCAAGCAAATGAAAGAATAAAAAATCACAACTAACTTACACCGTCTAACGACGAATCTACATTTAGAACTCACAAATGGAACAACTCTTAGATTCTCAATCAGACCAAGAGACTAGATCATGTTGGCCTCTATATTAAAGTTGATAACACCCATCCAAGAGACTAGATCATGTTGGCCTCTATATTAAAGTTGATAACACCCATCAGCATGGATAATTTCATCATCATGGCAGAAGAAAAAAAGTACAAAAAGGGATTTCCCCTTGAGGAGCAGAGCCAACATCACCTATGGATAGTTCACCTTCAAATGTTTAGAATTGAACATCATTTTGGTACGTGCAATCCATATATTTTAGAAAATATGTTTTTCGTGTGGGGTTCCTATAGTAAAGAGCATCGCACTTCTTTGTTGTTTGTCGACAATATTTGTGTTGTCCTACAACAAGTGGCTTCTTATCCTTGCTCGATTGATGTGTGTGTTCATCTTTTGCTGCTCCCTATGTGCGTTCTCAACTGCTTTTTTCCCGAGTCTGCTCAAGAACACTCAGCATGAAAGCATGCATTGCTCCAACAACTTATGATTCTTAAGGCCCTAGAAAGACGAAATTTAGGATATGATGGTATATAATAATTCATTGGTCGAATATTGACCCACCATGTCCTTTTCTGTGACTACAATCTATTGTAGCCAAAGTTTCATGTTCCAGATGACTACTTTTTGTTGCCATCTGAGTTCTCTCCCCTGACAGCATAGCCCCCTCTAACCACACTACTCATTTTGAGCTTGAAGCGAAGAAGCGAAACATCACCAACGCCCCCCTCTTATAGTGCAACTTGCATCAAATATTTCTTGATCTCCCTTTGTTGCTTCTCATGCTATAGTGAAAGAGACAATTATATCCTTTCAAAAAGGGACATGTTGTGCACTTGATGGTCTCTGTGCATCACACCTTCTTGGCATTATGTGTAGTGCAACAGCGGGCATTAAAGATGACTTTTTGAATGCAATGTTAATTGTGGTTAACCTTTGGCTTATCGGTCATTGTTGTACCTCCCTAGCACTTTATGTTTCTAGTGCTCTTTTGACTCCTCTTTTCAAGTGAGACGTTGTTATTTGACCTATCGAAATTGGAACGATTTGACGTCACCTTGTTTCCAAGATTGCAATGAAGTGTTTCTTACCTTATACAGTCAGTTATCTTAATGATCATTAATTTGGTGTTGGTATTCTTGGGGTTGTTGAGGTCTTTCTACATGATATTACTCACCTTTTCTATGAATAAAACATTTTACTACTCTTATGATAGGCCTTTTTTTGACTCTAGTAGTGCTTTCAATATAATTGACAGATTCACCGTATTTCAGGAGGTCGGTCTTTATTTCCCAACTATTGCACGTTGGCTTGAATTTTATTATAGCGCTCCAACTCCTCTTTACATGGATCAGAGTGAGCCTCTTCTCTCCACAGCTGGTGTTCAAAAACTTGATATGTTGGGTCCACTTCCTTCTTCATTAGCTCTCCATCCTCTTATTTTGCATATGAAGAATGAATGCCACATCAATCTTCTTGCTCTCTATCTTGATGATGGCACCCTCATTGGTGACACTATCAAAGTCTCCAAGACGCTGTCTATTATCTACGAACAACGCCCATACTTTAGGCATCATATAAATATTAAGAAGACATAAATCTTTTGGCCTTCAAATGATCCATGATGAGACTCATAGTGTGGTATGTTCCCTGCTAACATATCTAGTCATATGCATGGAGTGAAGATTTTAGAAGGTCTTATTTCCACGGGTCCATGTTTTGCCTTAGAGCTTCTCAAGGAATGTGTGCCTAAAACCCTTGTCATGATGGATCACTTAGCTTTGCTTCAGGATCCATAAGTGAGCTTCTTCTTCGATCATGTGTTGGGGTGCCCAACTTATTGTTTGCTCTTCGAATGACACCCCCAACATCTATCAGTTATGTATTAGATGATTTTGATCATGGGATATGTCAATGTATAGCATGTATTATGGTTGGAGATTGACCAGGCTTTGGTGATGTATGGTGGATCTTGTCCATGCTTCCTATGCACCTCAGAGGGTTGGGCATCAAATCTTTCCATGATGTCAACAAGTTTGCATATATTTCTTTTCGGATCCACACCCAAGAACTCCAATACCACATCCTGTGATAGTTTGGATATGTGCCTATAGGATCCTCTTTTTTTACCACACTTTACATCATATTTAAGATCTTTTATTCTTTTTTTGGTCCCAACTATCACATATGCCTTCTTCCACTTCAAAGACCCAATCTATTTTGGCGGACGCTTACTGTATAATTGTTGTTCACCAATTCACAACAAGTGGCCCCTCTCAACGACAACTAGCTACACTTGCTTCTCTCCAATCTGACCATACACATGACTTCCTACTTGTCATTCCCATTGATGGACTTGGTTTATGCATGTCACTTATTGATTATCGATCTATCTGTAAGGCCCCTAAACTTGCTTAATGAGTTGAATAAGCTTAATTATCATAATTTAATGCTTAGAATCCTAATATAACCTTTTGATATACTTTGAAATCATAATACAAGCTTAAGTTTCAAATTTGGTCACATTTGGACACTGTTTGAGCAAGTTATGCAATTTTATGCACATTTTGGACTTTTCTGCAATTTACCCAATTGAGAGGTTTTCTTTGCAATTTGTCACTTGCATTATGTTACTTGGATATTATATCATCATTCTTGAGCTTGTTGAGCCATGGGGCACCTATTTAAACCTTGGTTTGAAGGTGTTTGCTCTAAGGGTATTTTAGGGTTTTCCCCTTCACAAATGAGCTACCTTTAGTAGCTATCAACTAATGAATTATGTGATTGGATGGGAATTTTGACAAAGGAAATCTAAGAAGGTCTATAGGGATGGTGGGATAGATTCTTGTGTGTGTGCTTATATATTCTTAATAATTTAAAGCCATGGATACTTGGATATATACTAGAATTTCAACTTTTTCTTTTTCTTTATATTAAAGTGTCATATACTTATCCACAAACACCAAAACGAGCCATTTCCTCTCCACCACCTCTCTCCTTCTCCCAACCTCATTCTCCCTCTATTCAGCTGCAAATTTTTCTACTCAAGGAAGAAGAAAGTGGGAATCTTCTTGGAGAAAGGCTCTAAGGTTGAAATTGACTTCATTTTAGGGTTGAAAAAGCTTCCTTCTAGTGATCTTGACCTAGAAGTGTAACAATTTCCTTCTTTCCTCCATCTATTTCTTAGTTATCCTTCCTCCTAGCTTTCTCCAGGTCGGAACTTTGTTGTTCCATGGTAGAAATTGCTCTAAATCTCTAAAACCCTACATTTCTTGCTCCTTATGCTTAGGGTTTGCTCATTTGATGAAGAAAGGTGCTAGATGGACGAATTCATAGCTTATTATTGGATTTTCTACCCTACCTGCTCAATATTTCTTCTGTGTGGGGTTCCATCTTCTCATTAGAGGAAAATTTTATAACTTGCTCCACGTTTATTGCTTACCATAAGCTTTCTAGATCATGTTCTTGCTTGAAAATGATGATCCATGCACTAAAAAACTATGCTTGACTTGGATTTTGATTTTTATAATGTTCCTTGTTCTAATTTCAGTTATATATGAACCTGTGATCATGTGTACATTATTCCTAAGGTACAATATGACTTGGATCAGGTTGGTTTGACAACCTATGGTGCTAAGCACCTATCAACCAATGGTCAATTTTAGGGTTTTAAACTGATTTCTTCTATAAACCATGACCCGATGATGGTACCATTGCAACAACCCTATGGTTTTGTATTCATAACAACTCATGGTCATGATCAAGGGTGTCAAATGATGGTGACAACCTATGGTCACCCCCTTAGGTCAGGTTTTGGATCAATTAGAAGTTTAATGATCAACCATTAAGCACCTTACTGATGCTATCAATCAATGTTGACATTAGATTAATATTTGATGTTGATTAATGAATATAGTGTTGATCTAACAACCTATGATGATTTCATGATCACTAATGATGGTGGATTAGGTCTCTACAACCTATTTTGAGTTAGGCATTGCAGTTGTATCATAAATTAAGCCTTATACCAATGGTTTCTTGTGTCACTTGATGCAATGGTCGGACCTATACTGTAATTGATGGTTTTAACATGTGAACTTGATCCAATGGTCGAGATCTACTATTTATCCCTCCATTAAGGTGGAATGATGGCTAATGAAATATTTTGGTCCTAATAATGTGATTTAGATGGTTTCCTTTATATGATCAACTTAAGGAGCTTAATTGTTGACAATGGGTGGCTTGTTTTAACTGAATAGTCGATTGTGGGTTTTACCCTACTCTTAATGGGACTTTTTGTATCGATTATCAAGGGATGTCTAGGGTTATATGGTGACTTTTTCTAGAGCACAAATCAAGGACTTCATAGGTGGTTTATCCAAGGTGTTTACTTATGTAAACAACCAATAGTCTTACCTTTTAAACATCCAATGGTTCTGGGTGACATTGTGGTATGGTGATATGGGTTGAATGATGATGGAACA
This sequence comes from Alisma plantago-aquatica, assembly GCA_963693085.1. Lineage (NCBI taxonomy): Eukaryota > Viridiplantae > Streptophyta > Magnoliopsida > Alismatales > Alismataceae > Alisma > Alisma plantago-aquatica. The sequence continues at coordinate 1,162,427,211 of OY856413.1, read as the reverse complement.
AACAGAGGGTTACCCTTAATAAGGCAGTCTTACCTATTCATTCATATCAATAGAAGGGATTATAATCACATTGTGTTGATATGTAACCCTAATGAGGTATAGCTTGTTATACATAGCTTTAATATAACTAAATGATGGTAATTTGGTATGAATAGTCTTTGAATGACTAATACAATCATGGAGTACTCTATTATTGTTGAAACCCTAATGAGAATAGTATGGAATGTGATGGTGATGCTTGACGTGGGATTTTATCGCACTAACAAACTCACTCGGGTTGAAATCCACAAGTTTTTACCAAAACCAATGTGCAATAATACCACCCGCAAGCGGACGAGTCTTATCACAATATAGTTAAGGATCAAACCCAAATGACAACATTTTTAAGAATCCTTGTCAGTCTAGTCTAGTTCAAGTTAAGACCAATGTTTAAAATGATTGGTTGATTTGAGTTTGATTAAACTAATTTGCAAGAAAGTAAAAGCTGAATTAAAGTTGGATTTAGATCAATGATATGGAATCGTTGGGATGGTATCGGGTTTCACCACCACTACACATGCAAACACATCCGAACGTCAAACATTCAGGTAAGATATAACTATCCAAATAGAGTTGCTGCAAAACCCCCCATAGGGGCGTTAGGTTCGTGTAAGCATCACCTTAGGCATTAGATGTCTTGTCACCCTCCAGATCACATACTTACGGCTCCGAAGATACAAAAATCCAACTAAGGTTGTGGTCCTCCCTAAGGGATGTTTAGACCACAGAAGCATCACCGTAGGTTAGATGGCTCGTCCCCTTGCGGATCATTCACTTACGACATCAAGGAAACCCATTCTATTTCTAGTCAAGGTGTCAACCGCGCAAATCGATAAGCAAGCAGGTGATTAATATATGAGCAAACATCAACGATTAACAAGAAGATACAAAATACAACTAAGGCTGTGAACCCCCTATATAGGTGTTAGGTACACAGAAGTGTCACTGAAGGCTAGATGGCTCGTCCCCTCGCGGATCATACACTTACGACCCCAAAGAATCCCATTCTATTTCTAGTTTGGGAGTCAACCTGTTAAACGACATTCAATCCTACATATAGAAGTTCTCACAACATAGGAAGAATGACGATGAAAGAAAGTAATTAATCTTACTACGAACATAACGATTAACAACAAAATGAAAAGTTATATATATTGCCATAAAAAGTTTAACAAAAGAACATTCTTGCATGGGCAGCGGGGCTAGTCCCCGCACCCCAGCGAAAAGGAACTACTCACTCATGATGCGAGAAATAAGAAGAATGAGAAAGAGAAAGAAATCCGCCATGAGCACAGTGTAGAAGGTAGTCGTGGCTCGGTGAAGATGATGCGGTCTTCTATGTCGTGTCGGAGCAGATCTAGACGTGAAATGGGAGATGTCAAGACAGAACATACAGTCTCTCTTGCTCCGTCTTCGTTCTCTTCTCGGTCTCCTTGATTGCAACATGGACAATAGGTGGAGTGAAACTGACGTGGATGGAATTGGATCTAGATCGGACCTATGTATAGGCAGCTTGTCGGCGTCCCGGAATTGATGCCAAATGAGGACCATGTTGGTCCTATTTATAGGAACTGGACTGGCCCTCACATTTTTGGTGTGATTCCAGTCCGAACGGTCTTGGAGATATTTTCTCTTCAAACAGTTTGCTAAGTAATGTGCCCAAATGGTTTACTTATAATAGACCAAACGGTCCTGAGGTAATTACTTCATTCGGTTTGGTAAATATATTCTTCAACAGTTTCGTTGCAAAACGGTTTTGCATGCATGACCATACAGTCTTGTGCAAAAGACCAAATGGTCTTGGATCAGCAAGTGGCCATTCGATATTTGATTATCATCATCCAAATGGTTTTAGTGTGTGACTTTTTCATTCGGTCTCGTATTGTGCTACTTTTCCATTCGATCTCAGCTGTCGGTTTGGGGTGCTCAGCAAATGGTCTTGGCAGATTGCTTTGGCACACGGTCTCGTACTTCTAGCAGTGTCAAACGGTTTGGGAAACTGGTTGCTTTCATGCAAATGGTCTGCTGCAAAGTTCTTTATGAAATGGTTTGGCATTGTATGCCTTTTCTATACGATCTCGGTTTGCTAATGATCTGCTTTTCCAATCAACTCCACATGCACATAGCTTGAAACAAATTCCAAATGATTTGATGTAGTTGCTCTCTCACATGCACATAGCTACCAACTAAACAGTTTGGTTGTCATAGAAAATGGTATGTAAACCGTTTGCTTATCAAACAGTTTGGTTGTGTTTGTGCAAACAATTTTGCTCTATTTGGTCATGCATGCTGTTAAAAAAAGACCAGAACGGTCTTGGGGCCAACTCATCAAACAATCTTATTCGCATGTGGTCCTCATGCACGTGGCTCTTCTAAATGGTTTGGTGTTGCATTTTCCAATCGATCTCGGACATCGGATGATCAAACAGTTTTGCAGCTGCGTCAAACGGTCTCGCAGACCGGTGCTCCTCAAACGGTCTCACAGTGAGCATGTCCATTCGTTCTTGAGACCGAATGGATGAAACTGGTCGCGCATGACCATATGGGCAAGACTATTTGGATGAAACCAGTCATGCATGACCGTATGGGCAAGACTATTTGGATGAAACCGATCGTGCACGACCATATGGTCAAGACTGTTTGGATGAAACCTGTCGCGCATGACTGTATGGGCAAGACCGTTTGGATGAAACCGGTCGTGTATGATCGTATGGGCAAGGCCGTTTGGATGAAACTGAGGGTGAGTGAGGGTAGATATAGGCGGGTCCCAGCTGATTGTTCGACCTCATTCAGACCTGCATAAAATCGATATAAACTTGGTTAAAACTTTGATAATCAAATCAGTTAAGTAATTTTGTACTTTGTGATACATTTTAATATTTAATAAGTGAAATTGGATGTATTGAGCCAAAATGAGTCCAAGATGGCAAATGAATTACATGATGAATATGCATTCATCAAAATACCCTGAACTTAAACGTTGCTCGTCCTCGAGTAACACAAAATCTGAAACAGTCGCCAAATGAATACTTTCTGGTCATGTGATTGCCTCATCTTCTCATCACGATTATTTCTTTTCTGCTCAGTATGACTAAGCATCTCAACTTCCTGAGACCACTGAACACATCTTACCGTATCTTCATTCCTGAGTTTGCTTTCCAACCTCACTTCCTCCTCACTTTTTTCCAGCAACAAGCATGGCAAAGAGTTTCATAAGAGTCCAGAGATACCCGCAAAACAACAAGTGTGCACCTGATCTGACACTGGTGTTTTTCAGGGTAGTGGTGGCATTCATTGAGCCTTTAGGAGGAAGAGGGAGTGAAGGGTGGTATGGAAGGAAGAAGTAAATCTCTCCTCTATTCGACTCGAGATTTTTATTATTTTTGCAATTTCATTTATTGCATTTTTTGTGTGAATCTCTCCTCTATTCGACTCGAGATTGCATTTCTTTTTGTGTGCGCTTTGGCATCTTTTTGTTTGCAAATCTCTCCTCTATTCGACTCGAGATTGCATTATTTGTGGTACGCCCCTATTAATTTGTGAGGGATATGGAAGAAACGGATATGGAGGGAAGTTCCGTGCCATCCCGAACTTAGGGTTTGACACTATTTTGGCTATTTTTTATATCTTTCTGATGGATGGAGGGGTACAAAGATGATAGAAGAAGTGTAGAAGAGAGTTCAGATCAGAATGCAACTTGATTTACAATTCAGTGCACCGGGTTGTTCTCTTTATCAAATTCTGCTCAAATAATGACTTGATGAGGATCTGATGGGGATTCCATGCTATTGTTCCACTAGTCAGTTGGGAAGCATGATGTGTTTGATCTCTATCAGTTTGATAGACACTTGTCATTTTGCATAAGTATCATGATGTTAGGATTCATAAGCTTCACAAGATGATTTCAATCAAAAGACTAGTTTTCAGAAGAAGGTCCTTTTGAGGATTTGTTTCGAATAAGGAAGGTATAGTGAAAAAAGCATAGATATTGAAAACATGTCAAAATTTCATCAAGTATCTGTTCAAATTTCTTTGAAAAACTTTAAAAATTTGGAAATTTTATTCGATTTTTTTTAATTAGGTCAAAATTGCAACGATGGGTGAAGGTGGAGAGTAAGATACATACTGTTGACTCAAGGTCAATTAGGTCAATGTTGACTCACGTCTAAATTGACCAAACCCTTGTTTTGATGATGACTAACCATTCCACATTTTGGTCTCTAATGTCTCTACTTGAGTAATTTCAGATTATGTATAGACACACTCCAAATGCCCTAACTTGTGCATCTCAAATTGGAGAAAAGACAAGTCAAAGTCATACAAGTGCACGTTTTTGTAATATGATGTATATCCATTAGAATCATGTTGTAAATCACTTGTAATGATTGTATGACTTGTAATTAAGCTTAGAAAAATATCAGGAACACTTAGATCGAATATTAGAGCACTTTTAATGCAACTTTGAAAATCAATTACAGGAACTTGTTCGGTCGAGTTTCCTACCCTGAAACTCGACCGATCAACCTTGGTGGATTTTCTGAAGATTGCATCGGTCGAGTTGTGCACTCACAGAACTCGACCGATTGGGTAGTAGGCCAGTTCCAGTTGGAATGGTCAGTCGAGTTTCCTCAGAACAAACTCGACCGATCATTTCAATATCGGGCTGCCTGCTACTTGATCGGTCGAGTTACACATATAGAAACTCGACCGAATGCACTGTACGGAAAAGTGCAGAAAAGTGTTTCTAGCCGTTGTGGAGTTGCAACAAGTGAAAATAGATCCGTTGCAAGCCACAAAACGGCTAGTTTTCATTCACAAGTGTTCCCAAAGGCTAAGAGGCATCCCCAGCTATAAATAGGACCCCTTGGGCTTCATTACAAGGTTGAGCATTCATTGCAAACTCTTTGTGAGGTTCCTATTCTATAGTTGAGTGCTTCCTACAACATCCTCTCTCTCTCTAAGCTTAATCACTTGCTACATCCATTAGAGTGAGTAGGAAATATGTAAGAGATCTAGTCATATATGTATATCTTGTGAGGCTCTCACTTCCACCGCCTCCTATCTCTTCTTTCAACCATGAAGATGAAGGTTCTCTCTCTTATCCAAGAGAGGTGAAGAAGAACAAGGGAAGGCGTCCCTTGGTGATGATCAAGGCTGAAGACTTGGAGCTAGAGTGGGTAAGTCCTTGGAGAAGGCAGAAGACTCAAGCTCAAGTGGGTAAGACCTTGGTGGAAAGCTTCTCCGAGTGAAGGCGAAGTCAAAGGCGGAAGATCCAAGAAGAGTGGGTAATTCCTACAAGGCCGAAGACTTGTGCAAGAGTGGGTAAGTCCTTGGAGAAGGCTGAAGACTCTTGCAAAGTGGGTAAGTCCTTGGTAAGGTTGAAGACTCTTTGTATTGGATAGGTAAGTCCTTTGTTGGTCATGTATTGTAAGTCTTATAAGTGAATATAAGAGTGCAATTGTTTGAAGTCCTAGAGGTTGACCTCTCTAGGCAAGTGGACTGACACATTCTAGTTTGAAGTGTGGAACCACTCTAAATAGCTTGTCTAATTGGTGCATGTTCAATCTCTCTTATCCTTGCTATGCATGATTTAGTTGCACTCAAATTACCTATTTAGCAACCTTATCTTGTCATATATTTTGAAGGTTTAATGAGTTTTGTTTAAGTGCTTTCAGCTTTATTCACCCCCCCTCTAGAGCACCTAATCATCCATCTAGGATCCAACAAGTGGTATCAGAGCGGGTCTTCTCCAAGCATACTTCAACAAGTAGGAGAAGATGGGTGACTACCTAGGAGGGAGACTCTCGACTAACCTTCCAATCTTTGATGGGAGCAACTTCCTCTATTGGAGAAGAAGACTTCAATTCTTCATCCAAGGATCAAGTCTCGAGATGTGGCAAATGGTGAACAACCCATACATTCTACCAAAGACAAACATTGAAGAATGGGATGAAGCCACCTTGATGAAAGCAACCTTGAATGCTAGAGCCATGCACATTCTATATGCCTCCATGACCCCCACCGAGTTCAACTGGATTTCTTCTTGTGAGACGGCCTATGAGGTATGGAGAAAGCTTTGCATCACTTATGAAGGGACAGATCAAGTGAAGGAAAGCAAAGTCTACATGCTCAAAGGGTTGCTTGAGAACTTCAAGATGGGAAAGGAAGAGAGCATAGCCAACATGTACTCGAGGCTCAACACCATCTTGAATGGTCTTGCTGTTCTAGGACATCCTATGTCTAGTGGAGAGATCAACTCAAAGATCCTTAGAACTCTTCCCAAGAGATGGGAATCCAAGGTGACTTCCATTGAAGAAGCAAGGTCGCTTAGGGATATTCCTATTGAAGAGCTCATTGGAAATCTACAAGCACATGAAGCCACACTTGACAAGAGGGAGGAAGTAGAAAGACAAGAGAAGAAAGAGCTAAAGAGAATGAAGAAGGCTGAAATGAAGGCTCAAATTGAAGCTATCATGGAACAAGTCTCTCCATCCTCTCAAGCTAAAGAAGATGTCATGTACTCCAAAGGTCGACTCTACAAAGGCAAGTCCTCCTCCATCTGGTGCTTCACATGTGGAAAGAAGGGTCACTACAAGGAAGATTGCCCACAAGGCAAAAAGACCCATCTTCACAAGAAGAAATGGCAATCAAGCTCAAGTGGCTCCTCGAACTCAAGCTCAAGTGAAGATTCAAGTGAAGGATCAAGCTCAAGCTCAAGTGATGAAGGAGAATGCCATTTTGCTCTTATAGCATCAAAAAGTGAAGACTCAAGTGAGGTAAATCTAAACTCTCTAGATAAAGAATCTTTGATTGCTATTATTCATGATATTTGTGCCTCTCTTAAGTCTTCTAAAAGGAAAAAGAAAAAGCTTGCTAAAATTGTTGATAATTTGCATGTAGAACTAGATGATCTTGAACATGCTAATTCTTGCTTGCTTGATGATAAAAATGATTGTCTTAGTCAAGTAGACTCTCTTAAACTTGAAAATTCTAGTTTACTTGATAAGATTAAATTTCTAGAAGCTCAACCTCTCATGCCTAGTTCAAATGAAGAGCATACTTTAATTGTTGATTCTCTCATGCATGACATTGATGTTCTTAAATCTGAAAACAAGGACAAAGATTTTGTTTTGCATGAATTAGAAATAGAAAATGCCTCCTTGCTTGCTAAAATCAATGGGCATGAATCTTGTTCTAGTTCTACAAATAGAGAGAATGATGTTGCTGCTCTTCATATTGATAGAGATTCTTATTTAACTAAATCTCTTTGCTTAGAAAATGATATTTTGCATGCTAAAGAAAATATAAATAATTTGTCTTCTACTATTGCTTCTCTTAAGCATGATAATGATAGTTTGAGATCTTCTTTGCAAAGATTCTTAGTGGGTAAAAAGAATCTTAATCAAATCCTAGACCATACTACTAAACAAATTGGTAGACATGGTTTAGGGTATGATAGTAGTCAAGGGAACAACAAAGATAAAGGACCTCCAATATTCCATGGAGAATCCTCTAGTTCCAAGACTATGGGCACATGCAACTATTGCAATGAATTAGGTCATTATTCTACTTGTTGTCCTTTTAGGAAAGCACCCAAAAGCAATCGGATTTGGGTTGCTAAACTAACCCCTCCGGACCCAAAAACATGATTGGGGACCATTTCATCTTTCTTCTTGTAGGTACATGCAAATGGATTGACTTGAGCTATTGAATTGCAAATTGACTTCTCAATCCACATGAAAGAAGAAAGGTGAGATGTGTAGAGGGTGAAAACAAGTGGAAAAGGAAATGGTAAGCACAAAGGTAAATGTTTTATTGCTTATAACCAATCCTAACTTGTTTTTGTCAAGGTAGTGTGCACTATACATATGGTTTTTGAGTCAAAAGTGGCATTTTATGTTTCTCTTCACACTCTTGCTCAGAAACTGTTTCTAATGCTTCTATAGTGCATTACTAACTTGCTTAGACATGTTTGGATATGGTTTGTATTTTTAGCATGCCTTTAAATGTGTTTTTATGATATATATATGTCTTTTGACAGCTGCTCTGTCGGTCGAGTTTGCCCTATTGAAACTCGACCGATAGGCACCAATGGGTGTTTCCAGCAGTTGTCATCGATCGAGTTGCCAATGCACAGAACTCGACCGATAACACTGTGCACAGAATATACATTTGGCTTATTGAGTGAGAATTTCCCTCTCAACTAGATTTTCTCAACCAATAGCTTTATTCTTTGGCACTCTCATTTGGTACCTTTATATATGCATATTGCCATGATCTAAATTGCCTATCTTGCTTACAACTCTATCTCTCTAATTGCTCTAAATTGGTATATCTATATCTTGCAATTACTTGCTTTGAGTTGTTTTGCAGGTTTTGATGATGATCTCTTTGGATCTCTTGGTTGTGTCTTAAATTGCTTCCGTTGTGCTCTAACTTGCTACATCTATAGGTGTATATCTTGTGTTTGATACAACCTTGAGGTTCTTAGGGGTAATCATCTTATGGTAAGGATGCATATCTAGTGAGTTATATCCTTTCATGCTTCTAAAATTGCATATCTCTCTGTTTGGATATATCTCTACATCTACTCATAGCTTGCTTTATCTTTTGGTATCTCTTGCTATGATCTAGATCCTACTAGTAGTCCTAACTTGTAATATCATCTACTAGTAGTTCATATACATGTAGTTCTAACCCTGTCAATAATTGCCATCTTTGATCATCTATATGTTATGCTTGTATCTTATCTCATACATGCTCAAGATTGTTCCTTGAATTGCATATCTACTATCTTGAGTTACTTGCATAACATTGTGATGCAGGGCACATAGAGCTACATTATATGTAGAAATTGGAGTATTTTTGGATTTTATGCTGATTTTGCTCCAGTTTCAGTTTTTGCTGCAAGTATAGTGTTTTTTATGCAGAAACACCCTTCTGAGCAAGACTCATTGCTATGCTATGAGCTCCGATGGTTTTTGGTCAAATTCCATCATCTTGAGGGTCAAAATTGTGATTTATTGTTTTTCTGCAGCACTTTATCTTGCATTTTTTGGGTTGTTCAAGTATATGCTTTAACTTGCTTTTCTTTCTATGCTTGGACAATCCCCTATCTGTGCTCTTCTACTCTCCTTATATATATTTGTATTATCTCCTTTCTCTTTAACAAGTGATGTTTCTTTTTTCTTCATAACCCCCACCTTTTTGAAATGACAAAGGGGGAGAAAGGTATGTCTTCTTTTAAAAGAGGAAGAAGGCATGTCTTACATGAAGAGGAGAAGTATGTTCATGTAAAGGGAGAAGGTAAAGGGGAGGAGACATATATGTGTAGACATATATGAGTAGAAGACATAGTTTCTATAAATGTTATGAAAGCTAACCATACAAGAGAAATAGCATCAATTGAGGGGGAGTATGAAAACTCCATGCGCATCAATTGAGGGGGAGCATATGAACTCCATTCTATTGAAACCCCTAGGTTTCTCCAAAAGTATGAATTTACTTAAATGCTTTCAATACATTTATGGAATGGTTTGTCATCTTCAAAAAGGGGGAGAATGTTGACTCAAGGTCAATTAGGTCAATGTTGACTCACGTCTAAATTGACCAAACCCTTGTTTTGATGATGACTAACCATTCCACATTTTGGTGTCTAATGTCTCTACTTGAGTAATTTCAGATTATGTATAGACACACTCCAAATGCCCTAACTTGCACATCTCAAATTGGAGAAAAGACAAGTCAAAGTCATACAAGTGCACATTTTTGTAATATGATGTATATCCATTAGAATCATGTTGTAAATCACTTGTAATGATTGTATGCCTTGTAATTAAGCTTAGAAAAATATCAGGAACACTTAGATCGAATATTAGAGCACTTTTAATGCAACTTTGAAAATCAATTACAGGAACTTGTTCGGTCGAGTTTCCCACCCTGAAACTCGACCGATCAACCTTGGTCGATTTTCTGAAGATTGCATCGGTCGAGTTGTGCACTCACAGAACTCGACCGATTGGGTAGTAGGCCAGTTCCAGTTGGAATGGTCGGTCGAGTTTCCTCAGAACAAACTCGACCGATCATTTCAATATTGGGCTGCCTGCTACTTGATCGGTCGAGTTACACATATATAAACTCGACCGAATGCACTGTACGGAAAAGTGCAGAAAAGTGTTTCTAGCCATTGTGGAGTTGCAACAAGTGAAAATAGATCCGTTGCAAGCCACAAAATGGCTAGTTTTCATTCACAAGTGTTCCCAAAGGCTAAGAGGCATCCCCAGCTATAAATAGGACCCCTTGGGCTTCATTCCAAGGTTGAACATTCATTGCAAACTCTTTGTGAGGTTCCTATTCTATAGTTGAGTGCTTCCTACAGCCTCCTCTCTCTCTCTAAGCTTAATCACTTGCTACATCCATTAGAGTGGGTAGGAAATCTGTAAGAGAGCTAGTCATATATGTATATCTTGTGAGGCTCTCACTTCCACCACCTCCTATCTCTTCTTTCAACCATGAAGATGAAGGTTCTCTCTCTTGTCCAAGAGAGGTGAAGAAGAACAAGGGAAGGCATCCCTTGGTGAAGATCAAGGCTGAAGACTTGGAGCTAGAGTGGGTAAGTCCTTGGAGAAGGCAGAAGACTCAAGCTCAAGTGGGTAAGACCTTGGTGGAAAGCTTCTCCGAGTGAAGGCGAAGTCAAAGGCGGAAGATCCAAGAAGAGTGGGTAATTCCTACAAGGCCGAAGACTTGTGCAAGAGTGGGTAAGTCCTTGGAGAAGGCCACAGACTCTTGCAAAGTGGGTAAGTCCTTGGTAAGGTTGAAGACTCTTTGTATTGGATAGGTAAGTCCTTTGTTGGTCATGTATTGTAAGTCTTATAAGTGAATATAAGAGTGCAATTGTTTGAAGTCCTAGAGGTTGACCTCTCTAGGCAAGTGGACTGACACATTCTAGTTTGAAGTGTGGAACCACTCTAAATAGCTTGTCTAATTGGTGCATGTTCAATCTCTCTTATCCTTGCTATGCATGATTTAGTTGCACTCAAATTACCTATTTAGCAACCTTATCTTGTCATATATTTTGAAGGTTTAATGAGTTTTGTTTAAGTGCTTTCAGCTCTATTCACCCCCCTCTAGAGCATCTAATCATCCATATAGGATCCAACACATACCACCCACCCTCCACCCCAAACTTAGAAATTTGCTCATCCCGAACAAACTCTAAATCTGATATGGAGGGGAAACTTCGTGTCGGTTGGACCACGAGATGTGGTTGCATTCCAGACAACGCGCGTCCTCCATCTGAAAATCTAGAAAAGAAAGATCAATCAGAACTCAAGATAGCATCTCGCGATGTGAATTTTATTAGGTGCAAAATTATCTAAAAAGTAAAAAAAATGAAAAAATTCTAATTCAAAATTAAAAATAAATACAAATTTATTTATCGGTTTGCCTCCCGACAAGCGCCTTTATTTTATGTCGATGGCTCAACTTGATATCTTCAACTTCAATTTGGTTCCTTTGGATTGGAGAGATCTATTATTGCTTCTGTGCTTATGTCGGCTGTGGTGAAATATCTTTTCAAATGTTGACCATTCGCCATGAATTCGCCTGACTTTTCACTCCATAAAGAGAAAGCACCATGTGGGGAGATACTTTTGACAATGTACATTCCAAACCATCGAGGGCGGAGTTTCCCTGGGAATAACTTCAACCTTGAGTTGAATAGAAGAACTTGGTCACTCACTTGTATGTCTTTTCTTTTCAGATGACCATCATGCCAATGTTTTGTGCGCTCTTTATAGATTCATGCATTCTCATAAGCTGTCGTCTGAAGTTCTTCCAGCTCCTGGAATTGCAGAATCCTGGCTTGGCCTGCCTTCTTCATATCAAAATTTAATTGTTTAATTGCCCACCATGCCTTATGTTCCAGTTCTACTAGAAGGTGGCATGCATTTCCATAGATTAGTCTAAAAGGTGTAGTCCCAAGGGGAGTTTTATAAGCAGTTCGATAGGCCCATAATGTGTCATTGATTTTTACTGCCCAATCTTTCCGATTGCGGCCTACTGTCTTTTCCAATATAGCTTTGAGTTGTTTGTTAGAAACCTCTACTTTTCCACTTATTTGTGGATGGTAGGGTGAGGCTACTTTGTGTGTTACACCATACTTTCTCAGCAATGCTTCAAAACTTCTTTCAAGAAAATGGGAGCCTCCATCGAATATCACAGTGCGTGGGACACCGAATCGAGGGAAAATAATATCCTTGAACATCTTGATGATGGGTTTGGAATTACTAGTGACCATTGGAATGGCTTCAACCCATTTTGAGACGTAGTCAACCGCTACTAGGATGTAAGAAAATATGTAAGAAGATGGGAATGGACCCATGTAGTCCACCCCCAAACATCAAATATCTCGATTTCTTGCCACAACTTAAGTGGCATCTCATCTCTCTTTGTAATGTTACATGTTCTTTGACATTTGTCACATGATAGAACAAAGTTGTAGGAATCTTTGGATATAGTTGGCCAGAAGAATCCACATTGCAAAACTTTTATCGTAGTTTTCTTGGAACTCATATGGCCTCCAACTGGGTCAGAGTGACAGTGTTCTAGAATTAGTTGGGCTTCTTCCTCAGTGATACATAATCTGTATAGACCATCAACACATAGCTTAAAGAGATATGGCTCATCATAGTGATATTGCTTCACATCATGTATGAATTTCTTCAGTGCATTCCTAGTGCATTCAGGATGAATAATACCAGCGGCGAGGTAGTTCACGTAGTCTGAGTACCAGGGGGTGACTTCTGCAACTTTCATTAGTTGGTCATCCGGAAGGGAATCATTCATCAGAATCTTCTCGGTATCCAGAGTGTGGATGCGGCTGAGGTGGTCTGCTACAACATTCTCTGTTCCCTTTTTATCTCTGATCTCTAGATCAAATTCTTGCAATAGGAGAATCCATCGAATTAGCCTGGGTTTCACATATTTCTTAGCCAGAAGGTAACAGATGGTAGCGTGGTCTGTGTAGACAATGACCTTTGAACCAATTAGGTAGGATCTGAACTTGTCAAAGGCATACATGACTGCCAGAAGTTCTTTCTCAGTAGTAGAATAATTCCTCTGAGCTTCATCGAGGGTCTTCGATGCATAATAGATCACATAATGTTTCTTTTCTATACATTGGCCCAAGACAACACCCACAACATAATCGCTTGCATCACACATGATTTCAAAAGAATGGTCCCAATTAGGAGCTCTAATGATGGGTTTGGTTGTAAGGGCATGCTTTAGTTTTTTGAAACTTTTAACACATTCTTCGTTAAAATCAAATTCATCATCCTTTAGTAACAAATTTGTCATAGGCTTGGTTATTTTAGAGAAGTCCTTTATAAACCGTCTGTAGAAGCATGCATGACCTAGGAATGCTCGAACTTCCTTTACATTGATAGGGATGGAGAGCTTGGATATCACTTCAATCTTGGCTTTATCTACTTCAATTCCTCGATTACTGACCCTATGGCCGAGGACAATGCCTTCCCTTACCATAAAGTGACACTTCTCCCAATTTAGCACGAGATGTGCTTCTTCACAACATTTGAGAACGAGGGAGAGGTGTTTTAGATATGAGTCGAAAGAATCTCCGTATATAGAAAAATCATCCATAAAAACTTCCATAATGGTTTCGGTGAGACCGACGAATATGGAAGCCATGCAACGCTGGAAAGTTGCAGGTGCATTATAGAGGCCAAATGGAATTCCTCTAAATGCTTATGTTCCGAATGGGCATGTGAAAGTAGTTTTCTCCTGGTCATCTGGATGTATAGGTATTTGATAGAATCCAGAGTAACCATTGAGATAACATAAATATTCTTGATGGGCCAGCCTCTCTAATACTTGATCAAGAAAGGACATTGGAAAATGATATTTTCGAGTTGCCTTATTTAACTTCCTATAATCTATGCACATCCTCCACCCTGTGACTGTTCAAGTGGGGATGAGTTCATTATTTTCATTTTGTATAACAGTTGTTCCACCTTTCTTCGGGACTACATGCACTGGGCTCACCCAAGGTGAGTCTGATATCGGATAGATTATTCCAGTAGTGAGCAGTTTAATGACCTCGCGCCAGACTACTTCCTTCATATTTGGATTCAATTTCCGTTGATGCTCAATAGTTGTCTTGTGATCTTCCATCATAGGGATCTTGTCCATACAAAGCACTTGACTAATCCCAGTGAGGTCACCCATTTTATAACCGATGGATTTCTTTCTTTTCTTTAGTTCCTTTAGGAGTTTATCTTCTTGTTCGGCTGTTAGATCGGAATTTATAATAATTGGGCAAACCTTGAGATCGTCCAAAAACACATACTTCAGTCCCTCGGGCAGGGGCTTCATCTCTGGAGTTTCTAGTTTTTTGCATGTTTCTCCAGTAGCTTCCACAACTTTGAGTTCTTCACAAGTGGCTTCAACATCTTATTTTGCAGTGTCGAGGGATTCGATGCAATCCTTTACTTGTTCGTCAATAGATTCATCAAGTGATGGATCTGTTAGAGCAACTTCTAATGGATCGTCTGATTTATGATTCTCTTGAGTCAGAAGTGACATCTGCTCTATGCAATCGATAAGATAAACTTCTTCTTACATGCTTGGTCTTCACATACTTTCAAAAACTTTAAATTCGAGAGTTTCCTTGCCTAATCTAAGCAACAAGGTTCCTGCTTCAATGTCAATTACAACTCTTACAGTGGCGAGGAATGAACATCCAAAGATGAGAGGATATCTGGCATCTTCTTTTATGTCCATGATGAAAAAGTCACACGGAACATAGGAATCTTTTCCTACCTTGATAGGTACATCCTCAATAATTCCTAACGGACATTTTATCGAATTGTCTGTGAGTTGTATGGTCATGCTAGTCAAAAGAAATTCTGAAAATCCTAGCCTCTTGCAAAGGCTAAGCAACATGATCGAAATGCTAGCACCAAGATTAGCTAGCCCTTTCTTGCATGAAGAATCACCGATATGGCAGGAAATCCCAAAAGATCCTGGATCTTTCTGCTTCTTTGGCATCTTACTCTGGATGATATCCAAAGTGGTTGTAGCTAACTTGACTGTCTTGTATTCTTTAATTATATATTTCCTGGTCAGGAGTGACTTTAAGTACTTTTTCCAAGCTGGTATCTCAGCCAGCGCATCCAAAAAGGGTATATCAACATGAAGTTTCTTCATGGCTTCTTTAAACTTATTGAATCGAGTATCCATCTTTGTTTGCCTTAAATGAGTAGGGAACGATATATGAGACTTGTATACAGGAATATCAGGTTCTGGTGTTTCAGTTTCTTCATCAATAGGTTTCTCAAGACTTTCCTTATCTGTCTTATCAGTAATTACTGGTGTTGTTGAGTCTTGAATGATCACATGCTCATCCTCATTTGTAATACCCACAGGTGGCTGGACAAGAGGATCATAATAATCCTTTCCAGACCTAGTTGTGACAGTCTTCAGTTGTTCTGGGTGCTTAGGATTATTCTCAGGCTGGCCCGTAAACGCTCCAACAGGTGGCTTTATGCTAGCGGCAAGTTGAGCTAGTTGAGATTCAATAGCTTTCTGGTGTGCTTGATGGTTAGTTATCAAGGTTTGTTGGTTAGCTAACATATTCTACTATGACTTTAACATCTTCTCAATGGTCATCAATTTATCATCAAGTGAGAGGGGAACAACTTGTTGTCCTTGAGGCTGATTAAGATTCTGGTACTGAGAATTGTTTTGATAGTTATTGAAGTTCCTATTATGAAAGTTTCCCTTGAAATTTCCTTGATTTCCAAAATTCTATTGTTGATTATGCTGGAACCCTGGTGGGCCTTGTGGTTGATTGTTCGAACCAAATTGATGCAAGTTTACTGCTCCTAAAGGATTTCCATATTGAAAACTAGGGTGGTTCCTATTCTGACTCATATTGTAATATCATTGACCAGGGATGGTGTTGACAACATTAAGATTTTCCATTTGACTATTATCTCCTTGTCTGCATGTGTTTCTTAGAACAACATCGTAAAGAACATTGCATGCCAAGGTGGAATGATCGGTACTTTTGCATGCTTCACAGAATAGTGAGGCGGACTTAATCTGTTCTTGTTGTTGAGGGGGTGAACATCCTCTTCTAATTGCAGCAAGAGATGATTCAATATGGTCTTACTTGGCAACTAAGAGTTTTAGGGTTTCAGCGATAGACTTGTACTTAGGAGTAGCTTCAGCCATAGCCACTTTCAATACTCCCTTACCTACAGATCTACCCCAATTATCTTGATTTTCAGCTCTAAGGGTGACAACCCTCCATGCGTTGTCATAACTTTGACGCATGAAGTTTCCTCCAGATGAGGTATCTAAGAATCTCTTGATATCGACGTCCACCCCCCTATAGAAAATTTTGATGAGTTGGTTCTTAGGAATTCTATGGTGTGGACACTTGCGTAGAAGCTCTTTGTATCGATCCCATGCTTCAGCAAGGGTTTCTCCAGGGACTTGAGTGAAATTTGTTATTCGTCCTCTAATTTCATAGGTGAGAGAGGGAGGGTAAAACTTTTCCAGAAATACATTTTGAAGTTGTTGCCAAGTGGTGATGGGTTCACTTTGCAATGAATTGTACCAACTTATGGCTCTATCAGCAAGGGAATACTTGAAGAGATAGAGTCGAATAACATCGTTGGATACTCCATTTTGCTTTGTCATAGCACATAGATCAATGAACCTCAAAATATGTTCCTGACTATCCTCTCCTTGTTTTCCATAGAATGGGCTGTTTTGAAGCAATGTGATCCAATGTGCCCTAATATCAAAATTGGCAGAATTGATGGGAGGAGGTTGTACTTGATGATGAACATTATCAGCTTTGGGGATTGAGAACTCTCTAAGATCCTTTTATAGTTCTGCTGCTTGCGCTGCTAGGATTTCTTCTTAAACCGCAGCTCTAGTTTCTTGCATGAATCTTTCTCTTTGTGAATTAAGGGCTTGAGCTACCCTTCAACCTATCTCCTCCTCTTGAGCCATTCTTGCTTGGTTCTCTCTATTTTGTTGGTGAAAGGTTCTGTCAATCTCCGGATCAAAGATGGCGGTGAGTTTGGGACTGTTCAAACGGTGCATGCACTAATCTTTCTGAAGTACCTGAGATAGAAAATTTTTGAAGGTGAGGTCCATGGAGTAGAGTCAAATTCAACTGAATGATCAATAGTTTCAAAAAGAAAAAGCAAAATCCTAGATTAGCCTTAAAAGAACTAGATCTGACTAACTGATTATGTTGTCCCCTGCAACGGCGCCAGAATTTGACGTGGGATTTTATCGCACTAACAAACTCACTCGGGGTTGAAATCCCTGAGCTTTTACCAAAACCAATGTGCAATAATACCACCCACAAGTGGATGAGTCTTATCTCAATATAGTTAAGGATCGAACACAAAGGACAACGTTTTTAAGAATCTTTGTCAGTCTAGTCTAGTTTGAGTTAAGACTAATGTTTAAAATGATTGGTTGATTTGAGTTTGATTAAACTAATTTGCAAGAAAGTAAAAGTTGAATTAAAGTTGGATTTAGATCAATGATATGGAATCGCTGGGATGGTATCAGGTTTCACCACCACTACACATGCAAACACGTACGAACGTCAAACATCCAGGCAAGATATAACTATCCAAATAGAGCTGTTGCAAACCCCCCCATACGGGCGTTAGGTTTGTGTAAGCATCACCTCAGACATCAAATGTCTCCTCACCCCCGGATCACATACTTACGGCTCCGAAGATACAAAAACCCAACTAAGTCTGTGGTCCTCCCTGAGGGATGTTTAGACCACAGAAGCGTCACCGTAGGTTAGATGGCTCGTCTCCTCACAGATCATTCACTTGCAATCTCAAGGAAACTCATTCTATTTCTAGTCAAGGTGTCAACCACGCTAATCGATAAGCAATCATACAATTAATATACGAGCAAACATCGACGATTAACAAGAAGATACAAAATCCAACTAAGGTTGTGAACCCCCTATACAGGCGTTAGGTACACAGAAGTGTCACCATAGGCTAGATGGCTCGTCCCCTCGCGGATAATACACTTACAACCTCAAGGAATCCCATTCTATTTCTAGTTTGGGAGTCAACCTATTAAATGACATTCAATCCTACATATAGAAGTTCTCACAACATAGGAAGAATAAAGATGAAAGCAAGCAATTAATCTTACTAGGAACATAACAATTAATAACGAAATGAAAAGTTATATACATTGCCATGGAAAGTTTAACAAAAGAATATTCTTGCATGGGCAGCGGGGCTAGTTCTCGCACCCTAGCAAAAAGGAACTACTCACTCATGATGCGAGAAACAAGAAGAATGAGAAAGGGAGAGAAATCCGCCATGAGCACGGTGCAGAAGGTAGTCACAGCTCGGTGAAGATGATGCAGTCTTCTACGTCGTGTCAGAGCAGATCTGGATGCGAAACGAGAGATGCCAAGATAGAATGGACAGTCTCTCTCACTCCATCTTCCTTCTCTTCTCGGTCTCCTTGATTGCAACACGGGCAATAGGTGGAGTGAAACTGACGTGGATGGAACTGGATCTGGATCAGACATGTGTACATGCATCCTATCGGCGTCCCAGAACCGATGCCAAATGTGGACCCTGTTGGTCCTATTTATAGGCATTGGACTGGCCCTCACATTTTTGGTGTGATTCCAGTCTGAATGGTCTTGGAGATATTTTCTCTTCAAACGGTTTGCTAAGTAATGTGCCCAAACGATTTACATATAATAGACCAAACGGTCCTGAGGTAATTACTTCATTCGGTTTGTTAAATATCTTATTCAACAGTTTCATTGCAAAACGGTTTTGCATGCATGTCCATACGGTCTTGTACAAAAGACCAAACAGTCTTGGATCAGCAAGTGGCCATTCAGTCTTTGATTATCATCATCCAAATGGTTTTGGTGTGTGACTTTTTCATTCGGTCTCGTATTGTGCTACTGCAGAGCCAGAGAAGTGAGTGTGACTCAACCTCAAAGGTAGAGTCAACAAGGATCTCAAAGGAGACAGTTTCTAGGAGGAGCTAGAGGACGTGGACAAGCATCCCAAGCTAGATCATCGGCACCAAGTCAGCGAGCACCAAATCAACCACAAGCAACATCAAGATTCTACGCAATGAATCCACCTGATGCAGTGATCAACCCTCGGGTTGTGGCAGGTTAGATGGAATTGTTATATTCCTATATATCTACATCTTGCGTTGTATCTGTTTTAATTGATCTGGGTGCTACACACTCCTTTATCACTCGAAGAGTGATTTTTGGTTACAACTTGACTATAAGTCATAGAGAAAATAGTTTGTTATTAGAAACTCCGTTGATGGGATCTGCTGTGTTACAGGAGGTATGTTCTCCTTACATCCTCTTCTTTTCTGAGCATCGCATTCAAGTGGAGCTTATACCGCTTGAGATGCATGGATTCGATGTAATCCTAAGAATGGATACCTTAGAAAGGTATAAGGTTGTCTTGGATTGTGAGTCCAAGCAAGCTGTGTTCACCAATGAAAGTGACACATGGATCTTTAAAGGAGAAAGAAAGATTCTACCAACCTGTCTTGTGTCAGCTATGGTTGCTGAGAAGCTGATAAGGCAAGGATGTTACACATTCTTGGACCATGTGGTAGATACTACCATGGATAGTCCTAACCCTGTTGAAGTTCCTGTAGTCAGGGAATTTGAAGATGTATTTCTTGAAGAACTTCCAGGTGTACCACCTCCTCGGGAGATTGATTTTGAAATTAATCTAGTTCCGGACACGCAACCTATAGCACAAACACCATATAGGATGGCGCCTGCTAAAATGGCAGAACTCAAGAAACAACTGCAAGAGTTACTTGAGAAAGGTTTCATCCGACCGAGTACTTCACCCTGGGGTGCTCCGGTCCTCTTTGTTAAAAGAAGGATGGATCAATGCGGTTGTGCATTGATTACAAACAATTAAATAAAGTAACAATAAAGAATAAGTATCCTCTATCGAGGATTGATGATCTCTTTGACCAGTTGTGTGGTGCAACCATCTTCTCAAAGATAGACTTGAGGTCAGGATATCATCAACTACGTATTAAGGATAGTGACATATCTAAGTCTGCCTTTAGGACAAGGTATGGTCACTATGAGTTCATAGTTATGTCGTTCAGACTAACTAATGCACCAGTTGCATTTATGGAACTCATGAATATAATCTTCCGACCTTTTCTCGATCAGTGTGTTGTTGTCTTTATAGACAACATCCTGATCTATAGTAGAGATGCTCAGCAGCATGAACAACATCTTCATTAGGCTCTAACTTTGCTAAGAGAGCATAAGCTATATGCTAAATTTAGCAAGTGTGAGTTCTGGTTGCTAGAAGTTTCTTTCCTTGGACACGTAATATCTGCCTCAGGTATTCGTGTTGACCCTAAAAAGGTAGAATCTATTCTGTTTTGGGAGCAGTCGAAGAAACCGACAGAGATTCAAAGTTTCTTAGGGTTGGAAGGCTATTTTTGGAGGTTCATTAAGAACTTCAGTTCTATAGCTTTACCCTTAACTAAGTTGACCAGGAAGGATGTTCCTTTTGCTTAGAGTGACAAATGTCAGCAATCTTTCCAGCTGTTGAAGGAAGGGTTGACAAGTGCACCTGTACTTGTGTTACCTGAGCAAGGAAAAGGATATATAGTTTTCTGTGATGCCTCTAAGAATGGACTTGGATGTGTCTTGATGCAGGATAAACAAGTGATTTCTTTTGCTTCTCGACAGCTTAAGAAACACGAGGAGAATTATCCGACACATGATCTAGAACTAGCTGTTGTAGTTCATGCCTTGAAGATCTGGAGACATTATCTTTATGGAGAGACATTCCAGATTTTCACAGACCACAAAAACCTTAAGTATATCTTTTCTCAGCATGAGCTTAACATGAGGCAACGCCGCTGGATGGAGTTAATCAAAGACTATGATTGTACAATTGATTACCATCCAGGGAAAGCCAATGTAGTTGTTGATGCTTTGAGTGGGAAATCAACAACACCAGCCTTAGATAGAGCACAACTGAATTCCTTGGTGTGCTCTAGGAGGGATATGCTTATCTCCTTAAGGCAAGACAATGTGCAATTAAAAGTATCATTGTTAGCCGGGTTGTTAG